>LPNX010960149.1:150955-239023 GCA_001517045.1 Pseudotsuga menziesii | reverse complement strand
TAATTGATGAAAAGTATTTAGCATTATCAAAAACTAATGAAATTGGAACTCCAAACCTGGTCATGATATGATCTTGTAGGAAGCTGATGACTTCGTCTTTGTTTATCTTGCGCAATGGGATAGCTTCGACCCATCGAGTGAAATAATCAGTCGCAGTAAGAATGTACTTGTGCAGCAGTGAAGAATTTGGCTTTATCTCTCCAATGATGTCCAATCCCCACTATTCGAAAGGTTCTGTGATCATAACAGGCTTTAGGGGTGCGACTGCTTTGGGCTGTCTTCCACCACACCTTTGACAAATATCACATTTCCTGACATGTGCATGTGCGTCCTTGAAGAGTGTAGGCCAATAGTAACCGGCTCTAAGGATTTTGTGGGCTGTAGTGTCGCCAGAATAATGTCCCCCAGCCGGACTGTTATGTAATTCTGCCATTACTTTCTTTGCATCTTCCTTTTCTAAACACCTAAGGAGAATCCTGTCATAATTCTTTTTGAATAACACTCCTTCAACAAGATTATAGGAGGCTGATTTGAGACGTAGAGCTCTTCTTTGTTTGGAATTCAAATGTTCTGGTAATATCCTCGACTGTAAGTAATGCACAAGGTCCCTACACCAGGACTCAGGAGCTGTAAATAGAAGGCATACATCCATTACATGCAATTCGGCTTCCTCTTCCCATGCTTGTTCTTCGTTGTTTCTACTTCTAGTCATCAATTTGCATATCCCTTGACCTTTCACTATAGTAGCCGGTTTGAATTCAAGGTCGTATTCTTGAAGGGTTGTTACCCAGTTGCCCCTTCTTTCTCCCAACTCTTTCTGAATGAGAAGAGATCTTACTGCTGGGTAAGGGTCTATTACCTTGGTCCGATTTTTTAATATATAAGGCCTGAAAAGCTTCACTGCCTTAAATACTGCGTAAGCCTGCTTATCAATGGCTGGGTAGTTTAATTCAGCCCCTTGAAGCCCAGTGCTCATGAAAGAGATTGGGAATTCATCACCCCTGTCCTCCTTTTGTGTAAGCACGGCTGCCAATGAATCATTGGATGCAAAAGTGTACATAATGAAGTCTTTATCAAAGTCTGGACTTTTCAGGGAGGGCGCATGGGCAACATCAGTCTTGATTTTGTTGAACGCAGTCTTTTCAGTTTCAGTCCACTTAAACTGTGCATTTTGCTTGACCATCTGCTGCAGCGGCTTAACAGTCTGAGCAAAATCAGGCACAAACCTTCGTACGAAATTTATCGTCCCCATGAAAGATTGCATTCCTTTTTTATTATGGGGCATAGGAATTTGTTCAATGGCCTTGATTCTTTCTGGGTCTATAGATATACCTCTCTTTGACACTATATGCCCCAGTAATTTGCCTTCTGTGACCACGAATACACACTTCTTAGGATTGAGGGAAATGCCATACTTCCGACAGCGCACGAAAATTTGCTTTAGGTGGAACGCGTGCTCCCCTCTTTTCTTCGAAAATATTGTGATATCATCAAGGTAGACCACCACACTTCGTCCAATCAGTCCACGGAAAGCTATGTCCATAGCTCTCTGAAATGTCGCGCCAGCATTAATCAGTCCAAAAGGCATTCTTCTATATGCGAAAGTTCCCCATTTAGTTCTGAACGTTGTCTTCAATCTATCTTCCTCGACCACTAACACTTGGTTGTAGCCAGAGAATCCGTCTAACAATGAAAACAATTCAGAACCAGAAACCAACTGTAGCAATTGCTCCATGGGAGGCACCGGATAGTTGTCTTTGTCTGAGGCGCGGTTTAAGTTTCTGAAGTCCATGCACAGTCTGTTTTCTCCCGACTTTTTCCTGACCGGCACCAAATTTGACACCCACTCTGAGTGCCGAACTTCAAAAATGATCCTAGCGTCCAACAATTTTTTCACCTTGCTTTGAATCAGTGGCTCCAACTTGGGGTGCATCTTCCTTAATGGCTGTTGATATGGCTTGACACCTGCTTTAATAGGGATGATATGCTTGATAATGCTGGTGTCGTAGGTTTTCAAATCTGCGTATGTCCAGGCAAAGACATCTTTGTACTGCTTGAACAAACTGACAAACCTATCCCTTTCGGTAGGTGAACAGCATTTGCCGAGGTTCACAAACTTAGGATCCGTCTCAGTCCCCAAGTTTATCAGTTCGAACTGTAGAGTTGAACTGTGCGTCTTCACATTAGCGGGTCTTCTAAACTTTTCGTTCAAGTCAAACATCTTTTCTAACGTTCTGACCCCTTTGGGAATGAAATTGTCATATTTCATCTCAGCCTGATGTTCCTCATCGTCGATAATGGCCCCTTTAAAGGTCTCATCATTGGTCAATCATTCGATTATTTGCAGATCATCGTCAAATACTCGCCAATTGGTGATCATGTCGGGTACCGATGGCCTGAAAAGTAATTCAATAGAGCATTTGTTATTAGTGGGAACCAGCTGGGCAGCTGATGTGGCCAAAAGATCAGCGGCTGCGTTTTTTATTCTTGGGATTGAAACAATATTGAATGCATGAAAACATTTAAGCAAATCCCATACCTCACTTTGGTAAGCTTTCAAATGGGGGGAAACACAATGTATTTGATTTCTTATTTGCTTTACAACTATTTCTGAATCCCCAAAAACTTTTAAATTACTAACCTTTAGCTCAATCGCTTTCTTGAGTCCCTGCAGTAGTGCTTCATACTCAGCCGTATTGTTAGTACACTCAAACTCTAATCTACAGGACAGGAAGTGTTTATTTTTTTGTGGATCAATGAGGACGCAGCCGGCCCCTTACTCTTCTAATGTTTTAGATCCATCAAAAAATAAAGTCCAAAAAACATTATCTACTGAAAATGAATCTACTCCTACTGCTAAATCTACTATTTTACAATCAAACTCATCAGCCTGCGAGAAACGAAGGAGTTCAGGCTGGGCGTCAGATATGTTGCTGGCCTCTTCCGCTTGATAGTTCCCTGGTTCCAGTTCGAGAAAGTAGTTTTCCAACACAGGTTCGACTGGTATATTCTTCTCGTCCAGCTGGGTAACATTGTACTTCATGTGAGGCTCCCTCAAAACCTTAATCTGATTGGGGCTTCCTTTGTATGGCAACCACAGGTGTGACCAATCTGAGGCGAAATATCCATTCAATTTAGCTGACCAATCTCTACTCAGGACTAGGCCATAAGCGTCTGGTATATCAGTCACCACGATGTTGATAACTTGGCATACTCTGTCATCGGATGCCAGGCGGATTAGGACGTATTCCATCTCACCAACTACCTTGATGTCTGTCCTATCCAATTGCACCACCCTCCACGTAGTTGGCCTAGGCTGCCCATTTATTTTCTTACACACTGATATGGGCATGACATTAATTGACGCCCCTGAGTCCACTAGACAATTGTGCACATTATGATTAAAAATTTCAAATGTCAGGAGGAAAGGTGGGTGTTTGGTTTTAGCCTTACCTCCAGTGCTAGCTTCTCCAATTTCTTCTTCATCCCGAGGCTGATTTTCAGTGGGCAACTTCTCTTCTGATGTTTCAAGTGCCTTCAACAACTTTTCTTTCTGCTGAGGTACTTTGCACATCTCAAACAACGGGACATTTGCCTTTATCTTCTTTAAATCTTCGACAATGTCATATTCAATTTGTTGTTTAATGGACTGAGATTTGTCAGAACTCACCTTCTCTTCATTTGGCTTGGTCGACATTCTGTTCTGCTTGGGATCTTGACTGGTAATAGTGAATTCCGGAACCTTATCAGCCAAGGATTTATCTTGAAATTTCTTCTTGATGTTTCTTTGCAGCCTTCTGATCTTTGGGAGTAAAAGACTGTCATCACTAACTGTCTCTTGGCTTCTAGTTGTCACATTAGCTTCCCTAACATTCTTGTGTCTCTGAGAATCTTCCTCCTCTGCATCGAGTAAGGAGACAGAATTCCATAATGCCATGGTCTCCTCCTCCTGTCCTTTTGTAGAAGTGGAAGCATCACTTTCTTTCTGTTCATCATCATCTTCCTCCATTAACCTTGAATCCAACATCTGATTCATGACTAATGTCATTGAATTTATCCATTGCGGACAGTTCTTTTCGGAATGAGGTTGTTGGTGAAAGGTACAAAAATTTTCCATCCCTATCTCTGTCAGATTCATGGATGCAGTCTTCTAAGGCGGAGGTTGGGGCTGATTGCTGTCCTCTCTTTTCTTATAATATGGCCTGAAGAACTTCTGTGCTTCTTTTTCTTTTTCTAAGTCTATGATCTTATTAGACAGGTTTTGCATCATTTTAGCCATACTTTCGTAATCTGCTGACTTTTCTTCCTTAGGCTTTGTGAACAATAAGGTTTTTCTTCCCGCACCTTTCTCTCCTGATTGTTCTGGATAGTCTTCAATGCTTTCTCTTTCCGCTTCCACCACTTCTGCCTCTTCATAGGTCTCTGTCAAAGTAGTCTTGGCCCTACATTTTGCAAACATGGCCAAATCAGGGCCCAAAGCTGAAGTATAGTATTCAATCAGTACTTTGTCTGAAGGCTTATCTATTTCAAAGAAATTTTTAAGATATCCTGCAAACCTTTGTGTGAAACTGTGCACTTTTTTTTTTCTTTTTCTTTCTTTAATGCACACAGTCCTTTCATGAGGGCAGCGTGAGTCTTCTGGACTGCATACTTGCTCCTGAACATTCTTTCGAAGGTATCCCATTCTGGGATAGAGTTGGCAGGCAAACCAAAATACCATGAGGCCGCAACTCCTTTGAGGGTATGCGGGAATAGTCTACACACCACATCTTTGTGTTCCCCAGCCCTCAGACCTTCTATTGCCAAGTAGAAACTTTGTAGATGATCATCCACTAGGATCTTCTCATTGGGGTGAAATTTAGGCAGTAACTTCTCAAAGGATTGAGGTAGGTCATGCAAAGGCGGGGTCAGATTCAGAGGTGACCTAGCTTTACAAGCTGGCGGTGGATTTGGTGGATTAGGTGGAGGTTGATTTGCGTTAACGCCGGCCATGAGTTGAGGTGGAGAGTGCGGAGGGGAAACAATAGGAGTGTGAGGAGGTGAACCAACAGGGGTGTGAATAGGAGAGCTGTAAGGGGTGTCTGGGCCTACTTGGTTCAAAGGCAATTCAACTTCCTGTAAGGCGATTTCCACAAGTTCTTCCCAATCTCCAACCAACAGTGAATCTTCTACTATAGGACGGTCTTTCTTCTTGTACTCTCTTCTAGGCAATTCGTGGATAATCGGCAACCCTCCAATCTTCTTTACGTAAGCACGGGTATGTCTTCTCAGGTCGTTAACAATTTCTTTGCAGACAGGATATAGATGTTCCCTGTTTTCTTCTTTCGAAATTGGATTACGCGGTCCACTACTTTCAGAACTGTAACCAGCGGAATAATCTCGGTAGAACGGGTTTCCTCGGCCAGCCATGCACTGGCAGCCCTCCTTCTAGCGCCAAAACTGTTGAGGCCTGGAAATTCGCAGGCGGCAACAGTAAGGGATTCTCCCCAATCAACGTTCCCAACTAGCTCGTTGACTGTTTGGAATAGGGAATCCATCCGGTTTGCGGTCCGGCTACCGTAGGTCAAGAAACAAAAACAAAGGCTTTACCAGTTGCAGCCCGACCTACTGAGTTTTTTGTATTTTGACTTTAAGAAATGAGATGTGAGTGCCTAACTAAATGCAGGGCGATCAAGATGCAGGGAGCGGTCACAATGTGATGCGCAGGTTCTTACCTATCGTCTTATGCTCGCAAGCAACCAAATCAGATACAAAAGCAACAACTAACTATCTTAACTATCCCTAGGGAGCAAGGTTATCATTTTGGGTGAGCAATACATTTTGCACATGCATTATGAAGAATCACAGGTAGCTGATATTTCTTTCAAGACACATGAACACTTCAAGATATTCAAATAACCAGATAGCCGATCATTTTATAATAACATTCATTAATCACAGTGAAATCAATATCCCAGAAACTATTGAAGAACATTCAACAAGAACATAGGTTCATAACATTAAATACTCTTGCAGTAAATGAAACACAGCTGAAAACGAAATAGTTCCTCTTCAACATTATTCATTGCATTGCATTGATACATTCCACTTTTTACTTTCTCCAACAGGCAAAAAATTGCAGTTTTCTTTGCAAAACGAAGTAGTTCGTCTTACAAGCAAACATTTACAAAATTTTCCAGGGGAAAAAGCCCTGGTGTCTTCCTACTTTCCAATATTTAAACTACAACTACTGAGCGCTTCGTTTTCCCCCCCAGACGCGTGGTCTTTCAGTTTCTCCAACGCTTCATATTCCGATCTTTTGTCAGTATGTGATCATGAAACACTTGGTAACTGATCCGCTTCTGAGATCACGCCTTTACAGCTCCGGACTTCGTCCTCCACTCGCCTCGTTTCAGTCATACCTCCGCCAAACGGGTTAGTCTTTCTTCTCATCGTGGCAAATTGACCGATCTTCTTGAAACTACCTGCATTCAATTACGAGCATGGTTCAAACAACAAATATTTCAATTAACCACCATTCTACAAGGAAATGGCCGAGCGTACCACATACGGGCCTGGAAAAATACACTATGGTCACCGGCGGGAAAATTCAAGTCGACAGTCAGAAGAAAGTGAGCTCGGGAGCCAGGAGGATCTGCCAGCCGCAACGTCGGGTGATACTTAAGTCGTAGCCAAGCGAAACGCGGGCAGGAAATGCCATAAATCGGACGTCGGACAGTTTTTTAGTTTCGGAAACCAGAAGACTCTAGGAGCCGCAACGACGGAGGAGGAAATCTAGAGGATACGCTGAGCGAACGGGAAAACTTAGTCGGACGTAGGAAGACACTCAGATCGGGAGTGGAAGAGATCACCCATCCGCAACGACGGAGGAGGAGAGGCTACGGGCAAGCGATCGAAGGCTAAAATGGATCGGGCGTCGGGTGGGTTCAGACTTCGGACGAAGAAAAGATCTTGCAGCCGCAACGACGGAGAGGTTAAGAATTTGCAGCTTTCGACCCAACAACAAAAAGAGGCCCGATTACGGGAAAACTCAAAGGTTTGAGCAGCGCTAACAACCAAAGTTGTTTTCTTCGCAAAGGCTGCCCTGAAGAACAAAATTTTACTTCTACTTCTTTACGGCCAGAAATCCACGACTTAACTGAAATTGAACATGGCATGAATAACCTGCTGGCATCCAATCTTCAAAGTAAAACAAAAAGAAGATATGCCCGAGAGGCTCAAGCATTTTAACGATCCAACCAGGAAAAATGATGAGGAGGGGCCCAGAATTTAAATAAGAATAAATTTGGGGAGGACAGTTGTGACAGCAACACCTGGAATACATTATATTGTGTACGCTGTAGAGTCTCATCTTCATTTGTTACCTGAGGAGAGATAGGGCTATCAACACACTGACTAGACGATGGTTCAGGGTCTGCAATACCTGCGTCTACACCTGGTTGAGTAACCTCGGCCTTGCCCGATTCTACATCATTACCCTGTACGAAAGCAGGATTATTTACATTAATTGTATCAGGGATAGATGACGGGGTGTCATCTTCAATATTAATGACTGCAGGCTTAGAAGCCTGTTGATTAACCTTATGACCCAAAATCGTACCGTACATGCTCCTCGTAACCCTTCTTGAAAACGATAGGTTTTCAAAACCAAGTCCTTCCTTATCACAACAAACCTGAGCAAGATGATCTAATCTATGCATAGATTCTCTGTTATATTCATCAGGTTTATTTGTTTCAAATGGATTTTTACATTCAACATTATTATCAGTTTTACCTTTAGTTAATTCCTCTTCTAATTCTGCAGGGGTGCTACCACTTTTACCAGATAAGGGTTGATCCAAGACTGCTTTAGAATTGCAAGGAACTGAATCCCTGCCATCATTCTTACTGATCCCATCGTTTATGGGTATGCTAACTTCCTCAAATCCTTTCACCTCTGATATAGTTTCAGAAGTACTATTAATCCCAGAATTTATGGCTTTTCGTTTCTTACGAATTCGTGGGGATGGATTCGGCCAATGCTGCGTCGGCCCCAACTGACAGTCGACTAAAAAACTATCCCAAGACTTGCCATTTGCAGATAATTGAAATTGCAATATAATTTTTATCAACCCGTGGTGGAAAAGACTCCTATCGGGGTTACTAAAATTTCTAACAGTCTGTGACATTTTCTTTAGGCTTTGCCATAAATAGAAAGGCAAATTAAGCTTGTAACCCCGTAATGCCAACAACAATCGTAAATGGTATAAGTGCAAATGGGAGTAACGTCCATCACAGGACACGTACCTTACCAGTATTTCGTAATAAACTCTCCATTCGGGCTTCAGAAATTTAACAGGGACGCCAATCTTCAGCTTCGAATCATCTAGCAATGGAAATAACAGAGCCAAGCATTTCTTCTTATTTACCATGCTGCCTTTAAACCAGCGTTCTCCAACCCGTGGAAGCTTAGTAGCTTTTGCAATCTTATCTTCGTTGATAATAAACTCAAAACCCCCAATTTGCACCCTGTCATCGTTAAAATTCATGGCAAACAACTTAGTAATCTCTGCATGGTGGCCATCGAAACTTCTAAAGAAATGCCCCCACCCTATTTTCTCGAACCGCATAGCAACCTCCTGGTTAGCTTCTATAAGTTCAGAACCGGAAATTTCATAACGGTTCAGAGGAGACATAGTTTCTTCTGTGCTCTCTTTGCTTCGAATTGTAATGAACAGAGAGGTGAACATAGAGGGAATAGGTACCCACACGAAAGACATGATGGGGCAGACTTCGCATGCTTTGGATTTGACGGACATGAGATCTCTGAACCTGCCATTTTTAGCCGAATTCTAAGCAATGTTGAATGCTGCAACTTCGAGTTATATCATGATTCGTGCAGGTTTATATATGTTTAACCACGACTAGTAATGATAACCACCAAATTGGTGAACCATAGACATCGTGATTGATAGATCATAATTTCATCCATTGATTATAGACAATAGCTAATAATGAACAGGTACATCAACGTTAATTGGAAATGACTATCAGCATTTAACACTGTTACTACGATGCATTCATATTTTACAGTTGTCGATTTATCAAGAGGTATAAGCCACGTTCTCATGCCAACTCATTGATCCAAGTGATAATCGCTTATCAACCTGACAAATGGCTCCTTTTAAACTCAGTCAATCTTAACAGTCATCTCCAGTTTAATCGTGATTAGTGGTGGCATGCAAGGTGGTGAAATCGCATACTCTAATGTTAACATGGCTTAATAAAATAACTGGATTTGATATCTATGCTTGTGTATATATAAAGACTAAGTCTAAACCTTTCAAATATCCTATCGAGGGAAATCCGACATTAGATTGATAGGATATTAAGTGATGAAGCTATCCTATGTAAAACAATTCTGTTACTTTATTCATTAATTATAATATTTACAAAAATCATACTAAGGTATTATATGGAATATAACCTTTTAAAAGTCATCATAAGTTCTATGAACTTAAGATTATTAATACCTTACTCTTATCTAAGTTTTAAAACAAACACAAGATGTATTTTATTGATTTTCTCTTGGCATACTATTTCAAATTTCTTAAGTCACATAAATTTATCTTAATGATTAAACAAATTCATGAAAATTTATGAGACTTACTGACAGTTGTTAATTACCAAGTTCATGAGCGTGTTTCATCAACTTCTCGAATGATATTTTACCTTTCTTTGATTAAGAGTACCTTCAGAATCAAAGACTCTGAAGGTGCTCTTTCATAATTTTTCAATGATGAATCATAGAAAGAGCTGATCACTCTTCATCTTATTGAGAAATGAAGAAGTTGTTGCTAGCTGCCAACAAATGGCGACAACCTGGACGAACCAGTTATCTCTGCTTATACAAAATGATAAAAACGAAATCTTAAAACCTGTTAAAAACAATCAAAAATTTCTTATCCATATCAAACCATTATTTACTCATATCTATAAGTATAACTCAGAAATATTCCATCTTTTGAAACAGAGATTTGTTCAAGGATAAACTTACAAATATCTTAGTCGAAACAAGTACTTCTTAGTAAGGATAACCTATACCATCAACATAGAGTATAGAAATCTGCTCCTCTGAAAACTTTCTAGAATCTGTTCCATAGCATAATAATTTTCTTTTGTTTGCTTTTGCTTTTCTTTTTAAAACAATAATTCTGCCTGAAGACTACTATCAGGGTATGGTATCCTAAGGTGATAGTATCATTCATGAGAGCTGTTTGAAATAAGCAAGCCGGCTCGTGATGAGACCTCTTGTCTTTTAATTTTTAAATTAAAAGCCATCACCCTGGTGATAAAAAATGAAGTTATTCTAGACAACACTGATGATCATGATTAGGCCGGCTCGTGATGAGACCTCCTATCCTTCAGTCAAAAGTTATGTTCTATTGCAATTTCAAATTTTATCTTAATTTTCATAAAATGAGAGATCATTACCCAGCATGGTGACCAAATGGTAATGTCAATCATTAATATCACCAGAAAATGAATCAGCTGGCTCTTGATGAGACCCCTTATCTTTCGGTTTCTTTAGACCAAAAGCCATTACTAGTTTCCTAATAATGTCATACCAGTGATATTTGTGATTCTGATCAGACCGGCTCATTACTGAGACCTTCCGTCTCTCATTTTAACTTTTAATTGATTGGAACAAATGTTAGACAGTTCTCAGATGATAAAATTTTTTCTAAGATTGATGATAGAGATCTGTAAAAGTTTTTCAAAAGTACAAGCCTCGAAGAAGATATATAATAAGCCATTCCCATTTTTTAAAAAATAACAAGATGAGGAATAATCTGAGAAACACTTATAAATAGAAAACAATGAAAGTCTTTTACAGAATCAGGAAATTTTGATCATCCTGAACAAATTTTTAAAAGATATCAGTCTAATATCATAATTTTTCAGGCTGATGAGCAAACTGATTTTATTTATTTACATTAATTATAGCTGCTAATTACAGATTTCTGACTGACTGACTGGTTATATACAAGAATTTTAACAATCTGAAATATTTATCTTTGACAAAAAAATGATTAACATAACAGTCTGCTAATTTATATACAGAAAGATAAATTTATTTTACAAACAACAAGTAGATTATATACATTTTAGACAGAAAATATTAACAGAAATATTTTTTAAGAATCAGTCCATTCACAGGGAATGTTTCGGACTGTCCTTCAAGTGTTTACAATCGAAAGGTACTTGGACCTATTTTTCAGAAATAACAAAGGGACCTAACCATTGCTTCTGAAACTTAGTATGACCTCCCTTATCTTCGTGAGCTTTATCCCATTTTAAAACTAGGTCTCCTACCTGAAATTCTCGATCAGAACTGAAAGATTGGTCAAACCAAGATTTCACAATCTGTTGATGTTTCATAAAGTGTTGTTTTGATTTTTCTCTTTCTTCTTCCAGTTTTAACAATGTGTTAATTCTTTTTTCCATTGCTGGGCATTCTTCATCTTGGATACACTGAGCTAGCTGTAATGAAGGTAAGAACAGATTTGGCGGTAAAATGGCCTCAGTTTCATATACTAAGAAGAATGGTGAATTACCTATCCCAGCTTTCGGAGTCACTCTGTCTGCCCAAAGGGCATTGACCAATTCTGCATGCCAGTTACGATGGTGAACTAGAATAGTTCTTTTGAGAATTTTCAATAAAGTTTTGTTTGTTGATTCAGCTAGACCATTCCCATGAGGATGGTAATTAGCTGAATATCTGATTCTTATTCCCTTCTCTAAAGCAAATTGAGTTAACTCAATTGATGAAAAATATGATGCATTATCGAAAATGAGAGAATCAGGAATACCAAATCTTGTCATGATAAAAAATTCCAAGAATAGTATAACTTGATTGGTATTTACAACCTTCAATGGTGCAGCTTCAGCCCAACGGGTGAAATAATCAGTCGTAGTTATTATATATTTGTGTTGCATAGATGAGGGAGGGTTTATTGGACCTACTATATCGATACCCCATTGCTGAAAGGGTCTTTCAGTTGAAACAGGTTGTAAAGGGAAAGAAAAATTTTTCACCTTTCCTGCAGCAAGTTGACACTCTTGGCATTTTCTGACAAAGGTATAGGAATGTCGAAACAAGGTAGGCCAATAATAACCAGCCCTGAGAATTTTGTGAGCAGTGGTCTCTCCACCAAAATGACCTCCTGCTGGTCCAGAATGTAATTCTTTCAGAATTACTTTTGTTTCATCTTTATCTAGACATCGAAGGTATACTCCGTCTGAATTTATCCGAAAGAGGATATTATCGATTAATAAGTACGGAGCAGACTTCAATCTGAGTGCTCTTTTCTTCTTTGGTTCTAAGTAATCGGGGGCAGCCCCTGTTTCCAAAAGTATCCGTATGTCTGTGTACCAGGAATCTTGAGGTGGTGGATAAAAATAAATTTCCCTGGTAAGTAAAGCTTCATCAATGACAGTTTCAGCTTTATCATTAGGTAAATGAGTAGCTTCAGCAGCTAATTTACATAGCCCTTGGCCTTTGATTATCGTTGAGGGTTTAATTTCTAAGTCATATTCTTGAAGAGCTGTCATCCAAGGTGCCCTCTTTTCTCCTAAATCTTTTTGAACCAACAAATTCCTGACTGAGGAATAAGGGACAATTATTTTCGTTTTAGATTTCAGCAAGTAAGGACGAAAATGTTTAACAGCTTTGAAAACAACAAAGGCTTGTTTATCAACTTCATGGTAATTGAGTTCAGCACCTTTGAAATTTGAACTCATGAAGGAAATTGGGACTTCATTATTCTGCTGATTTAATTGGGTTAGAACTGCTGCATATGAAATATCGGAAGCAAAAGTATATAATATGAAATCCTTATTAAAATTTGGACTTGGGAGGCTAGGAGCTTCTAAAATAGCTTCTAAAATCTTCTGAAATGATTCCTTTTCAGTTTGTCCCCAATTAAAAACAACATCTTTTTTAATCATCTTTTGCAATGGACGAATGATCTTGGAAAAACTGGGAATGAATCTCCTAACAAAATTTATTTTACCTGGAAACGATTGCATTGCTTTCTTGCTAGAAGGATAGGTAATCTTTGAAATGGCTTGGGTTCTTTCGGGATCAATCATGATTCCGTGTTTTGAAACTACACATCCCAATAAGATACCTTCTGAAACAACAAATATTGTCTTTTTAGGATTTAAAGATATTCCAAATTTTCTACATCGTTCAAATACTTTTCTAAGATGATGAAAATGATCAGGTCGATGTTTAGAATATACAGTAACGTCATCCAACTAGACAACGACTGAATGATTGGTTAGGCCTCTGAAAGCAATATCCATTGCTCGTTGAAAGGTTGCTCCTGCATTGATTAACCCAAAGGGCATCTTGCGGTAGGCATATGTTCCCCATGGAGTTCTAAAAGCAGTTTTAAATTGATCACCTGGGGAAATCAATATTTGGTTGTACCCTGAGAAACCGTCAAGGAGCGACAGTATCTCAGAACCAGACACCTTTTGAAGAATTTGTTCCATGGAAGGAACAGGGTAATTATCCTTTTCGGAAGCCTTATTTAAATTTCTAAAATCTACACATAATCTAATATCCCCGTTTTTCTTCCTAACTGGAACTAAGTTTGCTACCCATTGAGTATGTCTGATGGGGAAAATAATCTTGGCAGTTAACAATTTATTCAGTTCCTTTTTGATTGTTGGTTCTAATGACGGGTGATATTTCCTTAACTTCTGTTGAAAAGGCTTTGACTCTTGTTTAATTGGAATTATATGTTGCATGACTTGGGTATTGAATGTTTTCAGATCATCATATGTCCAAGCAAAGACATCTTTAAAATCCTTAAACAATTTTATGAAAGCTGTTTTTTCTACAGGATTACAATCTATTCCAAGGTTTATAGTTTGGGGGTTTAGTTCTGTTCCTAAATTAATGGTTTCATATCTCATGCGAGAGCTGTTTGTTTTACAATTAGGAACAGACCTAAACTTATCCTGCAAATCAAAAAACTTTTCTAATCTAAGTATTGAATTAGGGACTGGTTTTACCTGTTCAAGAGCTTTTTCAACTGAACAAAAATCACTTATTACCGAAAAATTGCGTAGATTTTCGTCATGAGTGACTTCGTCAATTGCTGCATCTTTAAAGGTATCCTCATTCGTCAGAAAATTCAATACCTGTGTATCATTGTCAAACACACGCCAATTAAAAATATTATCAGGTATGGAAGGCCTAAAAATTAATTCAACAGAAAAGAAATCTGAAGTAAGATTTTCTGAAGGTATTAACTTTGATGCTACATTTGCCAGCAAATTTGCTTCTTGATTTTGACTTCTAGGAACATAATTTATGTTAAATGCATCAAAATATAAGATAAGGTTCCATACCTCTTTCTGATAACTCTGTAAATGTTCAGATAAACAATGAATGGAGTTACGCACCTGTCTAACAATGATCTCGGAATCACCATAAACAATTAATTCTTTGATGCCCAAATCAATTGCCTTTTTCAAACCTTGTATTAAAGCTTCATATTCAACCGTATTGTTTGTACAACTAAATTCCATTCTACAAGCTATACAGGTTTTATTTCCTTGAGGGTCCATTAGTAGGCAACCGACTCCTGCTCCTTCTTTAGATTTCGCACCGTCAAAATATAAAGTCCAAATAGAGCCGTGTACAATTACCTTACTCTCTATGATATTTACAATATTTACATTATCTACATGATTTATGGTTTCCTTGAGTGAAGAGTTAGGAGAAACATATGTCACATTATAAATTTCAAATTTCTGATTATTTTCAGAAAGGGCAGAATTTTCAGCTTTAAAATTACCAAATCCCAATTCATACATGTAATTTCCCATAATACAATCTGAGAATAAAACAGGTTCACTAGGATCATGCAATTTTGTAACAGTATGTTTCATATACCTTTCTCTATTTATCTTAATCTAATTTGACTTTCCATTCTTAGGTAACCACAATGTTGACCAATTAGTGGCAAAGAAACCGTTCAGCTGTTGAGACCAGTCCCTACTTAAGAATAGCCCATATGCATCTGGGATATCAGCAACAACAATATCTATAATCTGATAAATTGAAGGGTTGCAAGCAATCCTAACTAAAACATCTTTCATTTCCCCTACAACCTTTACATTTGTCCTATCCAACTGAGTTATTTGAGAATTTGATGGGACAAATTTTCCATTCAATTTCTTGCATAAAGATAAAGGCATAACATTGGAAGATGCTCCGGAATCTACCATGTAGTTATGGACATTCCTATTGAAAATTTCAAAGGTAAGTAAGAACGGAGGTGTGGTTGACTTAGAATTCTTACCTATCAACGAAGCTTTGTCAGCTGTTGCTTTCCCTTTTTCAGTTCTGTTGGATCGTTGTTAGAACTATTTGCAGCAACATTTTGTTTTGCATTAGGAATAATTGAACTTACTGCAGGATTTATAATATGACTATTAGGCATTGGGTAGATTTGAAGAAGATCGTACATACTGATGTTTGCACGTGTTTTCTTTAAATCTTCGATTATGTCATATTGTAAATCTAACTTTGGAGCATTTTGAATGGTTTGGGTACCCTTGGTTGGCTGAGTCTGCTTGCCGGATTGAGGTTGTTTGTTTGGTTGTGAGTTATTGTTGTCATTATTTGAAGTAGAGCTTGACAAAGCTCCAGGGGTATTTACAAATCCTCTACTACGAGTATTATATACATGCTATCCTGTAGGAGGAATTTTAGTCTCATGTTCCTTTACAAGACTATCCCAGAAATGACCGTTAACCTGTTGAGGTTCTTCTGATTCTTCATCATTTTCTGATTCCTCTTCTTCTTCATTTTCGTTTATCTCTTGACTAGAATGAGTTTCAGACAAAGATAGAACAACTCGAATTGTATTAAAAATCTCTTCATTTGCAGCTATGTCAGGTGGTGTATTCTTATTATTTGCATTAGGATTTTGTCTAAATTGATTTCTGAAATAACCCTTAGAAGGAGAAGCTTCAGAATTAGTCTTTTTTAACCCTATGACTTCATTGGTTAATGTTCGAATAGCGTTTTGCAGTTGTTCTACATTGAATGCTTTATCTTTATCTGAATTGGATTTTTCAGTCTTCCTACGAGGAAAAGAATCAGATTTCCCACTTCTATCTGGTTCATAGGACATGGAATCCTTTTCTACCTTAATGGCTTCCTCAAAAGTTTCTATTAATGTTGTTTTTCCAGCTCTCTTTACAAACATCCCGGAATACTTAGGTAAGGCTGACGTATAATTTTCAATTATTATGTCTTCCGGAGGTTGGGAAGCAATTGGAATTTTGTTTTTTAAAGTTAGAAACCTTTGATTCTTTCTTTAGGCTCCATTTTAATTCTAGATAACTCTAGGGCTAAAAGAGCGGGGGTTTTATCTTCCCCGAATTTATCTAGAAAGGCCTTATTAAATTCCCCCCAATTTGTGATAGATCCTTGTACTAACGAAAAATACCAGGTGGAAGCTCTTCCTTCAAAAGTTAGAGGAAACAATCGACAGACTACATCTTCATGCTGCACGTTCAAAGTTTGAACAGCCAACATGAATTTGTCAATATGTACCTCTGCAGGTTCCTTGTCATCTGGATTAAATTTAGGGAGGAGTTTATTTGAGTGTTTAGGTAAAGGATGCTGTACTCCAGGGACTGCTACAGTAGCTGCCCTTAGCCAAGGGAGCTGTGGATTAGGTGGATTAGGTGGAGGATTACCTCCTCCTCCTACAGGTATATTTCCTGCCATTGGACTCCCTTGAGAACTAGAGGAACTTCCAGAATTGGAAGGTCTTGGAATATCAGGTGGTGACTCAGGAGGAGAATGTGGATGATCAGAACCGCCTCCTACAATTAGTCTTCTAGTAGTATTAGTTTGTGTAGTCTGCTTTTGATGTATTTCAACCTGATGATGGGGAGTACTACCAGTTATCTCCAAATCTTGCGTAACTATGGTCAATTGTGGATTATGTTGTTGCTGTCTAGGTAGACCATAATCTATTGGAGAAATACCAAGCTGATTAGCGTATGCTCTAGTAAGAATATGTCTAGATTCTTCAAGAGTTTGAGCACTTTGTGCGGGAGTAAAAGGAGAAGTGACAGGATCACGTTCAAGGATATTCCTAACAGTTTCTATACAAGGTGATCTACTGACTTCCGGAGGTTGTTGGCTGGTTGGAAATGTTTCATTATTTTCACCTGCCATTACTCATTGACAGGCCCTCCTTCTAGCGCCATTTGTTGGCCCGATTTTCTGAATCTAGGCCAATAAGGAGGTTTTGTCCACACAATCAGCTTAAAGCAGCGTCCGGTGTGTTTGAATTAACAAAACCTCGCAGGTTATGGTCCTGCTACCAGCTAGTTTGTCTCTTAAGGAGAACTTAAAACCAACAAAATCTAACCTATTCTAATATTTATTTTTACCTAAATAATTAAACTAAATTATCTAAACTGTCCTATGGTTGCTTTCTTAAGGAAAGACTTTGATTTTGGGAAGTTTTCTGAATATAAAACTTATACAAAGTATGAAAATCGATTTGACAGTTGTTAATTCAACTACTTTAAAAATAAAATTTAAATCCTATATGTCCTATCTCGGCTGAGAGCATATTTGAAGATTATATTAACTATTAATCAGTAAAGATGAACAGAAAGGCTAAAACATAATTCAAATAGACATATTTGAATCATGATAAATAAGTTAATCTGTTATATGACAACAGAAACTAAAAATAACTGCAAATAAACAATTAATTTTATCTTTCTGAAATTGATTAACAATTAATTATCAAGACGGCTATTTGAATTTAAGATAATATCTATTTAAAAATCACTGTCAACATACAAATGAAATTTTAAACAGACAGAATAGTATATCATTATAACTTAAGTTTACAGTAAAAATACTAATAAGCATAATCATAATGAGATATTCATTCAAAATACTATCTTGAGCTGATAACGTGAGAAATGTAATTAAACACCAGTATATCAAAGCACACTATGTTAATATAAAGACAGAAGATAACATGCTGAAATATATATATAATAATCCAAAACAAAAATACAAGAAATGGTATCAGTCTGTGGACGTCTAGTGGTATTCACATCCAAAGGTTCAACTCCAGAGATAAAAAACATCAGCAATAAAGTATAATTCCAGTAAGTTTTCTTCCAACACTCCATCCTCCTGTTTATCAAAATCTCTCTCTTATATAATACTACGATTCAGCTTATCTTATTAATGTTGCATGCAACATTATAGGATTCATCTAACTAAAAAGAGCATCTAATCTCTTATATGACACCTATCACTATAAAACAGAAAATGACTAGCCTGAGTCGAGGTACTTTAGAAGATTCTTATCCATTAATGAAACTCCAGCTCGTAACCAACAGCCAAATCTCCAACCTGTGTATTTACCACGACCTGAGATTCTGTAGAGGAATGATGACAAAACTACCTGCATTGAATTCAATTGAAGCATCTTATTAAAATCAATTAAAACATAGGTAACAAAATAAACTTGAAATTTAAATGCATTCCTGTTAAATCTCCAATTTTACAGGCATGCGAAACAAAAAATGATCATTACCTGTTTTGCAGCGACAAAATAAATGAGAACATCATCAAGTTTTATTCTGAAGAGCGACTACTCTTCGAGCTTCTGCTAGTTTAGCCTTTAACCTGATGATCTTAATGTTTTGCTTTTCAATTCGTTTAAGCAATAGCTAGTTTGTGCCTATGATTGATTTCTTTGATTTTTTGTACTGGTTCTTCTTAGCACTCATCTCCTGCCATCTACCAATCCACTCCAGCAACTCTTTTCTAAAGGTTTTATTTTCTTCTTCTAGTAATGTTGTACTAGATAGACAATGTTTCAGTTTACCCTTGAACTCCATAATTTTATCCTGGAATACATTATATTGTGTATGCTGTAGAGTCTCATCTTCATTTGTTACCTGAGGAGAGATAGGGCTGTCAACATACTGACTAGATGATGGTTCAGGGTCTGCAATACCTGCGTCTACACCTGGTTGAGTAACCTCGGCCTTGCCCGATTCTACATCATTACCTTGTACGAAAGCAATATTATTTACATTAATTGTATCAGGGATAGATGACGGGGTGTCATCTTCAATATTAACGACTGCAGGCTTAGAAGCCTGTTGATTAACATTATGACCCGAAATCGTACTGTACATGCTCCTCGTAACCCTTCTTGAAAACGATAGGTTTTCAAAACCAAGTCCTTCCTTATCACAACAAACCTGAGCAAGATGATCTAATCTATGCATAGATTCTCTGTTATATTCATCAGGTTTATTTGTTTCAAATGGATTTTTACATTCAACATTATTATCAGTTTTACCTTTAGTTAATTCCTCTTCTAATTCTGCAGGGGTGCTACCACTTATACCAGATAAGGGTTGATCCAAGACTGCTTTAGAATTGCAAGGAACTGAATCCCTGTCATCATTCTTACTGATCCCATCGTTTATGGGTATGCTAACTTCCTTGAATCCTTTCACCTCTGATATAGTTTCAGAAGTACTATTAATCCCAGAATTTATGGCTTTTCGTTTCTTACGAATTCGTGGGGATGGATTCGGCCAATGCTGCGTCGGCCCCAACTGACAGTCGACTAAAAAACTATCCCAAGACTTACCATTTGCATATAATTGAAATTGCAATATAATTTTTATCAACTCGTGGTGGAAAAGACTCCTATCGGGGTTACTAAAATTTCTAACAGTCTGTGACATTTTCTTTAGACTTTGCCATAAATAGAAAGGCAAATTAAGCTTGTAACCCCGTAGTGCCAACAACAATCGTAAATGGTATAAGTGCAAATGGGAGTAACGTCCGTCACAGGACACGCACCTTACCAGTATTTCGTAATAAACTCTCCATTCGGGCTTCAGAAATTTAACAGGGACGCCAATCTTCAGCTTCGAATCATCTGTCAATGGCAATAACAGAGCCAAGCATTTCTTCTTATTTACCATCCTGCCTTTAAACCAGCGTTCTCCAACCTGTGGAAGCTTAGTAGCTTCTGCAATCTTATCTTCGTTGATAATAAACTCAAAACCCCCAATTTGCACCCTGTCATCATTAAAATTCATGGCAAACAGCTTAGTAATCTTTGCATGGTGGCCATCGAAACTTCTAAAGAAATGCGCCCACCCCATTTTCTCGAACCGCATAGTAACCTCCTGGTTAGCTTCTATAAGTTCAGAACTGGAAATTTCATAACGGTTCAGAGGAGACATAGTTTCTTCTGTGCTCTCTTTGCTTCAAACTGTAATGAACGTAGAGGTGAACATAGAGGGAATAGGTACCCACACGAAATACATGATGGGGCAGACTTCGTATGCTTTGGATTTGACGGACATGAGATCTCTGAACCTGCCATTTTTAGTCGAATTCTAAGCAATGTTGAATGCTGCAACTTTGAGTTATATCATGATTCATGCAGCTTTATCTATGTTTAACCACGACTAGTAATGATAACCACCAAATTGGTGAACCATAGACATCGTGATTGATAGATCATAATTTCATCCATTGATTATAGACAGTAGCTAATAATGAACAGGTACATCAACGTTAATTGGAAATGACTATCAGCATTTAACACTGTTACTATGATGCATTCATGTTTTACAGTTGTCGATTTATCAAGAGGTATAAGCCACGTTCTCATGCCAACTCATTGATCCAAGTGATAATCACTTATCAACCTGACAAATGGCTCCTTTTAAACTCAGTCAATCTTAACAGTCATCTCCAGTTTAATCGTGATTAGTGGTGGCATGCAAGGTGGTGAAATCGCATACTCTAATGTTAACATGGCTTAATAAAATAGCTGGATTTGATATCTATGCTTGTGTATATATAAAGACTAAGTCTAAACCTTTCAAATATCCTATTGAGGGAAATCCGACATTAGATTGATAGGATATTAAGTGATGAAGCTATTCTATGTAAAACAATTCTATTACTTTATTCATTAATTATAATATTTACAAAAATCATACTAAGGTACTATATGGAATATAACCTTTTAAAAGTCATCATAAGTTCTATGAACTTAAGATTATTAATACCTTACTCTTATCTAAGTTTTAAAACAAACACAAGATGTATTTTATTGATTTTCTCTTGGCATACTATTTCAAATTTCTTAAGTCACATAAATTTATCTTAATGATTAAACAAATTCATGAAAATTTATGAGACTTACTGATAGTTGTTAATTACCAAGTTCATGAGCGTGTTTCATCAACTTCTCGAATGATATTTTACCTTTCTTTGATTAAGAGTACCTTCAGAATCAAAGATTCTGAAGGTGCTCTTTCATAATTTTTCAATGATGAATCATAGAAAGAGCTGATCACTCTTCATCTTATTGAGAAATGAAGAGGTTGTTGCTAGCTGCCAACAGGTCCCTCAATGGATTGACTATGCCCTTCTGTAGGTCTATTTCCTTCAATGTCTTCATTTACCTGATCTCGGTGTTGTTTGGGCAGGATGTCTTTATGAATATTTCAATGTGATGGGAGGATTTTGATGGAAAAATACTTGCTCCGACGATTTATAAGCCAATGCCAATTTGGACTGGCAAGCAAGCATTCAACCTGATTATTCCAAAGCAGCTTAATCTTGTAAGATATTCTGCATGGCATTCAGAGTCTGAATCAGGAGTGGAGTTATGGAGATACTGTTGTACGTATGGAGAAAGGAGAAGTTACCTCAGACACGCTGTGCAAGAAAATCGTTGGTTGCTTCTTCTTGAGGAAGCGTTATTCATGTGATATGGTATACCTTCATGTTCAATATTTTTTGGTTTTCTTTGTTGTTAATAGGACAGTGGACATGAGATCCATTTAAGTCAAACATTGTGCAAGAAAACCGTTGGAAATTCTTTAGGAAGCCTTATTCATGTGATCTGGTATACCTCCATGTTCAATTTTTTTTGGTTTTCTTTGTTGTTAATAGGATAGTGGACATTAGATCCATTTAAGTCAAAAATAATGTCTCTATGGTGGAAGGTCTTTGATTTGTTTCTTTAACATGCAACATTGTTACTACAATGCAAGATTTAAGAAGATATATGTTTAACATATCTAAGATCTTGTTTTTATCCATACATATACATTCATGTACTTATAACTTAAGAAGATACATGGATATTAACATATCTAAGATCTTGTTTTCATCAACTCATCTACATTCATGTACAGGATGACTAAATACTACTAGTACCATCTTCCATCCTCAAGGAACTGGTCCTTTGGTGATTATTTCAAAGGTGAAGCCATTGGGTTGGCCTTCGAATTATTGACATAGGTTTATAGGCTGCCCACAGACCGCTTATATACAGCTTATTTTGGTGGTGATGAAAAATCGGGACTTCCTGCTTATATTAAAGCTATAGATACTTGCCTCAATTGGATGCCCACTTACCGCTTATATGCTACTTATTTTGGTGGTGATGAAAAGTCGGGACTGCTTATATTAAAGCTAGAGATACTTCTCGTTGGCATGTGTTGCCATTCGGTTCCAAGGATAACGTTTGGGAAATGGGTGATACTGGACCTTGTGGTCCATGTTCTAAAAATTCACTTTGATAGACTTGGAAACCGTGACGCAGCTTCTTTAGTCAATAATGAATCATGATGCTCCTACTTGCTTTGAAATCTGGAACATAGTCTTTATTCAGTTCAACAAGGAAAGTGATGGTTCTCTGAAGAATTTACCAGCAAAGCATGTTGATACAGGAATGAGATTTGAACGGATGACCTCAATTCTCAAAACTAAGATGGGAAATTATGAAACATATATTTTCATGCCTATATTTGATGTAGTGCAACAAGAAACAGGAGCCCGACCTTACTCTGGTAAAGTTGGCGTAGATGATGGAGATAAAATTGATATGGCTTATAGGGTAGTGGCATACCATATAAGAACATTATCACTTTTTATTGCAGATGGTTCTCTCCCAGGCAATGAGGGTCGTGAATATGTACTTCGCCGCATTTTGCCTCGAGCAGTGCGGTATGGACAGGAAGTTCTAATAGCTCAAGAAGGTTTCTTCAGTGGGTTGGTGAGTACCCTTGTTGAAGTTATGGGGAATACTTTTCCAGAATTTAAGCAACATGAAGAGAATATCAAGGAAATTATTGCAGAAGAAGAATTAAGCTTTCGCAGAACTTTAATCAAGGGTATTGAAATATTAAAGAAGGTTGCTCAAGATTTCAAGGAAAGTAAGTTCAATGGTTGGGATGCTTTCATTTTGTGGGATACATATGGGTTTCTGATTGATCTTACTCAGCTTATGGCAGAAGAAAGAGGTCTAGAGGTAGACCCTGACGTGCTCTTAATTGATCTCTCAGTAAATCAGGTATTAAGATTGAAGATATCAGGGAGAGATATGGGTGATAGATACATGGGTTATATCAATCGAGATCTAGGTCTCAATCGAGGTCAGTCAATATGTCACTACCACGGGAGCAGAGAAGCACTCGTGGAAGGAACCCGGTAAGCAGCAGGAACTAAGTTGTAGAACAAACGTTTCGAGAGGAGGTAAATCCATACCCCCTTCCCTTGAAGAAAATCCAATTAAATATTTTTGAAAGGGAAATATGACGGCTCTGTAAAATCTCAACTAAGGCTACTACGAATTGTAATAATTTGTAAAAAAAAACCCTTTATAATCGAATATAGAAACAATAAAAAGAAAAAAGCAATTTAAAATTTTAAAATATTAAGCACCGGGAAAAACCTAAGAAAGGGAGGGGTTTCAAGCGTACTCACCCAATTTGGAGGCATTTGGTCCTTTATTTCTCTGCTCGGATCTGCTGCATATTATTAGCTTAGTTTGAGATCCAGTTGTGTTCTGCACACAGACTAAAATAAAAAACACAGCACATCAGAGTCAAAGAAGGAAGAATAACACATCAATGAGACGGAAACAAAGAGAACTAATTCCTATATGGTACTTGTAGAAGAACTGTGCTAGAACTTGTAGAAGAATTGTGCTAGATAGAAGGAAGCTGGGACCCAATCCTTGAGGATCAGGTAGTAGAACTATGAACTTATGGGATGGATACATCTATATTTTCTTAGAACATCTCATTCCCTTACTGAGCTGAGGGGCTATGAACCATCATCGATTCGGTGCAAATACATCAAAATTTAGATTATGTTTCCTATTGGGAGATACAGAGGGAAATATAGCTGAATCTAGTAAAAGCTTTGGTCAGTCCCAACCAATTATGAGCTGACTTGGTCATGCCAAATCTTGATATGAATCAATCCGGCCAAAATCGATAATCCGCATCCATCTATGAATCCATCTGAATCTGAATCAATCCACGACCCATATGGATAGATCAGAATCAGAATCTAAATCAATCCATGACCCATATGGATAGATCAGAATCTCGTTCTTCGGGTTCGGTAGGCTCTCCACTCCTCGCGTCAGGGCGTGATCTCCAAATTTCCTGCCAGGGTGGAGACTGTATCCATTTAGGTAGGAGGCATATTTCCATACTTTGAAAAGAAATATTTATCTAGGTTTCAACACTTGCGAATTCATTGCATCCCATACAAATATTATCTTCATGCAGGAATGACTCATAATTATTAGTTTTGTTTGGTCTTTCTCTCTTCTACACGCAATAACCCCAATCTGAGATCAACTTACTTCAGCAATAAGTCCAATCTGAGATTGGATCAACTTGGAAAAGAAACTTAGCCATGAGGAAAAACTAATTTAAATAAAGACAAAAATTAAAAAGATAGATTTAGGGCTCACTACTCATAGATTTTGCAAGCATTGGCTCCTCTACTATTCTCCTTTGCTATGATCCATGTTGCTATCTCACTCCGTGATCCCGCTCGGTTGCTTTCCTCAGGATCCCTCTCCCCTGCACAACCACAATAACCTCAAGTGTGAGATAGGCGGGTTGGGTTTCGATTTCTCTCTTAGAATAGTTAACTTTGGTCGGAGGCTAAAGCTAATTGTTTTTAACAATGAGGCTAAAGCTAATTGTTTTTAACAATTTTGGTTCGAGATAAGTTTTTTTTTTTATATATACTTTTTGTTTTATGTTTTTATTTTATAATCTATTGTTTATATATATTTATTATTTAAAAGTATTATATATTATTTTTATTTTTATTATTTACTTATTAAAGCTAATTTTTTGGACAAAATTAATTGGGGTAAGCTTTTTTTATATATACTTTTGTTTTATGTATTTTATTTTTTAATTTATTGTTTATATATAATTATTATTTAAAAGTATTATTTATTATTTACTTATTATGTACTATTTATTATTTGTATATTGAAAAATAATAATTTAAAATTAAAAATATTATTTAATTTTAATATAAATTTTGATTTAAAAAATAAATTAAAAATAAAATGATGAGGATAGTGATGATGACATTGACTACATTGGTGTTGATGACTATCATTATCATCACCATCTTGATCGTGATCATCATCATGATCCTCATTGTCATCATAAGCATCACTGACATCATCGTCGTTTGTAGTCATCATTGTTACAACCATGAACCTCACCCCTAACCAAGAGCTGGCTTGGGTGCTCGATTGGGAAAGACGAACGTTCGGTTGGCAAGACTTGGCAAGGGGACACTTTGGCTGAGAAACAGAAATAAGGTGGAGCATGCAGACCAAGTATGGGTATGATCCCACAAACGAAGTCCACACCCAAGCAAGTGGAGCTTAGCAAGCCCACGAGTGTGGCACCTCAGCAACATGTTGGCAGGTGGCGTAGGACAGTGCGACAGAGACCGAAGCGCTCAAGAGAGCGGTTGGGCGTACCTTGGCAGGAAACGTGGATTAACAGGTCCAAACGACCCAAACACTCCACTAGAAGCGCACGTGGCACCACACCAGTTGCTAGGGACGTTCTTGGTGGAAGCACTCAGTGAAGTTTGAGTTGTTGGACCGAGTGCCGAGGAGAGATGCGCTCGACACCTCGACAAGATGGATGGCTAGAGCACTTAGTGCACTTGGGGGAGTTCGGCATGGAGACGAGTGCCCGCGAAGATGCACCCGATGTCTGACCAACACTTAGCACAACAGATTGATGGACTAACGAGCACGCGCGCATGGGAAGTGGACCCTTCGGTGGAGTTAGCGCATCAGCCCAGAGCTAGTGTATGCTCTTTGCAAAATGGCGCGCCCACCTTTGGTCCTGCGCTCACCCTTGCGACATGTATAAAGGCATGACACCTAGGATGGAAATAGGCAGGTTTTGATGAGCATCATCGGACATGCAATGAAGTGACAGACGCCGAGACATGCGAGCTAGGGAGACATATAATGAGCTCAGTCGTAGGAACAGTCGCTAAGTGGCACAACTCAGAAACACAATAGGGTTGCGAAAGAAGGGTCAGTCTGGAAAGTTGGTTCTCTAGATGAGTTCAGTCCATGTGAGGGTTGATAGCTACACGGGTTAGTTGGTTGACAGTATTAAGAGTTGGACACCTGGGTGGGGTCAACTCGACTCTTTGTATTGTTGTAGATGGAAGTGTGTTTACTAGTTGGGCGCACACCAAGAGCACACCAAGAGCGTTGTTAGTATGTGCTATATCTATTATTGTAAAGCTGTTATTAATACAAAGTGAACGGGGCTAGCTAGCTTGAAAACCTCGCCATTATATTTGTCTCTTGTGTAAATTTACTTGATGCATGAAATTTACTAAATGTTCAAATGATGGTTAAGAGAAAATTCGTGCAATTGCTTTGTTGGATCTTTGAAGATCGAGGTGCATGGAACCAATATTACTAATAGAAGGTAGACAATTTACAAAATTTACACTTCATTGTAAAAATTGCAATTTTGCATGACACAATTAAAAATGACTAATTCATATTCTTTTAGCTAGTCATTTTGTATGTCGTGACTAAATTGGTTGTTTATGTTAGTCATTTTTAACTCTACCACTTATTATCTAGTCATATTTGTTAACTGTTGACTAAATTAGTCGTTAATTTTAGTCGTTTATAGTTGGGTCAATCAAAATTGCTCATATTTAGTAGTAAATCACTTGAAAAACCTATGGTGACTAGAATTTTTAGTCACGTAGTAGCTAATTCTTCATTTTGTACTAGTGAAATGAAGACATCTGCCCATGTGGCAAATCACCTTCAGTTTCAAGACTGTTAGAACTTAAGATATTATTAGTTCTCAAATGGCATTCATTTAACACAAGGAGAACGATTCCTGAGCACAGGGAGAATGCTCTCCTCGACCTATCGAAGGTGCTTCACATTCTCTATTTTTTTTAGACTTTAATTAAATATTTTTCAATAAAACCCATTAGTCGTGTTCTGCCTTTGAAACCCTATATAAAGTATTTCCATTGTGAAATTTTGGTTGTAAGATCGATTGCTTTTAACAATAGTGGAGTTTCTTTCATTTTCGGTTTCTTCTCTCTATTAGGACTAATTTTTTTAGGAACATTAGGGTTAGAAAATTGATTGTCTTGGGTATTTTTTTCATCATTAGACTTCCTATTGGTCTCCAGCCTACAAATTCTAGGTGTAAGGCAACAATATTACAGAAGCTTACTGCCTTTGTCCGTCAGGATAAGTGTGATGTAGTTGTATACAATTCAGATACTAAGGATTTCTATACACGAACTCTATTTACATTTGATGGTAGCATACATTTGAGGGTAGCAAGGTGTTGGCAGGGGTTTTGGGGTAAGTGAGTTGCACAACACCGCGGAGGCTGCGCAAGCTCGCGCGACACCGTGTAAGGCAAAGACAACGCGATGGGAGGAAAACAAACCGTTTTTGAATATTTTATGCATCTTTTTGTATCAGTTGACCACATTTTGTGGATATAGGTCATTAGTGGTTAAATCAGTTAGGAGTTAGTTAGAAGTGGACCTTAAATGTAAAGGCGTAAGCCTATATATAGAATTAGAATTGCATAAGTTGAGAGACCAAAGTGAGAGGTGATAGCAGAGAGCAAGTGAGAGATTGCATCTTTTGCTATTTGTATGCGACTTTGTGGGTCAATCTTTCTCTCGCTGTGGGGAAAGACAACTGTTGTTTTGGATCTAGGCGCAGAAAGTAATATGATACGACGGATATTGAGCTAAATCACTGTTGTTCTTTTTCCATTTCCATATGTTGCGGTGTCTCTTTTTCCATTTTTATATGTTGTCACTATCTAATGACTCTATTGTATGAATACTGCTGCAATGAATGATTGAATGATACAATACATTATATCTATGGCTGTAATGGTAGATCTATGATGAATACCGCGATATCTAATGAAAGTCTCTGCTATATTTGATAGTTAAGCTGATGAACTAATGCTGATCTAGATCCTCCTCCTTACTGCAGAAACTTGGTTGTGACAACTCTCCCTTGAACATCTCGGGTGAGACTTCATCTGCTCTGTGGGTGTTTCCAGGTAGGGTAAAAACTGTTTGGGCCAGTGCTCAGGGAGATCGCGCTAGTTGGGTGTCGACAGAAAGAGAACCCCTTATGATGATGCTTTGTTGGTGGGTTTTGGCCAACAAATGGTTTCATTGACGGTACCTCGTTGTGACTGAAGAGGAGTATATGTTGTGGCATCCGACGAAACCAGAGATCCAAGATTGGTTCGACCTAAGACTACGAGAGTTCACTGAAGTTGAGAATAAGAACTTGAAGTTGACGACAAACACATGGTTGGCAAGATACATTCATGAATGATTTTTCTGTGAGTTTCCCATCATACTCTATGAGTGGCTGACGCGATTTACCTACAAGAAGCACAACTTCCAGGGAGGAGAGCCCACGTCCTTGACCCCCGAGCTAATTCGGGAACTCCAAGAAACTGACAATAGAGCCTCGTGGGTTGTTGAAGTTTGGTTGGATAGTATTCTGGAAGGATACATCACTAAGTTCGTGGTGGATACCAACAAGTCCTACAGTGAAGGAGAACGAGAGTTCTTCAGCGGACCACGAGGTAGGTTCTTACTGTCTTGCAACTGTCAACCAAGATGATTGTTTGTGAAAAGGGCATACTAAAGATGCACCTCGAGTAGTAAAACTCTGGTGTGCGGAGGCTGTGAACACCATGATAGAAGGGGGGCGACGAATGGAAAGATAAGGGGTAGATGGGTGTGAGTTTTGACAAGACTGTGAGGGCAGCCAAGGAAGAGAGTGGTTGTACAAGGGGAGGAGCAATATTTTGAGCATAGAAGAGGCAGAGGATAGAGGAAGGTCCTGTTGCAATCGAAACACAAGACTACGAAGGACAACCACGCGGGACGAAGCGACGCTAGAATGACGAAGAGAAAGGGCAGGCCCAGGATATTCCCAGGGTAGAAGTAAGGTCAAACCCCGGTAGCAATGTGTCCACACCTCCGCGCACTACTCCACCATCGGGAAAATATACGCATTCCACGTCGATGTGTCTGACGTGCCAAGCAACATCTAGTAGTAAATCAACGTCTACGGGAAGAAGGTCTAGGATGGCAGGAGACGATATGAAGCTACCTATGTTCCATGAAAACGACACTGATGACCCATAATAGTATTGGTTCTTATGTGAGGTAGTCTGGACTGGCAGATAGACTACCGATGAGGATGTAAATAAAGGACAATTAACGACCACCCTTCAGGGTCATGCGCTTGATTTGTACATGAGATTCATACAGGTCCTGCAGGGGACCTCGACGAAGAATTTGGATGAGATTCGGAAGGGACTGCTTGAAGAATTCAAGAAACCAAAATCTGAAGCACATGACATTACAGAGCCAAAGGAAATCAAACATTTCCATAACGAGACAGTTTGGGATTTTGATAAGAGGTTTAAGACATTAATGGCATGGGTCAGCTTCGATATGAGTGACTTCCAACACAAAGAATGGTTCATTGCGGCACTGGTCCCTCATATCCGACACCCATTAATGTAGTAAAATATCGTGACACAGAGCGAGGCTCTGGAAATTGCAATGAAGCTGGAGGCTTCACCCGTCAGAGAAACTGTTGTCGGCATGAACCAAATCTAGGCGCAGCTGGCGAACCTGACACTACAATTGCAGGATATCAAGAAGGCGAAAGATGAACATGATGACTTGTGGTGCACTTGGTGTCATGTGGATGGACACACGAAAGATACTTGTCCTACTTTCCAAAATTATCTACTCTCAGGAGCGTTGAACCCATTGAGTTGTGGTGTTGTGCCATGGTGTTGCATATGTCAAGTATATGGGAATCGACATGAAGACTGTACCTACATGTAGAAAATGGTTATGAAGCCAGCAAGCTTATATTGCACCTTTTGTCACTCAGTTGGGCATGATGATAATGATTGTCGAGCTTATGATATGCTTCAAGAGCGGACATATGATTCATACTTTGTGAAAGGTGAAGATCCTCGCATGGCGCCGCAGCTGCAGGTGATACATCCACTACCCCAAGTATACACCGCCGCCCCATATGCAGTTCATTCGATCGCAACCACAGATGTAGGTTTCACCACGGTCGTAGTTTGCGCCGTGACTACAGTACACCGAGACCCCATGGCTCCACCACAGCCGTAGTATGTCCATGCAATGCACTACATTTAGCAGCAGCCAAATCCCCTGTAGCAACAAGTGGCCCAACCCTAGTATCAACAACAAGTAGCTCAACCATGCTATCAGCAGCAAGGAGGATTCGATGGAGGATTCAAGGGAAGGGGAGGTTTCGGTCATGGAGGAGGGCGAGGTCGTGCATCAATCCAGTGCTACAACTATGGGACGTTTGGGCACTATCAGAGGGATTGTCCCCATTTGCAATGTGTACACTGCACGATGAATGATCATACTGTTGAAAATTTCCCTTAGTTAATTGCGATATGGTAGGCCGACAATGTTCCTTTATTACAAAACCAGAATCAATTCCAGGCCCATAATCAAATACAAAACCAATAGCAACTGTAGAATCGAGGTTAGCCCCAAAATCCAGTACAAAATTAGATTATCAATCAGCCTATGAATCCACCAGCGAACTAGAATCCACCTCTGAATCACCCTTCGTCGTAGAACCAAAATCAAGGATCGACGGTTGCAACCATTCTAGCAGAACCGCGAATAGAGGATGTTGATGTGGGATCATTACTAGAGGAGGCGCGACAACTGGAGAAGATGGACCATGACCACTAATGCGACTGGATGGCAAGAAGAAAGCACAATTTGATAATGCGACCGAGAGAGACACCTTTTTCGAGGCTCGCGAGCTGCTTGGAAGAAATCCTGGTAAGACACCTATTTTTGGCATGCCTTCTGCTTTTTATTCTTCGTTAGAAGCTGGACCATTGCGACAGTATGGTACCTTACAACAGTTCTTCGAGAGTTGTTTATCCCTGGAAAGAGATCCTGATGCTCTGGTTGAGATCAAGAAATTGCTGCACCATCTGGATAGAGAGTTGCAAGACTCTGTGGTGAACTCTTTATAGAAGAAAAATACGGGCAAAGAAATGCAGATGAACATCCAGATTGGGGACTACGAAGTTGATTCAGTTATTCTAGATCTTGGATCCGATGTGAATACCCTCATGAAGTAGACATGGCAGAAGATGGGGGAGCCAAAACTTGGCTGGTCCCCAGTGCAGCTGAGATTGGCTAACCAGACCAAAGTTCAAGCAATCGGCCGTGTGTCGAATCTAGTTGTAGAAGTTGAAGGCATGAGGACTCGTGCTGATTTCGATATAATCGAAGTCGTTGATGGAGGGGGATCCTATACCATGCTGTTAGGAATTGGATGGGCCAATGACATCACGGTTGTGATAAACTTTAAGAAGCAATTGATGACGTTTGAGAACCAGAATATCCAAGTCATCGCCCCTATGGATCCTAATGAAGAAAGGCGATGTATTGAACCTGTCAAAGATGAAGTTGTTAGAGGATGGGATCATGTTTGCAATATCTCTAAGGACTATATCCATCCTACTGCTGACGGAGAACTGGGTTGGCACAGCGCTAGCTCTGCATCCTTTGATTCTAATGATGCATTGGAAAATTGGCAAAACCATATGCATGAAGTGTCACTCATAAAATGTGGGCTAATCACGCAATCACTACGCCATGTCACGATTGAGATCATTGAGTTGTCGATATACGAAGAACTACCAGAACTATCTGGGTTCCTCAAGGAGTTTGAAGCGAAAGTATTTGAGCCTCAGTGCTTGGTGGCACTAGGGGAAGCATTGAAGGCCACTCCAACATGTTGGTGGGCAGTTCATAAGGAGACCATTCATGAATGGGCACAGTGTCGACGGTTGATGACTGTGTGCTTCGGAGATATAGAGGTATATCACACTGGGATATCTGATGGACAAAATAACCCTTGTATTCATCTGAGGGAATGCCAGATGCTGTGGGCATCGTGACCCAAGGATGAGTGGGGCCATGCTTCTATTCACACATTGGATGAAATGCCAAGGTCTTGGTATGTATCGGCAGAACTGCATAGAGAAATAACTACTTGGGAGGTGTTGACTGTTTGCTTTGCGCATACCTTTAGCTTTACAGATGCTAATGCAGAGGTTAACAATGCACTATAGATCATTAGGGACGTAGTCTTGAAAGTTGTCCCAGTCGCATATCCTGTGGACCCACATGCGCATTGCCACATGCAATCGATGATGAAATGCTACAACCTCTCTGGCGAGCCAGAGGATGATGATGAGTTGCAAAATATTAATATTTCGAAGACTGAAGGAAGTCGGGATGTCGCAGCACCGGACGTGCCAACTGATCCCATGACTCAACCACTAAATATTAAGAAAGTTAACATTGGGACATAAGAGAATCTGAAATTTGCAAATATTTGGGACTACTGGGACGAGGAGACCATAGAAAAGATCACAGATCTCTTGCATGAGTTTCAAGATTTGTTCCCGACAAAATTCTCAGAAATGAAGGGGATATTGGGTGACCTAGGGGAAATGAAAATCCTGTTAAAACCATATGCAAAACTAGTGCGACAGAGGCCATATCGCTTGAATTCGCGATATAAAGAATTGGTCAAGGCTGAACTTGATCGGATGCTAGATGCATGAATTATTGAGCCTATTGAAGAATCAGAATGGATAAGTCCTATGGTGGTCCAAGACAAGAAAACTGGTGAAATACAAATTTGTGTTGATCTAAGGGAGTTGAATGATACTTGCATGCATGATCCCTTTCCAACACCGTTCACGGATGAGATTCTTGAAGGAGTAGGTGGTCAAGAAATGTATTCTTTCACAGATGGATTTTCTGGGTATCACCAGATCATAATTGCAAAGGAGGATCTCCATAAAACCACATTTTTCACCGAATGGGGTTGCTTTCAATACACAGTAATTCCCTTTGGATTGAAGAATGCACCTGCGGTCTTCTATCGGGTTGTTTTTGCTGCATTTAAAGATTTTATTCAGAAATTTCTGCAAGTATATATGGATGATTAGATTGCCTACGGGCTGATTAAGGATCAATTGGAAAACCCGCGCTTGATGCTGGAAAGGTGTCGACAACATCAGATCGCATTGAATTCAAATAAGTGCATTTTATGTGCACCATTTGGGATACTGTTGGGTCATATCATTTGTAAACAAGGGGCTTTTGGTTGATCCCACGAAGATTGCACTCATTTAGGGCCTGCCACCACCTACAAATATGAAGATGCTTTGCACGACACTAGGACACATTGGGTATTATCGCAAGTTTATCCGCGGTTATGGTGCGATCACTGCCCCCATGGAGAAACTGTGAAAGAAGGATGTTGCATTCATATGGATCCAGGAGTGTCAAAGTAGCTTCAACACATTGAAGGTTAATACAGATTCAACACCCATACTTGTGTTCCCTGATTGGAACAAGGAGTTCCATGTCCACGTCGATGCCTCATCCGTTGCGCTGGGAGTTGTACTCGTGCAACCATGAGAAGGAGATCTAGATCATCCGATTGTCATTGCTAGCAGGAAGTTATCCTTTGCTGAGAAGAATTATACGACCACAGAAAGAGAAGGCTTGGCGATGGTCTATGCACTGTATAACTTTAGGCACTATCTCTTGGCTGGTCACTGATCGTTCGACTTTGAAATATCTGGTTAACTGGTGTGTTACTGGCTACTTCTCTTTCAGGAGTTTGATTTCGAAATCATCGTGAAGTTGAGGCTCTTGAATGATGGTCCTGATCATCTATCCCGCAATAAAACAAGGGAATATCCCACCAATATTGAAAATGGATTTCCAGATGCACAACTATTCCGAGTTGATATCGCAGATGACCATTATGCACCGACGATTCAGTTATTAGCAACCAGAGTTGCGTCGAAGGATATGACAACCAGTCAAAAGAAGCAGTTGGTAGTGAAGGCTTCATATTTCCAGCTGATCATTGGCCACTTATACAAACTCAGACCTGATGAGATCCTACAATGGTGTGTTCAACCTCATGAACAAGGGCAAAATTTGGCGGAAGCACATGCCGGAGTTGCGGGTGGACATTATGGAGGATGGGAAACTGCGTGAAAGATACAACGCACCAGGATATGGTGGCCTACTTTGCATAATGATGCCATAGATTATGCTTGGAACTGAGACGTCTATCAATGGGTCAACAAGCCATCGCGACAGGACGAAATACCGCTTGTACCACAGGTAACTTTACAACCTTTTGATAAATGGGCTGTTGACTTTTTGGGTCCCATAAACCCACTGGGGAAGAGAACGAGTGCACAGTACATGATCACCGAAACTGACTATTTGACAAGGTGGGTGGACGGTGCACCAATTGTGGATTGCACCACTGCAACAAAGTTCATATTTGAAAACATTGTGACACTGTTTGGATGCCCAAGGATAGTGATGAGCGACCGGGGCAGTCACTTTATCATCCACACAGTAAGAGCACTGGTGGAGGAATTGTAGGTGCAACATAATAAGAGTACCCGATATCATCCACAAGCAAATGGAACTGTAGGGACCCTCAACAAAATCCTGGAAATCGTGCTGACAAAGGTATGTAACGCCCATCAGGATGTCTGGGATTTAAAGATCCCTGCGGTGCTATGGGCATATCGCACCACTTTCAAAAGACTAACGGGGCAAACATTGTTCAAATTGGTATATGAGAAAGAGGTAGTCATGCCTATGGAGTACATTATTCCCAGTCTGCGCATTGCAGCAACAACTGGTCTAGCCGATGCAACAACACTAGAGGAGAAAGCAACACAATTAGTCTAATTGGAAGAGGACCGTTTCATCGCAGGCTTCCATCAATGCGTCAAGAAGGATAGATAGAAGGCATGGCATGATCGCCACATTAAAAACAAACAATTTTCCCAAGGAGATTTGGTGTTGTTGTACAATAGCAAGTTCATGAAGCATTAAAGTAAGTTACAAATGAACTGGTTAGGCCCATATCTTGTTCATTTAATTACTTCTGGGGTGCAGTTCAATTGCAGCAGTTAGATGGAGCGATCTTGCCAAATCTCGTGAATGGCTATAGGACAGGGGCAGAAGGGCACACTGCCTGAAGCACTGCACAATGAAAAAGAAAAGAAAAAGAAAAAGAAAGAGTATAGGATAGAAAGAAAGCACGATGGCGCACCAAGATGAAGTGGCTGCGCAAGCATAAGAGTCAGTAGCGTAGTTAGATAAAGAGACTGCGACAGCCGCAGGGCTACGATTGGGTCAAATCCATAATAAATGTAGATAGTTAAGAGCAGTTAGTCGACGACGCTTGTTGAAACAACATGCATTTATGGTCAATCTGACTGTTAGCATGACAGGATCGTTGCCGGATTCGGGTTGTTAATGCAAGATTTGGTCATGATGACTTCAGCGAATTTGGAAACGATGAAGCTCAATTCCTAATTTGTTATAAAAAGATGAGGGACACATGATGAAAGCAGAACTGAGTTTAGTAGAGCTGAGCTGAGGAAGTTGGAGGACTATTGAACGACAGCTAGGGTGTGTAATCAGGGCGTGGTGTATTGTTGAGTGAGGCTTTTGTGGTGTGGCATGTAAAAAGGACGGGCTTGTGTGATAGGAGGTCGCCACATATAGAAAAAGTGGCTTGTATTGTACGGGAGATTCCGTGACGATGACCGGATGTCACATTACTACTCAATAACGACTGTCAAACAGGAAAACGACGGCACAGTTAATGATAGTAGATCTGAACAGAAGGGTGGTAGAATCGACGATTTATTTAGCACACACATGAATGATTCAGTCATAATGATGCACCTGAGTGAATCATGATGGCGTATAAGCCAAATTTGGGTTATAAGTTGTGGATCGGTAGCCGTATGAAGCCCATTAGGAAGTGCCACACTGAGCAAAGTTGCAGAAGATTTGGGTTGAGTTGTTGAAGGAAGCTCCACCATGTAAGGCAACGACGGTCGACGGGGCAATGCAGGCCTCCATTGATACGGGGCAGCCTATGAGTGAGACTGTTGTCTCAACAGAAATTGACGAACAAGTAGTGAGTATGCAAGTTAGTTTGGTTGAGATAGAAGTCTCTGGCGAAGTCATCCTTGGCTATAATTCTCCCAGTCGGTCTGTGATGCTGACTAAGACACCCATGAGGAATTTGGATGGGATCGGAGTTTCTGCCCCATTTGACTAAGTCTGCAGGAACAAGGAACCGAGTCCACTTCAGGTAGCGCAGTATGGGCCCGAAAGGACCAAGTGGGCAGAACCGGACTGAGCCCGAATGCAAGGAAGGAACAAGTGGATAGAGGCAGGGCTACAGATTTGGCCACCAGACACTTCTTGGAGGGCGACCGCAAATAGGAAATGATGTAGTAATCACCGAAGCTGGAGCACGATGGCATTGCAGGTTACAAAGTCTAGAATTTTGCTAAGGTTCGCTGCAGTTGACGTTGAAGGAAGCAGTTATGGTCAGTTGCGAGTCAGCATCTCTGGAAACAGTTGCACACTAGTGAATATGCGACGATTTCTATTTTTCAGACACCATGTTCATCTCATGTGGCTCGAGGATGAGCCACAAAACTGTGTTGGGGGCCTGTTGGCAGGGGTTTTGGGGTAAGTGAGTTGCGCAACAATGCGAAGGCTGCGCAAGCTCACGCAACACCGTGCAAGGAAAAGACAATGCGATGGGCGGAAAACAAACCATTTTTGAATATTTTATGTATCTTTTTATATCGGTTGACCACATTTTGTGGATATAGGTCATTAGTGGTTAAATTGGTTAGGAGTTAGTTAGAAGTGGACCTTAAATGTAAAGGCGCAAGCCTATATATTGAATTAGAATTGCATAAGTTGAGAGACTGAAGTGAGAAGTGATAGTAGAGAGCAAGTGAGAGATTGAATCTTTTGTTATCTGTATGCGACTTTGTGGGTCGATCTTTCTCTCACTGTGGGGAGTTGTTTTGGATCTAGGCGCAAAAAGTAATATGATACGATGGATATTGAGTTGAATCACTATTGTTATTTTTCCATTTCCATATGTTGCGATGTCTCTTTTTCCATTTTTATATGTTGTCACTATCTGATAACTCCGTTTTATGAATAGTGTTGCGATGAATGATTGAATGATACAATACATTAGATCTGTGGTTGTAATGGTAGAGCTATGATGAATGCTGCGATATATAATGAAAGGCTCTGCTAGATCTAATAGTTAAGTTGATGAAATGATGTTGCTCTAGATCCTCCTCCTTACTGCGGAAACTTGGTTCCGACAACTCTCCCTTGAACATCTCGGGTGAGACTTCATCCGCTCTGTGGGTGTTTCCGGGCAGGGTAAAACCTGTTTGGGCCGATACTCAGGGAGATCGCGTTGGTTGGGTGTCGACAGAGTGAGAACCCCTGTTGACGAGGCTTTGTTGATGGGTTTTGGCCAACATAAGGGTATTGTCTCGTCTCCAAGGAAAAGTGCTTTCTGTCTGTATGCCTTGGCAAAAGATTGCCTTTTAACAAACATTTTACAACAAAGTTTTATGTCCTGCCCCAATCTACTTTGTACTGAAGACCGAGTTACTGAGTTTGATTGACTCTTTTCAAGAGCAAAATGCAGGTAATGGTATTGATTGGAGAGACAGGTTCTAGAAAGAGTACTCAGTTGGTGCAATATCTTGCAGACTCGGGCTTTGCCATCAAAGGTTCCTTGGTATGCACACAACCTAGGAAAGTTGTTGCAATGTCTCTACAACAAAGACTTGTGGGAGAATGCAAAAGATGCTATGGAGGCATACACTGTATTAATTGTTTCATTACATACACTCCCAGAGAGATTTCATTAGCGAAGGTTAACTATATGACTGACCATGTACTCCTTCAAGTATGTATGTTAGATTCAGTGTTGGCAGATATTAGCTGCATCATAGTAGATGAAGCACATGAGCGAAGCTTAAGCACAGACCTTCTTTTAGCATTGCTTAAAAGACACTTATTCAAGAGACCAAAATTGAGGCTTATCATAATATCTGCAACAACAGATGCGCATACATTATCAGATTATTTTGTTGGTTGCAGCATTTTCCATGTAACTGGAAGAAATTTTCTTGTAGATACTAAGTACATTGCAAGGGATGATTCAAAAGCTTCACAAAACTCTGTCGTGAAGCATGCCCAACTGAGTGTTCCTTCATATGTCACTCAAGTGATAAAGGTTGTTGCTGAGATTCATGCTAGAGAAGAACAGGGAGCCATTCTTGTACTTTTAACTTCCCAAGTAGAAGTAGAGTGGGATCAAGAACAAGAGTGCAACTTCTCAACGATATGGTCTTGTAGGTCACACCCAACCAGGGATATGCTACCGTATTTACATAAAAGAAGAGTCTAATTCTATGGCACCCCATAGAGATCCAGAGATCCTGCAAGTTCATCTAGGCATTTCCCTACTAAAACTTCTTGCTTTGGGTATCCAGGACCTTGAATCCTTTGATTTTGTTCAGGCCCCAAGCCATGAGGCAATAAGTGTAGGTGTTAAAAATTTAATCCAGTTAGGTGTTGTGGTTTGTGGCTAGAAAGGCCTAAAAAAATTAAATGAATCTGGTTTGAATCTCGTCAAGCTGGGTGTAGACCCTCGATTAGGAAAGATTATTCTGGACAACTTATCTCAACATTTGGGTAGGGAAGGCCTTGTACTTGCAACTTTGATGGCAAATGTAGGAAGTATATTTTGTAGGTTTGGTACAGAGGCATACAAATCAAAGTCTGATTGTTTAAAACTTCATTTCTGTCATCCAGATGGAGACCTATTTACTTTTCTTTCAGTTTACAAGGAGTGGGAGGATAAACAAAAATTCGGTAGGAACAAATGGTACTCGGAAAATAGCATCAATGCCAAATCCATGGTGAGATGTAAATATGCTATAACAGAAATGGAACTGTGTCTCAAGCATGAGTTTGGTATATGTATCCCGACTTGCTGGACTTGGTCTCCATTTAATTCTAGCACATGTGTTGTAGCTTTGAGAAAATTTATTTTGTCCTGTATGGCTAAAAACCTGGCCATGTTTTCTGAATACGACCGACTAGGATATGATGTAGTTGCTACATAACAATAAGCATATTTGCATCCATCATGCTCATTTTTAGCTTTATATCACAAGCCCAAATGGGTTGTTTTTGGGGAGCTTTTATGCACCACAAGGCAGTTTTTGATTTGTGTGACAGCGGTTGAGGAGGATTGGGTCTCTGCAATTAAACCTCATCCTTCATATGACATCCATCCGTTGAAAGAACTTGCAATGCAGAAGAAAGTGATTTTTGGAGTTGTAAATTTCCTTTTGAAGAGGTTGTGTGGGAAGAATAATAACAATCTACATTCTCTTGTTGCTCACATTCAAGAAAATTGCAACATCCATTGACTTGGTATAGAGGTTGACCATGATAAAAGAGAAATACAACTTTTTTCTGTTCCAAATAAAATGCACTAGGCATATGGCAAGCTGAAAGATTTCTTGGACTCTGAAAGAAGTTGGATAACTTTATAGGTGATTTATTAATGTACTTAGGTTCAAATATGGATTGCACTTGGTGCTATTTTGGTTGTATGTACTATTGCTTGATTTATACATGAGAAACTTTCCATATTTGTATATAATGGTTTGAATTTTGATGGATGCACTTACACACACACACATTTCAAATTTTGAATATTTTATTTATAATTTGGTCGATCGGTTTTGTATAGTTCCGGTTCCTGAGGTCGGTCGGTTCGACGACTGGTCCTGTTCTGGTAACTTTGCTTTAGTATTGGGAAACTACATTGAGATTGCACCATTCCACTGCTTGCAACCAATGAAGTTCATCTTAACTGTACTTGATTGTTAACTAATGGAAAATTAGCATAAAGTTAGTGCATTGATAGAAAGTGAAGAAATAAATGGACCAATGTCTCAAACTTCAACATGTTGTACAAAATGTATTACATCAAGTTGATTTTTTTGACCAATACCAAATTATAGAGCCTCTTTGAATGATTCCTACTATGTCTAAGCACCCAATTTATGGGCTTTCCCAATCTCTTGCGTCATGTTGCAATGCATTTGTTTGGCTTGTTTGATCACACTTTTGGAATTATTTCTGTATCTCTATTTTTTTGTTGTATTACTAGGCATGGTTAAGGAAGGTCTAGTTAAACATAATATGTAGGCTCAATAACTCTCTTGGGGTGTGTGCGCTTGTTTTGTGGGTCCTTAACCCCCTTTTGAAGGGATGTGTCCCTTCTTGAAGGAACACCTCACCTTATTTTATATGCTTATGTCCATGTTATGAGTGGTGATCTCTAGCTTCTTTAGGACCTTTTGGAGCATCATTTCCTTCTAGGCCTCTTTCTACAATTTTTTTACTTTTTCCATGGTGAATTTCATTCATTTAAAATCCTGCTATATATGTTTACAAATTCATGAAAAATACATCATGTCATTTTACATCTGCAGTTTCCTTTTGCCATGACATTTGTTTCTGGTCACTAGTGAGAGGACATACTAGTTTTTTTTTTTCTGTATCCTTGTTTACTCCAAGACAGAGGCTTGAAATTTTAATACATAGTTCACTTTTTTATTCATTGTGCAATTTATCTGGCATAAACTCTTACATATATTTGGAAGTTGGTAGTCTAACAACCAGAATATGATTATTGATTTATTTGCATTGATAATTGTTTTTCTGTGTGCAATGCAGTTGGGCAATGAGCTCTTTGACATTAAAGGGGAAGGGTTCTTAACAAGTTCTAACTTAGTCTTCCAATTTTGTTGTAGCTTTAACACAACAAGTAACCACATCTTTTAATAACTCAGGTATTCTTTGTACCGGTATGTTGAGGTACTTGCATAACATGTAATTGTGGGAAAATCATCAATGACTGGTTCTAGCTTCAAATCTCTTTTAAGATTACCCATATCCTTAGTCTAGGACCCAGGTCAAGTTGGCTCAAGTCAGACAAATTTTGGTGCTAGCAAATCTTGGCTAACTAGAACATGGATGACATGAATGGAGCTAATCTACATATTTTGGTGCACTGAACCATCCTAGGCTCACTAGCATCACCCCAATGTTTCTGGAGAAATTTGGCAATGTTTAGAGTAAACATGTTGATGTAATTGTAACTTCAGAATGTATTCACTTGTATTTCTTATGTATTGTACCCCGATGTTTATTCCGGGAAGTGTTTGTAATGTAATTGAGTCATGTGATGCCCCGATGTTTCGATCGGGAGTTTCTATAATGTAAACAAGTCATGTCAAGTCATTGTGGGTAACCCTCCTATTGATCAAGGGTTAAAGTCCCCGCAGTTGCGGGGCCCTAGGCTTGTTAGAATCACCTAGTGAATTCGGCCCTAGTGAGTTATCATCAAGTCATGAATTAGTATAAATAGAGAGTGATCCTCTCTATTTATCACACACTCACTCACACTCAGTTGTAGCACATAGTTGAGGGAGAAGAAGTTGCTGGGGCTAGAGAGAAAGAGGCTACTACTGTCGGGAGATCATCTTACTATTTTGGGGTTTTACTTTTGGTGCTGATTCTATCTCTGAGGAAGTTGTGGGGTTTTCTCCATTTATGGTTTCCCCGAGCAAAAACACTATGTTCACTGTCTCTTGTGTTTGATTGCTATGCTTGTTATTCTCTCAGTTAAAGATCCTAATATAATGCTAACTTAAATGTTAAAATCTAACATGGTATTAGAGCTAACCTGAGAAGAAGACACTGTGCAGTTGTGGGAACTAGGGATTCCTACTTTTTGGATCTCTCTCCACAGATTTTCAGCAAAAGAAGGTTGGGATGACTCTCCTCCCTAGGGCGCATCTTTCTGTTGAAACAAAATCTGATTTTGAGAATTTTCAGTTTTGGACTTGACACTGCTGCTGGAAATTAGGGCTTTCCATAGAAGTGGATTTTTTGAGTGATCCCAGGCCTGGATTGATCTCCTCCTCAAAATCGAAGTTTAGATATCAATATCAAAGCATTGGGTTGGACAGAACTCCAGGAAAGTCAAACCCTAATCTGATCCTGAACCAGCACTGCAGAAATTCAGCTCCAAATCCAGGTCCGACTTCTTGACCTGGTAAGATATAAATCTTTTGTATTTCCATTTGAGGTTCTCAGTCAAGATGTCTCATCATACCAACCTTGATGAAAATATTGAGGGAGCTGATAAATTTCGAGCCTAGAAGTATAGGATCTCCCTGGTTTTGGAAGAAAATGAGTTGGACTCCTACATCAATGAGCAGGTTTCAGTTCCAGAGGAAGATGAGGCTAAGGCCTTACATAAGAAGAAGTTCGTTATGGATAAGAGGATTATTGGTGATTCAATCAAGGATCACCTCATACCACAGGTGTCCTCCCTCAAGACACCTAAAGCTATGTTTGATTCCTTAACCAAACTGTTTGAAGGGAAGAACATAAACCAAAATATGACTTTGAGGAACCCGTTGAAGAATGTAAAGATCTAGAATGAGGAGACCATCCAGTCATACTTTACAAGGGTCTCCCAGATTAAACTACAACTTGAAGCAGTAGATGAAGAAGTGGAGAATGCAGAAATTGTGATGACAACCTTGAACGGTCTCCCTAGGTCATGGGATTCTTTCATCAAAGGAATTTGTGCTAGAAAGAAGCTAATCAAGTTCAGTAGACTGTGGGAAGAATGCTCACAAGAAGAAGCTCGAATAGCAGCTCGAGAAGAAAAGATGGGAAGTGAAGATCAAGCTCTCATAGTACACTCCAAGAAAGGCAGAAGGGAAAATCATCATCACCAAGGTAAGCATTCTCATCAAAAAGATAATTTTGTGAAAAAGGATCCATCCAAACTTAGATGTTATACATGTGATGAAAGAGGACACTTTGCTAGAAATTTTCCCATGAATAAGAGTGGATCTAAGAAGAAGAAGAACTCCAAAAGAAGATATCATGCTCACACTGCTGAGGATGATGATCCTCCCAGAAAGAGAGTAAAACAAGAAAGTGAAGACCCTTCAAGTGATGAAGAATATGTTCTGATATCCGCTCTCACGGGAACTGTCACACATGGAAGCAAAGATTGGCTTATTGATAGTGGGGCTTCCAAACACATGACAAGATTCAAGGAATCCTTTGAGAAAATATCCGAACATAATTCACCCCATAAGGTGAAACTTGGGGATGACTACCAATATCCCATAAAAGGTAGCGGTGAATCCTACTACAAGCTAGACTCTGGAAACTCTAAGAAAATGAAGGATGTCTTGTTTGTACTAGGACTAAAGAAGAATCTTCTCTCCATATCGGCACTGGATGCAAAAGGCATGAGGGTTGCATTTGTAGATGGCCAAGTCATCATGTGGCCAAGAGGAAAGACTATTGACAATGCAATAGTAATTAGAGAACAAGAAGGAGGATTATAGAAATTTAAGGGCCATCTAGAACAAGCTTTGGTCCATGACACAGTAGAGCCAAATGAACTTTGGCATAGAAGGCTTGCACATGTGCATTATAGAGCACTACCACTTGCAAGCAAAGCTGTTGAAGGTCTTCCAGAAATTTAGGCAAAACATAATGGAGTCTGCAAAGGATGTGCAAAAGGAAAGAACACAAAGAAGACATTTCCAAGTAGCGAAAGCAAAGCAAAAGGAATCTTGGAAATCATTCACTTCGATGTATACGATCCAATGTCATCCAGTTCTTTAAGCGGGTATGTATACTATGTTTATTTTATTGATGATTTTTCTAGGAAGACATGGATATACTTTATGAAGAACAAAGATGAAGTTTTCAGCAAGTTCAAGGAATTCAAAGCCTTGATCGAGAACCACACAGAAAAGAATATCAAGACCTTTCGATCAAATAATGGCAGAGAATTCACATCAAATGAATTCAAAGAGTTATGCAAAGATTCAGGGATTAAGAGGGAGTTATCCACTCCATATAATCCACAATAGAATGGGGTTGCAAGAAGGAAGAATAAAACTATCATAGAAGATGAAAGAGCAATGCTTCATGATCAAGATCTTCCCATGCATCTATGGGCAGAAGATGCCAGAACAACGGTGTATGTACAGAACCGTACTCCACACAGACTCAAGAACAAGACACCTAAAGAAGTCTTTTCTAGCAAGAAACTAGAAGTCAGCCATCTCAGAATATTCGGCTATCCAGTGTACATACACATTCCAAAAGAAAAGAGGAAAAAATTAGATCCTTCAAGAAAGAAGGGTACATTTGTGGGATACTCTGAAAGCTCGAAGGCTTACAGAATATACTTCCCAAGATTCAAGAAGATTGACATCAGCAGGGGTGTAACATTTGACAAAGACTCAGCTTACAATAAATCTAGAAAGAGACTTACTGAAGAACATGAAGAAACAGAAGCACCCAGAATTCATGACACAACCATGAATGAAGAAACTCAAGAAGAAGATCGAGAATTTGAAGAACCTCAAGAACCTGTAAATCCACCTCAGGAGAAAATTCCTCACAAGAGGAAACCTGCTTAGGTACGAGAAGCTATCCAAGGTGCAGAAAGGTACCGGGCTCCAGAAGAAAATTACAGAGAAAGAAAGAGGACTAGGTCCTGCTCTGGGTATGTAGATTTATTATGTGACTTTATCAATAAAGAACCTTCCAACTATGAAGAAGCGAAAGAAAGGAAATAATGGAGGGATGCTATGATCGAAGAGTATCAATCGATCATGAAGAATGATGTTTGGGATGTTGTCCCAAGACCAGAAGGGAAGTCTGTTGTAACTTCCAAATGGATCTACAAGATCAAGCATGCTACAGACGGCAGCATAGAGAAATATAAAGCAAGATTCATGGCTCGTGGCTTCTCACATAAATAAGGAATAGATTATGAAGAAAATTTTGCACCTGTAGCCAGATACACTTCCATCGGATCGGTACTTGCTCTGTCTGTAGTGATGAAATGGAAGATACACCAAATAGATGTCAAGACTACTTTCTTGAATGGTGTAGTGGAAGAGGAAGTGTATGTGGAGAAACCACTCAGTTTTGAGACACATGACAGGGAGTCTCATGTGTGTAGATTGAAGAAATCCCTGTATGGTTTGAAATTGGCACCCAGGACATGGTACGACAGAATTGATGGTTTTCTATCCAGTTTGAGCTTTACCAAAAGTAAAGTAGATTCCAACCTTTACTACAAGGTTGAAGATGGCAACCCAGTGATACTCCTATTGTATGTGGATGATCTGTTTGTAACAGGTATGGATGGGTTGATTGCTGATACGAAGAGCAAGCCTACTGCTGAGTTCGAAATGAGGGACTTGGGTATGATGCACTATTTTCTAGGCATGGAGGTGTGGCAGAATGCGGATGGAATCTCCCTCGAACAAGGGAAGTATGCAGTAGAGATCCTGAAGAGGTTAGAGATGATGGATTGCAAGGCCATGACCACACCTATGGCATCGAACCTGAAGCTATTGAGTCATTGCTTCATCAGAAGCGGTTGATGCTACGATGTATCATTAGATGATTGGGTCCTTGATGTACCTGATGAACACAAGACCAGATATTTGCTTTGCTATGAACACCTTGAGTCAGTTCCTGACAGATCCGAGACATGTTCACTTGATTGCTGCAAAGCATATTCTGAGGTACCTGAGGGGAACAGTTGATTATGGGCTCAAGTATGAGGTGAATTAGAAGATTAACCTGGAGGGTTATGTTGATTCAGATTGGGCAGGCAATTCCATCGATAGGAAGAGCACTTCAAGGTGTTGCTTCAGTATGGGATCAGGTGTGATCTCTTGGTTTAGCAGGAAGCAATCCTGTGTGGCACTGAGTATAGCTGAAGCAGAGTATGTCATAGCTTGTTCAACTAGTTGTGAGGTAGTATGGCTGAGGAAGCTATTGTCTGATTTATTTGATCTCCAGTTGGATGCTACTTGTATATATTATGACAAGCAGAGTTGTGTGAAGTTGTCGGAGAACTCGGTGTTCCATGACAAGTCAAGGCATATCGAGATCAAGTATCACTATATCAGGGATATGGTGCAGAAAGGGGTAGTGAAGCTCCAGTATGTTGTGACGGAGGAACAAATAGCTGATGTGTTGACAAAGCCATTAGCCAGAGTGAAGTTTGAGTACTTCAGGGAGAAGCTTGGTGTTCTCCAGATTGAGTTTCCCTCCAAAGGGAAGTGATGAGTCCGTGAGCCATTCTGACATGGTGAGAGGATTGGTTCCTTCCATGGTCAGATGTAAGGGCTGAGCTATTCTGTCATGCTGAGAGGATTGGTTCCTCGCATGTCAGATATGAGTGTTGAGCCATTTAGATGGGACTGTAGGATTGGTTCCTACATGATCATATATAAGCGTTGAATGCCATTCTTAGAATGGAGGCACCTGGTCAGTTACCAGGAACACTCAGTCTAGGACTGAGGGCCATTCTGATGTGACTGTAGGATTGGTTCCTACATGATCAGATAGAAGTGCAGAGCCATTCTGATGTGACTATAGGATTAGTTCCTACATGATCAGATGTAAGTGCAGAGCCCTTTCGACATGCACATAGGATTGGTTCCTCGCATGGTTGGATGTAAGTGTAGATCCCGTTCGACATGCACATAGGATTGGTTCCTCGCATGGTCGAATGTAAGTGCAGAGCCATTTCGACATGTACATAGGATTGGTTCCTCGCATGGTCGAATGTAAGTGTTGGGCCTTTTTGACATTGATTGTCAGATGTGAGTGCTGGGCCTTTCTGACAGGGTTGTGGGATGTGTTCCCACATGGTCATATGTGAGTGCTGGGTGTGCCTTTCTGATATGACTATAGGATTGGTTCCTACATGATCATATGTAAGTGTTGGGCGAGCCATTCTAACTTAGGGTCATATATAAGTGCTGGAAAAGACCTACATGGAGGCTACGCCTACAACCAACATGAAAAAGGGTTGGCTCTATAGAACTTCCTATGATGAGAAGAATCAAGAGATAGCACCCATGATGATGATCCAGCAGAGATGTTCCAGAACTAGAGATGATCCAGATCAAGTGATGATCCAGATCTAGTGATGATGATCCAAATCGAGTGATGATTCAGATCCAGATGAAGATGTCTTGAAGATGAAGATGACTTGAAGATGACAAGGACTCAATGATAATCCAGATGATACAGAGAAGAAGACTTGTGCTGATAAATTGTGTCGAGAGAATACCTTCCTAGTTAAGAGGGAGTGTTGATGTAATTGTAACTTCGAAATGTATTCACTTGTATTTCTTATGTATTGTACCCCGATGTTTATTCCAGGAAGTGTTTGTAATGTAATTGAGTCATGTCATGCCCCGATGTTCCGATTGAGAGTTTCTATAATGTAAACAAGTCATGTCAAGTCATTGTGGGAAACCCTCCTATTGATCAAGGGTTAAAGTGCCCGCAGTTACGGGGCCTTAGGGTTGTTAGACTCACCTAGTGAAGTCGGCCCTAGTGAGTTATTGTCAAGTTAGGAATTAGTATAAATAGAGAGTGAGCCTCTCTATTTATCACACACTCACTCACACTCAGTTGTAGCGCATAGCTAAGGGAGAAGAAGCTGCCAGGGCTAGAAAGAAAGAGGCTACTGCTATCGAGAGATTTGTTTTGGGGTTTTACTTTTGCTGCTAATTCTATCTATGAGGAAGTTGCAGGGTTTTCTCCATTTATTGTTTCCCCGAGGAAAAACACTGTGTTCATTGTCTCTTGTGTTTGATTGCTGTGCTTATTATTCTCTACGTTAAAGATCCTAATATAATGCTAGCTTAAATGTTAAAATTTAACAAAACAATATTTATCTTGTGGAATTGGGGTGAATCATTTTTGAAAAAATGGAATTTGGGAAATGTTGTTTTGGCAAAACACCTCGAAAATTAGTGTATGGGATTAAATTTTCCCTTAAAATTTTCCTTCGGACTCGGGATCGCAATGCCCAGATTTGTTTAGATCCTGCTATTCTAATTTATGTGTAGGTCACCCTTGTTGCTCAATCATGAAAAACACGTCATTTAGTTGGTCCTGGTTATATATATCTTTGCTTTTAGTAGTTCATTGTACTGACAGCTCATGAATATTGGATACTCTGTCAAGTACACTCATTTCCCTTTAAAATTACTAGCATTGCCTTAAACTTGCATCATTCTGAGTACATTCTTTAGTCTGGTGATCCTCAGTTTATGAAATTGGAAATACAAGTATTCGTGTTGCACTTTTTCCTTTTCTTTATGAATCTTCTAAGGCCTGGAATGAGTTGCTCCTTCAATATGTCTTCATCTAAACCTTGCTTGAGAATCAGAACTCGAGCAAATCCAATCATGGCTAATCTTCTTGAAAGCTTGTTTGAAAGTTGGCCCTTGTTCTCCTTTATCTAATTCACATGTACTATTTCTCTACTCAAAGTTTGGTTGTTTATATTTTTAAACAATAGTATGTTTGATTAGTGATACAACATGCTTAATCGGTGGTTTAATCACTTATATGAAGGGATGCTCCTGCATTCTTATTGATATGGAAATAACACAAGCAAACAAGGATTTTCATTCTCAATTATATACAGAAATAGATAAAAAGTTGCTTGAGTTGGCTAACTGTTCATGTCTGCATCATTATAGGTCACATAACTTCTGGTCATTTTTGTGAGCAACTTTTTCTCATGGGAGAATCTCATTACTTTTTTTATGTCATTCTACCAGATGCATATTGTTCTCCTTTATCTAATTCACCTCTTCTATTTCTCTACTCAAAGCTTGGTTTTTTATATTTTTAAATAGTAGTATGTTTTATTAGTGATACAACATACTTGATTGGTGGTTTAAAGTTTAAACTCTTATATGAAGGGATGCTCCTGCATTCTTATTGATATGTCAATAACACAAACAAACATGGATTATCATTCTCAAATATATATAGAAATAGATAAAAAGTTGCTTTGAGCTGTCTAACTATTCATGTCTGCATCATTATAGGACACATACCTTTTGGTCATTATTGTGAGAAACTTTTTCTTATAAGAGAATCTCATTACTTTTTGTATGTCATTCTACCAGATGCATATTGCTTCTTTTAGCCAAAAACAATTGCCAACCAACTGATTCTTTTCACCGGGATCAAAAACTGAACTCAATACTTGGTTTCTGCTTTGATTTTGATCTATGCTATGGATTCTCTAACCCTTGCAATCAAATTCCATAAGCTTAATAGTTCTGAGTTGTTCAGAACTCTGTTATCATTTTCATGATAGCTAGAAGGAACCCATTTCAGTTTAATATTCAATTCCTGGTTCTTATCCATTTCACTATTGAAGATATTCTCTAGAGGGGATATCCTGGTCTGCATTACTTTGTATAGGAAAGCCACAATAAATGTTGTGTATGTATTTTTTTCCTCTCACTGGTTAGTCTATAGGATATTTAGACCTCAAGGTCCATTTTCCAAATGTGTGGGGAATAAATATCATTTTTTGTGGAATATAAGTTATGAGGTCAATTTTTTTATTTATCTTAAACACAATAAGAACACAAAAATTTGGGGTGAGCATGTGGCGATGGAGTTTTGAGGCCGATTGGGCCTGGCCTCGGTCGGTGTATAGACTATGCAGGGCCTCTCTGCTACCTGTCAGGGAAAGGGGCATGAGGGCAGCAGGCTGTGTTGATGTGTTAACCAACGCGTAGACCGATGTCTGTGTGGGGTGTGAAGAATATTTTCTAGTGATTGGAGGTCATAGGCGGTCTGTTTTCTCTCAGGGAAAACAACTGCCAAGTGGACACATCCTTGAAGGAGGGGGTCCAGTGGGTTATGAGCTCATGGAAGATTAAGGAATGAGTAGAAAATTTTGTATATGAATATTTTCATCGGCCTTATATAAAGGTGGCAGCTCCATTATAATTTTCACTGGTTCATAAAACTCTCTTTTTTTTCAGGCGTATTGTATTGTTATGCATCAGTTTATACTTGACACATTACTAGCAAAATGGCCGGTTTTCTCTATTGCGACGAACTTCTACATTTTGTAGCGAACTATCTTTCTTATGAAAAGAAAGTTTTTTGTGGTCTATTATTTTGGACAGAATTATATGTTTGAAGATATATTGGCATCAGAACACTGGAGAGTGTTCATGTGGACATTTTTTTATATTCTGACAGGGCTATGGTGACCTTGGTTTGCTGACAGTTTTGTTGTCTTTTTGATGATGTATGTTATGGATCTGCATTTATCAACTCATACTATGTTGATTTTCTTTTTTCATATATGCATAAATATATATCTACAAAATGTAATTTTGTCTCTCTTTGGATGAAATAAAATTATGCTTTTTTTCCAAGGAAAAAAAAGAGTTATGAGGCCAAGCATAGAACCCCTGACGTACTCATATATCAGAAAGCAAGCATCCAATCCCAACAGATCCACTGCCATTCTATTGCATAACAAAAACTCCATCAAAGAATATAGATGCCACTATTACTCACCTTTCATGGTCTAAAAAGATCAAAGGAATTTTCACAGGGAAAAAACAGAAGACTCCGAGCCTCCTTCTATTGCATTCTCTATCACACTCCAGAATAAGTGTCATTAACATCCCTAGCATATCCATGTCATGCATTGAGGGCTCTCTTTGGTTTGTAATTGTTATCTTTTCCATGTATTACGAGGCAGATCCCGATGGTGGGATTTTTAGAGTGACATATCCCTATTGTGGGATATCTTTCCAGGTTAACAATTACTCTACTATGCTAATAATTATCTACCACTGAAACCAATTTCAAGTAGATGCAATAGTACCCAGTTTTATTGGTATTCCACTGTTTATGTAATGATGGCCTAACATCTACTTTTTGAAGGGATGACAATTGCAATCCTTTCGGAATTAATGGAAGTACTGTTGGTTTTCAGAACATGTAATATTCAGTATTATTGGTTTTCAAAAGATTAGGATATTACTTCTAAAGTTGAATAAGATATGGAACCCTAATCAATTTTTCTAACCTTCTCATTTTTCTATATATAATCCTGTATAGGCTATGCCAATGAACTTAAGAAGGCTCGGTAATTGGGTTCCATGGCACAATTTGTTAGAGGCTGTAGCAGTAAGGCAACGATGTCGGTCACTTTTGAGAAGGAATAAGCTATAATCAGAGCACTTGCTTTCTATGATTCTTCGGGAGAGGTAGGTTTCCCTGTCTAAGATGTTGGCGCTAAGTCATAGAAAAAACCATCTTGATGAATTGTAAAGTTGAACTGATTTTTTTTGTTATAGTTCTTTAACACTGAATGGTAAATGGGACAGAGAATCACACACTGCAAACAATTAGATGTGCTTTGTGCTTAGTAGTTCTTCCTTTAACATGGTATATTCATGACAAAGATCCATGACTGGTCCTATGGTTTTGTTTGAGAAACGCCTATGAAAATGCAATTTGGCTAAATGTTGTAAATCAATGCAAACGACTCTATAATACAATTAAAATGAGTATATCAAAGGGTAGCATGTTGAACAGAAGATAAAAAATGTTGGGAAGTTGGTAAACTATGAGTATCATCCCCTAGGGTAGTGCTCCTAGGCAGCTATCAGGTATAGTGAAATTCCTCTTCTATGCTTGTTATGTGAAAAAGGGAAAACAGTGGCAAGTTGAAACCTTAGAAATTTTTTTGGCAAGTTGTTGTAACACAGTTTTTGAATTCTACATTCTCTTTAGGACTTAAAAACATGGCTGTAATAGCACAAACATAATTTATTCATAAAAATCCTATTTCATTTTCCTTGTAAGGTCATAAAAAACAACAAACTGATCTTAAGCATCATAAAATTTAAAGAAAACTAAGCCTTAGTTATTAAGAAATAATCTCAATGATAGTGCAAACATGCGAAGTTTTGTAGCTATTTTTAAGATATATTTTTTCTCACTAATTAGTATTTTTGTATGATACCTTTGTTGCACCAAATGAGCCCAACATATATGTTTTGTACATAAATTAATGTTTATATGTGTTGGTGTTAATGTCCTATGTTTATTAGAAATTTCGTCTTAATAAATAATTAAGAATATCAACGTTCAAGGTCAAATGTTGGGTACTAAGTCTAAGGCTTAACTAGTCCTTAAATTGCTTAATGTATCTAAAATAGGGCTAAACATTGGCTATCGGTTAGAGGAAAATGGCCACTGGTTGGGGAATCAGACTTGCTTTTATACCACTTGTGATACACAGAATAATAAAGACACATAAAACATATAAAGGAGTTAATTCAATATACCAGTCAACATCAATCAATACCACAACTTTCAATTCACAATTCCCAAGGTAGGGTTTCACACTTCCTAAGGCACAACCTCAGAAAAATGTGCTTTGAAATATGTTTCAAATATCTTAGAAGATGCATGAAATATGTTCTTCAGATTGGTCAAACAAATATGGTCCCTTTTGAATTCTATAACCATTTGATGTGCATATAATGGGCATGTTGACAAGGAAACAATCGTCTTGAAGAAGTTTTTAAACAAAATATTGTCTCATGAAAATAAAATTTTACGTTGTGCCTTGATTTAGCATCTGATTGAAACATCACAGTAGAAGTAGCAACACTGACAACAACAATGGTTGCCACAAATTGTGCCCTAACCCGTGTCATCCTTTTTAGCATATGGATATTATTCCTGAACCCCTGTCACCCTTTTCAGCAGCTGGACATTGTGGATCTTCTCCATCACTAGTTGGACTCGTGACAATAAGGAAATCAATGCCAATTGCCTTAGCGCATTCCCGTTGAAGGCATCATTCATACTTCTTAAGCAATGACACCAATATGGTCTTCTCCATTTCATATTACACCACCTTTGTAGAGGAAATTGCAACAAACCCAAACCTAAGATTATATTTTTTTGTAATCTGGCTGATGGATTATATTATATTAAAATGTACACAATATACAAAATTATGGTACTGCTGACTTGCCACTAGGGAAACCAGGCAAACAGTAGAATTCCAGAAATTAAAATATAGTATTGTCTTTAATGTCTGTGGATTGTAACTGTACTAAAATAAAATAGTAAGATGGCTAGATTTACTATAACTAAACATAGGATAGCAAGAAATTGCAGAGAAACATAATGGGTACAAGGCAACCAACTAACGCTCTTCAACACCCCATATTTATCTAGATAGAATATCTTGTTTGTGTTCCATCAATTGAAGTTGAGTTTGGATGCCTGTCATTTTCCTTTGAATCTTCATGCTTTCAAAAATTTTCTCCCCAACAACCCGAGGCAACATAGATTGTGCATAGATTTTGTGTATCGGTACATATCTGGAATTTTTCCATACTTTGTATCCTAGGCATGACTACTCCCAATGTCCAGAATACAACATAAGGTTTCACCATCAATATTGAACTTGTGCTGCTCTCGACATTGTGTCTTGACCTTGGCCTCCATGAATTCCACCTCTTGCTTTACCCTCTACAATATATTTTGAGTGTAGGACTCAGCACCCTGCATAGCTTCCTACAACACACGAGGTTGTTTTCCCTCGCTGTGTCCATAGACGGCCTCGTTTTTTTGAGTTGATTCCTAAGGCCTCCTTGTTTTCTTGCTCTCAAGGCCATAGGAATCAACCGAAAAAACCTTGCCAGAAGACAACTCATAGCCTCTTGCACTGTACAAATTTTGAACTTCACACAATCTTTGTTCTGTGACAGGTTTGGGATCAATGATATCCTCGGGCATTGTGCACAATCTTCATCCGAAAACACCAGGACCAAAAAATTCGAGACCAACAATTTCAAGACCAACCAATTGAGAATCTGATACCAACAAATTCGAGACCAAAAAATTCAAGACCAACCAATTGAGAACCCGATACTGTCAAATTCAAGACCCATCAACCCTTGTATTGAGCATAAATGACAAAGCAACCACCTAATGCCATAAGTATGGGATCAGTGTCTCGCCTAGCAATATCATTTTTCAGTCAAGGAGAATTTCTAGGAAGTACAGAGTGGCCATTACGCAATAGAACAAACATAATCTCTTTTGCAATTTCCAACCACCAAAACCTCTCCACAGTTCACCTTTCTTTATCCTTCGCATGCATCGCGGAGGGTAGGAATTATTATATTGCATGGTGACAAGCTTTATATGGTAACCACGTGGCTAGTGGATGTGCCACCTACTTGTATCCCATCGTGCCAAGTCTCTTCCCGAACACCCCATTTGAGGCAAGCCCAAGCTTATATTGATAAGATAAGATAATTTTATTAATGTTGGACAAGTGATAATAAATTTATAAATTAATTTTTGGACCAGTACAGACCAAAACCAACCACAATTTGAGGGCCACGATAAGTGTATCAGATATATTAAATAATGAATTGAAATCTAAACTAAACTAAAAAAAGTCCAAAATGAGTACAAACTCATTGATATTGAAATCCAAAACTAGTTGTGCATGCATCAACCCATCCAGTACAACTCCCTCTTCTTGGGAGAATCCTTCGACAATTGATGTAAAGAGTATCATCAAGGTAAATTCCCTCTTGTTGAAAGAATCCTTTTGTAACAACCTTATCTTGGCACTCTTCCATACTCCCATCTACTATAATCAAGCAATCAATCACTGATTACACAGTTAATTTTGTAATTGTCTCCTTGAGGTTGGAGGCACACTTCTCCATCATGACTTCTTTCCCAGTTACCATCCAACACCTAAAATTGTGTTCGTGTAAAGACATGACACCATGTTGATGGTAGTATCAAGCCTGTTAGATATCTTGTTCACACCTGAATCTTCTGCGCTTCGTGCAAACTCCCGTTGCTGTTGTTGCTCACCCTTCCCTTTGTTTTGCTCAAGACCGAGAAGGATAGTGACTATGCTTGTTGCATTCTAAGCATTGGATATGACTCAAGTTTTTCTTTATTTGACATGAAGAATTTATCTCTTCCTCCTTGCTCCTCTCGATCTCCTAGGTCCTCCTTTCCTACCTCCTCTCCCCACCTTAATGATGAGAGTCAGGTTTGTTACATCATCATCATCATCATCATCCTTGTATTTGATTGAGACTTGTTGTAGTCTTATTTGGTCTCCAATGAAAGCATCACATTACTACTAGAAGTTAGGGAACTTTTCCTAACCATAGGTAACTTAGACAAAGTTGTACCATGATGGACTAAAGCCATTCAAATAAATCCAAACTAGCTCATTATTCTCAACTGTCCCAAATTGTAGCAATCTGATCTCTCAACTCGATTAGCTTCATGAGATAGCTTCTCACTGTATATTTATTGCTCATGGGGGTTGTGCTGAGCTTGTTTTTTAAGATCATATTCTTAGATACATTCATACTTTGGTATGACCTGAATAAGAGCAAACCCTGGGATCTTCCAGGTATTGGTCTGTCAGCGACACCCTCGTGGTTTCATAGTCGAGTGGTCTAATATCTTTGTTGCACTATTTGAGTGTGCTAAGTTATAAGAAAGCCATGGGATTTGTATGGGATACAAACGGAGATCTGGTTTGTGCATGTTTTGTCTGTAAAACTTCATCATTACCTGCTATTTTATAGATTGTTGTATTTGGGTCTGCTGCTCCAGTGTTTGGGGTTTCATTACGGTTCACTTTAAGCAGACCCAAACATTCATATAGTGCAATGGAGATCTTAGTCCACTTAAACCTGCTTAAACCACGGGGATTCCTTGCTCTGCTACTCCAGTAATTAGGGATTCCTTGCTTGTCGACTAGGTAACTGAATTTATTCTCTCTCAGGTATGTCCTTTGTTCCTGTAGTGACTTGTCTCTTAATAGACAAGATCTGATCTAAAAAAATATTGCCTATTATAATGAAGGTTTCAACCGCGTTTCAACTCTCCTAGTGGGTTATTATTTGTTTTCTTTGTACTTTGAGTTAGGCATGGGATATAATTACTACTGCTGTTTTTTTTTCTTGGAAAAAAACCATAATTTTATTTCAGCCAAGGGGAACAAAATTACATTATGTAGATGCAAATGCATTACGAGCAATCAACTTCGTGTCATAGCACATGGTCAAAAATAGACCAAAGGTCTGTGAAAAATAAAAATAAAGAAAAAAAACTATATTACATCATAGGACATAGAAATCAAGGGTTAAAATATGCCTCTATTTTCCCTTTCCCCCCCATCTTCTTTGATTTCACTTCAGTCCATCCTTCCCGTGGTGAGGCAGCTACAATCAATTGTTTACCTGCCACCTCCCTGGTTGCTGAACAAAAACTTGTTCCTTATCAGAATCTGAACTTTCTATTTCATGTGCATGCTTTAGTCCACTTAAAGAAACATCCATAAGATTCACAACATTTGTTAGTGTTTCCGCACCATAGTTCTTTTGTTCTAATGTTTGTGCATCCACTGATTCATATTTCATCACATTTTCCTCATTTTTCTGTAGATCTTGTTGTTCTTCGTCATCACTCTCCTTATCCTCATCTAGAGGCGGAACATACTATGTTTGCCAATTTTTACGGTTTGTAGTCCACCCCTTTTTCCTCTTTGTAAACTTTTTAGGAAGGGGGCATGAGTCTTGAAGGTGACCCGTTAAATGACAAAATCTACACCTAAAAGCAGTATTTTCATACTCCAAACTCTAAATCCAATTGGAAGATTCATGTTTCAGATGTAATCTATCAAGGAGACCTTTGTTGAGGTCTATCTCCACACAAATTTTTGCATAAGTAAATACACCCTACTCTTTCCTGCCGCTATCACTTTTGATAAACCTCCCAAGAATATTGCCAATGTCTTCCAATACTAAATGATGCTAGAATGGTAGAGGTAAATTTGGCAACCTCGCCCATATCGGCATCTTGCTTACCACCATGGAGTTTGCATCAAACTTAGGAAACCAAGGGGTTATGAAGAGCCCAACTCTCCCCCAAAACCAAGGACCCTGCGATAACATCTTCTGATAATCTTCCTGGGATTCGAACTGAACTACAAAGAAGCCCTTGGAACATAAGAGGATTTGAAAATTGGTTGTCCAGTTTGTGTAAATCCATTGATGAAGATCAAAAGATCTGGTCCAAAATCCATTAAAACAACAAATGAAAGCTACATATTGTAGTGTACTGAAAAGTTGTTTTACCTATGGATTCTTGATCTCTAGGGTTGGTGTGGATTCTAACTTTTCCACTAAATACAGATTGGTCTGGGAATAAGATGAGGCCTCTGTCTGTTGTCTCTTAGGATGAGCTGCTTCCTTATTAGACAAAGGACCGGAGAGTCCTCTTTTTCCTTATGCTCCCCCCTGTAAACGATGCATCAAAGAAATAGTTGAGTTTTTGTAGGTCGAAAAATCTATCAGCCTAGAATCTTCCCGCAACACTTTACCTCTGTGCATAAAGAAAAAAGAGGTTCTAGGAAAACCCTCTCTTCACTCTAGAGAAACTTTTAGAGTCTCCACTTAATTAGAACCATGAACCCACACCAAAATCAACTTTCGAGAGGGTAATTCAATAAAAATATGAAACCTGTCTATGTCTGCCCTCACTCCATATTTAGAGGAGATACTGGAAAAAAAAGAGGGCACCACTACCCGTGAGGGAAAAGAAAGAGAAAGTACCAGATCTGTCAGAATCAAAACCTTGAGGTAGCTATTCTGGAACTGAAGGGCTTCCTCCACTCCTATTCTGGGTGCATGCTTCCGATCTGTTAGTTTCTATGTTAACTAGTCTAGGGAAATACAAGGCGACAGAGGGCTCGATATGTTCTGCAGGGCAAGGGGAACTGGAGCTACATAAGTCCAGTGCGTGCAGGTGGCTACCCTCTTGAGATTTTGAGCTTCCAAAGATTCCCTGGATTGGAACACCAGAGCCCTAGAACGGGCTGATCTCCTTCCCTGCGCCCACGCATCTCCAATGCGCCCATGCTGTAGGATCAAAGATGGGTGAGCGACAACCATTGCTAGGGTTTCAAAAATTAGACCGCCTCCGTCCTTAAGCTCTCGGATCATGAAGTCTTACTACTACTGTTATTTATTGTCTTTGTATGATTTTCAACTTTAACATAGGGACCTTGGGGAGTGTTAAAGTTGAAAGAGATGAAAATTATGCTTCAAACTTATCTTGTCTAGTTAAAACGATAATATTTTGTCATCTTTTGTCATGGTTTATGTCTATTTGAGATGGTTTACAGTTTCTTTGATAACTATTTATGTATTTCAGTTGCAGTCGCAGTTTCCAAGCTAACTACTTTTTATGGATTTCACTTCTCTTCCTTGTATAAGTTGTTTATTTTTTTCTACTTTCTATAACTAATGAATCTTATACAGTGATGACAAAAATATATAAAACAATGTACCTTGAGAGAGAGAAAATATTATTGGTCTTGTTGGTCCTACAAAGGAGTTACATGTCCACCTTATATAGTTCACCTTGACCTTTTGGTTTTGTGGTTTGTTTTGTTGTGCCCCCTTGGTTGACTCATGATCCTTTATCTTACTTGGTCAATAGGTTATGTTTATTAATGTTTTGATATCTTGTATTAAGGAGTATCTAGATTATAAATTAAACTTTTAATTTAACATTTGAGACAGATCAGTCCGTGGTCTGCTGCTCAGCGTGACTGAGCTCTCTCCCTCTGTGTGATCTTTGCACGATCTTTGTTTTTGCTCCATGTGATCTCTTGCTGCACCAACCCCGTGACTGGGCTTTCCTTCTTACACCTTGCACATGGTCACTTTGCACCAGAGTGACCGTGATTCTGTTGGATTGTGGGTCCTTCCCCAGCATGACCATGGCCTGTTTCTTGGGTGGACTGTGGGTTCGTCCACAGTGTAACCGTGAGTCTGTTTCTTGGTGGACTGTGGGTCCTTCACCAGTGTGACTGTGATTTGTTTCTTTGCACTTTCTTGGTGGGCTTTGGGTCCTTCAACACGACTGAAAAACCTATGCCTTGGTGATACCTTGAGAGGTCCTTCTCCAACATGACTGTGATCTGTTTTCTTGGGTGGAATGTGGTTCCTTCATTAGTGTGACCATGATTTATTTCTTGGTGGAATGTGGGTCCTTTGCTAGCATGACTGTGATCTATTTTCTTGAGTGGACTATGGGTCCTTCTTGAGCATGACCATGATCTGTTTTCTTGGTGGAATGTGTATCCTTCTCCAGCATGACCATGATCTGTTTTCTTGGGTGGACCGTGGGTCCTTCCCTAGCATGACCATGAGATGACCATGAGCCTATTTTCTTGTGTGGACTGTGGGGTCTTCCCAATCGTGACAGTGAGTTTCACTTTATGGCTGGACTGTGTTTTTTTAAGCATGACTGTGCAAAGTATGCATGTGTGTCTCTGCAGTATGTGACTGCATCCTTACCCAGCATGACTGTGTGTCCTTTGTCAGCATGACTGTACCGGGTATGAATGTTCTTGTTGACTAAGAAGTCTGGGTCAATATATGGTCAGTATGCTTATGCTTTAACCCTCTCTGGATCTCTCTCAAGGTACGCAAATTGTTTGTCTAGATTGACTTGTCCCTTCGGTGACAAGATCAAATCTGAAAAATATGAGTATATGGTTGATTCAAATATTGGTTATGATTATTTACTGTTGATATCTACTGTACATTATTTTATCATGTTGTTACCATACTTGGGCATTTGATGATTCTCGAGGGCTAACTTTAACGCAGTGAATAATGAAGCGTTAAGTTGAAAGAGATGAAAATTATGTTTGTTTATTACAGTTCAAATTTTATTAGAGCACTATTGTTCTGAATCTGATTTTATATGTTCATGCATTAGAGTTCACTTCTTAAATTAAAAACTCCTCTAACCATTAAACTTCAACATCAAGTACTTTCGAGACATGTACATGGCATATTCCATGCTTGGTTTCTACGATTTTTGTTATTTGGCTTTCCTTTTTATCCTTGTTTGGTTTTATTAAAAAGTATTGGTTTTCTTGAAAAGTATAGGAAGCTTACTTTATAATTTTCTCGTTGCCTTTAATGACACATCTAATTCTCATGTCCTTGATCTAAGAATTAGTGCTATTTTTTCTTTTATGTCAGATATTACTCGTTTACCATATGGCACTTATGTAGGTTTTGAGCTGTAGTTACTAGAACACAAATAGGATATGGATGAGAATACATATTCTAGTTTTTACATTTCTTTTTGGATATGATACATCTGGATATGGCCTGGAGGTGTAGTTATTAGTCAGGCATAAAGTTGGTGGTTGCATATGCACATTATTCAAGATATTGTCTCAACATGTAGACAGACTTTGAAGGGCTCTGTTCACTATGCATGGACATATGTTCCACAATATCCGAGGTATGTGATCTCTAGACTCTATTGAATAAAGAAGTGAATTAAAGATGAGGCTTGGATTATTGAGAATCCATTTTTTAAGACTGTCACTGTAATACTGTTTCATGTAGATGGTCACACAACTAATATTGCAATCAAATATGTTTGTGGAGTTTAGATGTCTTGTTGAATGTCTTTATTACTATTATATTGTCAGATAACCACTTTATTAATTCCTTTTATTCTAATGTGATATTTAGTAGGGCAATTCATTTTGTTATTTGCTCAATTGAAGGACATGCAGTAGATTTCAGAAATCCCATCAATCCCATTGAAGAGCAGAAGGTTGCAACTAAGTACTACAACTCAGGGGTAATATTCATAGAGTCTTTTGTTAGAACAATAAAATAGTAATAAATAGGTAACTATTCCTAATAGTAATTAATAATATTAAAATATAGTTTATGAAGAGAAGCGTCTCTTCAATATGTGATGGCCAAGCCATATTTAAGGAAACCATATCCATTGTAATTTATCATCCATTCAATTTTATACATTTATACATTTAATTATTTGAAGATGGAACATCTTCCTCCCTAGACCTGGATATAGGCCGACTTAATCCGGATACGGATTATCCATTACACTGGATACAATGTAACATTAGTATCAGAGCTATATGACCCTTGGCCATTATTTACACTTTGTGTAAATTTTGTTTTTAGGGTTTCCCTAAAATATAGGACATTGAAGAAAGTAAAAAAAGAAAAGATAAAGTAAAACCAACACATGGTTTTGCTTTCTGACTTCAACCCAGGCTGCACCCCCCTCATTCCACGTAGCCCTACAAACAAAAAGAACATTTATAAAATAAATATTATTCTAATAATATTAATATTATTATATAATATTTTAAAACTTACTAATCAACTTTTTAATAAAATATTTAAATAAAATATTTTATATTTATTATTTTATTTCAACACATTAAATAATTATAATTATTATTATTAATTCATCAGTTATTTCAAAGACATTAGTTGTCTTTTATTCCTCCATAAGTCAAAATAAACCTCAAAATACACACATTCACATAAACGGACCCAAGCTATGACGAAATTAAAAGACAAACTTGAGAAATTGGAGAAGGAGATCAAGGTACTCGTTGCCAACAAAAAAAATTAAAAAAGAAACGAAAAATAACAAGGCACTTAAGAAAGAAATCAAAGAAGATTTTGTTCTAGTACTAAGAAGAAAAAATTCATTTGCCCCTTCACCCTCCTTGATAGTCACTTTGGTGTTAATTTTCATGTTGTCGCTCTGTAGGAAAACCCACTAGTTGATAGGTCAGGTTTTGAAGAAGGTTCTCTCCCACAAGTTGGTTCTTCGCAGGTTTTTCCTTGGGAAGCTTTGCCTCTGTTAAGGGGCTTCATGAAAGAAAGATTAGCGTTGGCTACTTTCCTGAATTGTTTCTGTCCTTCCCGCTGCGTCCTTGGATCCTTTTGGCATTCAACTACAGGCTCTGTGAAGGATTTCCCCTTCGAGCAACTTCTACTTGAAGGTAATACTTTGACCCTTGGTTGTAATTGTACTAGCTAGGAGGAAGATTTGATAGGAACTCTCTCTTGTTGAAACCCAAGGGATTCTGACAACCTACAACAAGAACTTTTCATTCTTAGTTCTGTTCTCTATAATTTGTCTTCTAGAAGCCAGTGTTGCAGTCTCTGTAGTGGATGGGTTTTCATTTCGTCTAGCTTGGTTCTCAATCAACTGTCAAGCCTAAGCATTCACAGCCACATTCTTGGTCAATATTTCCACCAAATTCAGGAAATGGAACGCGCAGGGGAAAATGAAGGTCTTGCAGATTTGAAGGTGAATATTCTGTGTTTGTATGAAATGGTGGCCATAGGGATTATGGACAATAGAGAGACTACTACAGAGGTAAAAAACCTTGTTGATGTAGTGGGATACACTTCTTACCAGATTAGCAATCATGATGCTAGAATAAACGATAATGAAATGAATCTGAAGGAAATCATGGGAAAAGTCGACCGTATTCAGGAGGATTTGCAGCGCTTGGTGCAGATGAATTAGGGAAGCCAAGTTTATGAGAACCCAACAGGAGCAATCTAGAACATGGAAGAGGAATCTGTCATTTAGCCCATGGGGAACCCAGGCAATCCTTAAGGTGTCTCTTAACAGTCTGTTTTTTTGTATCTTCCTTAATTAGCAGTTTGTTCGAGTTTATACTTCGTCTGTAATTAATCGAAATATAAGAACCTTCTGTGGCATACTAAGGTCTATCTTTTGGCCTAGTTTTGTTTCTTTTTTCCCTGATCTGGGAGAATACTTCAACAACCGTTTTTTGTAATGAATGGTTGTGCACAGCCTGTTTAAAACTACTCTTATTTTAGTTTTTGTTAAAAAAAAAGTACTAGGAAGAAAACTTGATGACAAAGTAGAAATCATGCACAAGAAACAAAAAGAGTTAGATGACAATATGTGTGTGATGACATAGAACATAAGCACCATGGCACAAAACTTGAGCATCATGACATAGAACCAGAATACCATAATGGAAATGTTACAAAAACTAAGGTCTAATACAAACCATATCTGTAACTCAAATATATTGGACCACTATGTCAACAAAAATGAGAGTAACGAAATTGTTCAAGACAATAAACAAGACAAGGAGACTAAAGATCGTAGGGATGACCAAAATACCAATAATATATTTGATAAAGATGAGCTCGACCAAGATCATAATGAGAGTCAAGCCAATATCGTTGACAATAAGGACGATCCATACAATGACAAAAGATGGATACTACAATATGCAAAGGAATCCAAGTCAAACGAATTAGATATCGTAGATTCATCTTCTACCTTAACTCTTCTACCACCCTGGAGAAACCTAAATGTAACACTATCAAATGACTTCAAGTGTGAGAAGCGTCACAAAACACCACTTCTCAAGATAAATCATAAGGATAATAAAATGAAAACATTACATGATGACATCCTAAGTATTGTAGGACAAACAACTTCTAAAACAAGGCTTGATATGGTCAGTCACAAAATATTCCTCGTATTCATGTACAAGGAAAATGGGATAACAATAATAAACATAATGGAGTACAAATTCAAGTTACAAATGAAAGGAAGATGAAAAACTATTGTGTAAAGAAGAAGCACATACCTAATACTAGTTCTAAAAAAGACATAAAGTAATGACATTGTTTCAACACAAAACGAGAATGAAAAGATGACAACAATAATCTAAGTTTTGAGGACAAAGCTTTCATAAGGGGAAGGCAATGTTACAACAATAAAATAGTAAAAAATAGGTAACTATTCCTAATAGTAATTAATAATATTAAAATATAGTTTATGAAGAGAAGTGTCTCTTCAATATGTGATGGCAAAGCCATATTTAAGGCAACCATATCCATTGTAATTTATCATCCATTCAATTATTATACATTATACATATAATTATTTGAAGATGGAACATCTTCCTCCCTAGACCTGGATACAGGCTGGCTTAATCGAGATACGAATTATCCATTACACCGGGTACAATGTAACATTGACTTTAGACTGTATCCTATTTATGATGATTTTCTTTTAGAAGTGATATAAAAACTGGACTTAAATAGTGTCATTGCTTAGTCAAAGTATTATGGGTCCTCAATTAATAGTATAATAAAAAATAGTGTAATATTTTTTTTGTTATCAATTCTAAAGGTTTTAATGTGGAATTCCTATTGTTATCGATAGAAGCTTAACATAGTCTATTGTCTTTAGACTATCCTATTTGTGATGATTGATGAAGGATATATATTTTAGAATTAACATGCATGCTTTTGATATAAAATAAACATCCTATATTTGTTTGAGTATGTTTCTATCCCAAAGATTTCAAGGAATTTTCTAATATATGTAAATTGTGACATTGATTCAACTTGGACAAACCACTGGTTTTAGGGAACATGATAGAGCATGACCCAGTTTATTCAACAACATTATGAAGCTCCCAAATCTTGTGCACCCGGATGGTTTAAACAAAGGATTTTGGGGTCTCCAACTTAGTCTTGATGTACCATTTGATTAACATTGGATTCATAGGATGGTTTCTTGCTTTTTCCATTGGTCTCTTCCTTTTTTTTATGGTTGATTACCTTCGGCCACATATACCCTATTTATCCCTACTATAACATACTTCATCACTTTTGGTGCAGGCTTGCACTTATAATAAACCCAAGTGATCTTCTAAGTGGTGAGGAAACCTCTTTTTAGACCATGAACACCCTCTATCTTTAGCAAGCACAATATATTTATCATTTAATTTGATCAACTGCTTGTTGTGCACCTAACACCTTGTAAACCAAAACTTTTCTCGGTATTACCACAACCTCTATTGTAAGGCTTTGCAATCTATTCACAAACTTGTTGTATAAAGAACTCTTTTTTTACGATTCACCTACCGTTTGGTCTTCAACCCCATGTAGTTTAGGGCCAAAATCCCATGGTTTAATCAAGGAAAGAGGCCTAATGTTCCCCTGTTTTGTGGATGGACAATGTTATGCCGCATAACATCTAGCTATGTATAGGTATGTCACTTCTATTTGCATTTTGGTCTCTCTTGTATTAAATAGAATATCTCTAGAATCCTCAAGGAAATGGCTCTAGTTCTTTTACTTAGTTTTAGGGTTTTAGCGCATGCTATTGGATCAGACTTGGGTTTTTGTCTACATCATCCTTCCCTCTCAAGGAATTGTTCTTGTCATTCTTTTCTCCCACTTGTTTTTTCATTGGTCTTCTTCATGATTTTTGGGTTGGAAGGTTGCATCTCAAGGTGATTGTGGGGCTCTCCTCTCTTACTCTGGTCATTCCTGCATCTAAATTATCATCTCAAAAGAAGATTTCGACTACAACTTCAAAGGCACGAGGTGCATCCCTCTAATGAGGGCTTGTGTCATTTCTTTTATTTAGTTAGATTTAGATGTTTCATTTTTTCATATATACATCTAGACATGAAGAAACCCTTGATTTTCCATTGCAAGAGGATAAGTAATTTTAATCATGCAAGGAGGTCTAACCCCCTTGGATTTGGTTGATTGATGTTTGCTTTTCAGTTCAATAATCCAATAAGCATTGCTAGTTTAGATCTTACCTAGTTAAGGGTTTTCACCCAAGTTTAAAGAGGCGTATTCACATTTCAAGTGATCCTTCTCTCTTGCTTGCTCACCAAAGGAATTTACAACAAACCATAATTGCTTACAAGTTGTTTTTTGCACTTCGTAAATGTAAAAACTGATTTTTGGTCATTATTCCTCATTTTTAAATTTCTGGTTTAAGTAGTCTAAGTGGGCACATAAACTAAATGAGGAAATAAACCAATGCCTTTACTTGCTTCACCTCTATATTTTCTCAATTTATTTAGAGGTTGATAAATTATTAACCAATATGAAAGAATTTATGTATATCCATAGGAAACTAAGTTATAACCCTTATATGATTTGTGTGCCTCATGTGCGCCTTACCCTCTTCCTTGTTTTTTTAGTTTGCCCAAAATCAAGTGGCCACTCTACACCTATTGGGTCTAATTTCCATATCTTAGTGAGCATTGATTTGTAATGAGTTGGTTTGTTTCCTAGGGTTTGTCCTTTTAGGTCCCTTCCCTCTTCAAGGTCATCTTTCCTCCTAGTTGGTGAGTGTAGTTCTCTTATTCCTCACTCCTAGGTCAAGGGCATTCCTTTTTCCTCCTTAGGTTAGTGGAATCCTTCAACATTATAGCAACTCCATAGGAGAGTTCCCTTCAACCTTCTCCTTCATAGAAAAATGATGCTCTTGTTGTTTCATCCTAAGCCTTTTTATTTCAAGGGAAGGTTGTTAAACCTTTCCCCTCTTGAGGAAATTTGATTCCTTTGTTTTTTTAACCTTTCCCCTTAAGGATAACACTACCTCCACTCTTATCTTCTTATCCACTCATCTTTCCTACTGGGGAAATTCCTCTCATTTTCCCTCTTTCACAAGTGGAAGAGTTCCCCTTCCACATTCCCAAACCTCATCAAATCTACTTTAAGAACTATTTCTCACCTTAGGATTTTACATTTCCACCATGGATGCACTACATATGTTAGTGCCCATGCATCCAAGCTACTTTAAGAACTATTTATCACCTTATGATTTAACCTTTCCACCATGGGTGCACTACATATGCTAGTTCCCATGCTAACATGGCCTAGTACATTTTGGGTCATGCTTAAATGGATAACACATATATATTTTCCCCATGGCTTCCCAATATGTGGAAACATAAATGGGAAACAATAATTTTTTATCTCGCTTCCATGGCATTAAACCCTGATACTACAATTCCCTCAACTTCTCTAAAGGACCTCATACTCAACTTCAAACTCAAATTTTTATCCAAAAACCATATTTTTCATAGGTGTAAAACCAAATGCAACCACATCTTGAGGATGTCTCATCGTCCAAAAATAGTGTCCTTAACTTGATTGACTCTAACCTAAGGCCTTCGCAAGGTATACGTCCCTTTGAAAAACTTGTTATAACAAATTTATTTTGTTTCTATGTCTCTTCTCAACACAATGTTACCTGCTACTAAAACCCCATCAACCTAGGAAATTATGTCTCACTATATCTCCTTTTTCTATTAATATATTACCTCAGTTTGACTAGGTATACAATGTTGATGCTAAAAGGAGTATGCATATTAAGATTATGATGTGAAATGAAATGTCTCCCTTCCAAAATCTTGCTGATTTCTCTTTGTTACCTTTCATTGGAGCTACAATACCTATTCACATGAATGTGAGAGATATAGGTAGCTTAAAGTGTTATGGGTGCAATTTCATTGTGTTGTCGAGCCGTGGAAGCTCTAACAACTATGTAATCTTCACCATTTGGATGCAAAATTGATCTAAAAAATCTAGGGAGTGAATTTAAGAGTTGTTGCATTTATGTAGGAAGTTTCCAAAATGGTTTACTTGAGATTTGTGAGCGACTATTGAACAAATTTATCTCTCCTTGGAGCATTCTTCATTTATTAGGTGAGTTTTCTTATTACTAAGTTTTTTCTCTTACCCCAAGGCCAAACACCATGTAGAATAGAGCTTAGGCTTGCAGGTTGGGAATATTAGTCAACTAGGATGTTTTTATCATTTCCTAGAGTGGATTGTAATTCTCAGGGCATTTTCATAAAAAAAGAACAAGACAAATTCCAAAAAGAACAAAGACCTTTGATCACCTCTATGTTTTTCCTTCTCTTGTTTTTTTATGGACAGTATTCTCCTCACACTTCATTACAGTATTCATCCCCAAGCCCTAGCAGTTATTCCCCTCAAATTCAAATCCTAGGTAGTTCAAAATATATGCCTCCAGAAAGAAGTCATGCATGGGATGAGGCTTATGCTACACTTGATAAGACACAGAGAAAAGATAGGTCTGAAGGTAGCCATCATTATAGAAAGTGATTTGAAGTTTTGGTGATGGTTGGTTGTAGGTTCCCTTTCATCCCTGTTGTATTTTGAAAGTTAGCAGTTACATGTGACTAGCATAGATACTTTTGTACACTTTAATGAAATTATGCCTTGATGCATCAACCAACAAAAGGAAAAAAATTGTAATTTGAAACACAACTAAATTAATATAAGACTTACACTTGTCTAAGCTTGTTTTCTTTTTCTAAATGCAACTTTGTAGATAGTGACACACCATCGAATTTCATTGCTGCAGTACCGTTTATCTTCACCTTAAATTTTGATGAACTTGTCACGTTTTCTGATGAACATTTAGTGCCATATTTTATAGGGGAAACCTGCCCATGCTTGCGAGCATACAACTGCTAAGCTAATTTCCCTTGGTTAAACTTCTCTGAGCCAGGCTGCCCATGATCTTTCTTAAGGCCTCTTTTATTTTTCTTTGCTGGGGTCGCACAAGATTTATTCACCTTGATGCCCTTTGACTTGTATTCATATTTCTCAGCCTCACCCTTTTGTGCAACATAAGCCTTGATAGGAGGTGTGCTGATTGAATTACTTTCCTTGAAGCTAAATTTGAAACATCTTGCTTCTTTGGACAAGGCGACACTAGTGCAGTCACTCTATTTAGCTTTTGTTCTTCTGTTTTTGGATCAGCTAATGATTCAGTAGAAATTTTAGCATGTGCACTCCTCTCATCTTTATCTCCAATCTTTCATTTATCCATATGATTAGAGGACATTGAATCTTCAAACCATGGATCCATCTGCTTCTCCTCTATCCATGTAGCAAGTTTTGAAGAAAACCTTATAAAAGATTGATATGAATCCAAAAACACCACAAGTTTCTTACTACCTCATGTTTCTGTTGCTTCTTTTTGGATCAATGTGTCTACTTTGACACATTCCTCATTTCCCTTAACTGAATTCTTGTCATTATCAAAGCATTTAGTATAATATTTTTCATTTGCAGAAATCTTGTATGCATCATCCTGTCCAGTCACACCAGTTGCCACTGGCTCCACTAAAGCAGTTGCAGCCTTTGCAACACATGCAGACATAACTTCCTGAGCCTGACAACATCTTTTATAGGGAGGCATGGCAACTTCATCATTCGGTAGGCTACTTCACAAACGATATTTATCAACCTTTGGTGGAAAACACATAGGCCTTTCCATAAAAATTGAAGACATCTACCCATGTGGCAAATCACCTTCAGTTTCAATACTGTTAGAACTTAAGATATTATTAGTTCTCAAAACACACAAGCATTATCCGATGACATATTTTCTCCATTATTGTCATTGGCACTTGCTATGCCTCCTTTATTCAAGCCTTCTACAATTTTCTTGGTTTCATCTTCAGCTTCAATTCTTGCCCTTTTTACCAAATGAAAATGTTCATCAAAGTTAAGTTTCCTTGCCTTTATGTGTGTCCTTTTCTTTTGATGATCTACTCTAGATAATACTTCAAGAACATTTTCTTCTTCCGTGGAAATATTTATCTTTATTTGATTATCTGATCTCTCTGGTAGAGTTGATAACCCCAAGTTACGTTTCTTTAAGAGCTTTCTTTTCTTCTTTAGAATGGAATTCTGATGCAAAGAAGTGTTTGGAACTACCCTAACTTCATTGACTTTAGTCACAAATGTAGAAAGCACATGATCTTTGACATTAGGAACATAATTTTCATGAATATTTACAAAATCTTTTTCACCCTTCAAATTTTCTTTACAATTTGAAACCTAAATGCCCTCTTCACTGTTTCCACGTTTAAAAGATTTAAAATTGCTGACAATTTTATTTGTCACTGTTTTTCTACGATCTAGGAACTCACTTTCAGGCACTAATCAAGAACCTCTAATTTCTTTTTCCATGCTTTGCCTTTTTTGACCAAACTGCTTTTCACTCATGGTCTACTATGAAATAATGCCTGTATGTGGTGATTGTATCCTAATTTATTCAAGATAAGAAGAAAAATTCAAAATATTGTCTCCATCATTATGAATATTGCTTTCACTCTTTGATGACCTTTTAAAATCTCTCTTTGATGTCTTCAACTCTGGCTCAGTTATTAAAGATACTGCACCAGAAACATCAGACCTCAAATGGTTCTCAAAATGGCTTGTAGGCACTGCAAAACAACATTAGACCTCAAATGGTCCTCAAAATGGCTTGTAGGCTTCTTTATCTTTAGTATGGACCTCATATTGTCGGATTTAGATGTTGATAATGATCTATGCTTTTTAATCCCAACCTGAACTAAATTGATCATCTTCCTGTCTTTCTTATCAGATGATATCAGGGATGTAGTAGGATTTTTCTTATTCTCACCTACCCCATGTGTCTTTTGCCAGTTTTCCTACCTATGTACTTCCCTCTTAAAATCATATTTCTTGGCAAAAGTCTCATAATTCATTTGATTAGATGTATCTTTTTGTATTTTCAATATTTCCTCTATTAGCAATATATTTTTGTATCTTTTTTTGCATTTTTAACTTTCAATCTGTTAGCAATGATATTGGAAATGATTTTATAAATAAGATTGCATAAAGAGATAGGTCTGTAATTGTGGGAGCAGTTAGCATTTTTTATTATGGATGGGTGGGGTACCATTTTCAGTCTCTATTAATCCCTGTTTTTGAGAAAAAATGGGACATAACTCAACTCATGTACATGTCATCATTAGAGATGGCCGATACTTATTTTCAAATGTGAGTATTGGTCTCCAAAATTCATGGTACGAGCTGATTTATAACACCCCATTCACTTTCGCTCACTTCTTGTAAAATTGGCTTGCCTTTCAGAAAAATAACACAACTGCATCAACATAGTCCAATTGGTGGAGTGTCACTAACCACTAGTCCAACGACATTTCGATATTATTATGGCGAAACACTATTAACCAAGTCTCATAGAAAGAAACAAAGACTTAGGTAAGATCCCTGGAACTGTGTCTCTCATTTTGTGGGTTACTCTGCTACTTACCAACCTCGAGTACTTCAACCACAACCACTGAATTTGTAAGCCAATTCATTTTCCAATATATATATACATCCTTTAGAGAACTGAAACACATGTCAAAGGATAATGATGTCAGGTTGTGTCCATTTTCTTTGACAAAACCAAAGTGGCAATCATCAAAATAAAATGAAATTTACTCATACTACTTGGGTTGAATTTATTGTTGTCCATCTTATTGAGAATTACGTTTCTGTATTTTAATCTTCAAAATTCAACAACTATTACATGGATTTTTCTTTTTGGTGTGAATGACCAAAAGGCCTGCTTTTTTTATCTAGAACCAAAAGGTGTGCTTTTTTATTATTATCTAGAACCAAAAGGTTTATTTACAGAGTAAGAATTAGAAATAAATGGATTGGGAAGTATTTCAATGCATTTACGTTTTTCCTATATTAAGATATGTACATTTTGTTTTTTTACAATTGGTCATTATTTCCATAGCAGTGACATCATTAGTCATCATTTGTGCTATCATGTTCTTTCACATCCTTCACTTTCAAGTTTGATCCCGTGCAACAAACTAGACATCCATTATTCCTTACAAGTTGGATTTTGTGTTTTAGTTTTTATTGGCCACTTGAATCCATGGATTTTTTGATCTAGAACCAAATGGTAGAGTGCTCTTTTATTTGTAGAGTAAAAAATAAATGGATTGGACAATATTTCAATGCATTTACATTTTTTCCTTTCTTAAGATGTACATTTTGTTTTTTTTTAAGATTAATCATCATTTCCATAGCAATGGGCTATAGTAGTAACATCATTAATGGCCTTTGTGGTATCATCTTCCTTCACATCCCCCAGTTTCAAGTTTAATCATGTGCAACAAACTGGACGACCATTATTCCTTACAAGTTGGCTTTTGTGTTTTAGTTTTTATGGGCCACCTGAATCCATGGCTTCTTGCACTAAAGTTGTTGAATTTTGTGACTTTGAATTTGAAATGAAACATAAAATATGATATTAGAATGCTTGTTTTTATTAATTATTGTGCGGTTTTTGTAAATGTTGAATGTAGTGAATGTGAAACAGTGCTAATCCATTAGGCTTGTCAAGAATCAGGTAACTCTGATTCTGTTCTTTATCTTTGCTTTTCCTTAATAATATTTTTGGCCCATGGTCTCTTGGATTTTCTTTCCATATCCATTATCAGACTAGTAACCTGTAGCCTCAGTCTTGGAATGTCTTCCATAGGATGAAGTCTGACATCTTGGTGAAAGCTATAAGTTACAATAGTGCAATCTTGTAAAGTTGAACTTATTACATATATTGTTAATGATCAAATGTTCTGATTTCAATGTGTAGCAATGTAGGGAGAGTATCATAGTCATAGTCAGACATCTACATTCCCATCCCAAAGCTCAAAGGTTGGCATCCGAACACCAAGCGTACAGTTCTTGCTCCCATTCTCCAGATCATAGTGGAATAATGCAATCTCTTTTTAGAATTATTATTTAAAAGCAAGGGTAATCATCTACTATTGTTTAAAATTGAAGATACTGATTGGAAACATTGAGGTGTTTTGCTAAGACAAATTGATAACAGCCTTGTTTGCACAAGGATTGGTTGAGATCATTTTTGTGATTTTATGTTTGTGTTTAATTTTTATCCTCCTTTGGGACCTATCTATACTATTAGAATTAAAATTGAAAACAAATTTAATTCAAAATTTGATCAAGGATGTTGGGTATTTTTAGGACCTAGTATTTGTACGGTCAAATAACTCAGTTATGAAATATGCTGGTTCACTTTGAATTGTGTGGGATAGAATTACAAAATCAGAATTGTGTGGAGTATTTATAACTCAAAAACTTATTTGAATAATTTAAGACCCCAGTGTGAGCAATTAGCTCTTAAAGTAACCTAAGCTCCACCAAATTGAATTTTCATATTTCCCATTTTATATCATAATTCTCAATAGTTGGCATTTGGGTTGAAATGCACGAGGCGACTTCTACAGTCATTGGAAATGACCTTTATACACATATTGGATCCCATAGGTGAGACAAATCAGTCTCGAAAGAAAAAAATCAAGTTCTGGTTAGTGTGAAAATAGTGGATGTAGTTCATGAATCTCAGTACTAGGTTTTGTGTAGTGTGAAAATATTCTACGTGGTTCTTGAAGCTCAATACCAGGTTCTAGAAGTGCATCAGTCCACAATATTTACCATAAAAGAAAATATGTTATGTTTAACACAATTTTTTTTTATTTGATGAACCTTTGAAAAGGATTGGGGGTATTGACTATGGAACACAAGGAACATAAGGCATCGGAGTTTATAGAGCAACAACTGAAAATATCTTGAATTTGTCGTTGCAGACACAATCATTATTGAATGAGTACTAAAAAGAAGTCATTTTCAGAGATTGGCATCACTACATGATGCATGACATTTGATGCTTTGCTAATATGAAGCATTGTTGTAGGTTGAAATATAGTTGCCTATGCATTTTCTCTATTCATGGATGATTGAACCCCAAAAGGACAAATGAATATCCTTGCTGTAGAGTATCCTATATCCTGTATCCTTGTTGTAGAGTATCCTCGCTGTAGTGTTCCTTGGTATGCATTCGAAGGAGTTTAAATTATGAACACGTACAACGGTACAACATTTATGGCAGCATGAGCAGATTTTGACATGTTGTTTCATCTTCTTTATATTTCCAAGTCAACATTTGAATAACAGGTTTCCATTAGCCAAACTGTTTGAATCTGATTTCCTTTCTGTCATAACAAGGGCACATCTGTGAAAGCACAGACAACCATTATTCGTATCACAAAGCAATGGAGGAAGATCATACAAAGAATGGCATTTGAAGTTGATAACAATGAATGGTCAAGTTTATATATTACTATATATATGTATTATTTGGAAGGGGTTGATGATAAAAAGGTAGGAGTGCTTTTTTGATGCAAGACCAAAAGGGGAGGGTGCTGGTCTGTACTAGTCAGTATAATTTTCAATGCATTTAATTTTTTCCTCTATTAAAGTACTTTTTGTTTTTTCACAATCACCCTAAAGATGATATTTTATACTTGATTTCACTAATATTCATATGGTAGATATTCTTTGTTACAACGTTATAGAGAATGGGCAGACTGGACATTCAAGTTGATAACAATGAATCTACAGTTTGGGCATTCGAGTTGATAATAGTGAATGGGAAAGTTGATAGATTCCCATATATGTTATGTTCCATGTTTCAATTCATAGCATCTTTAAATATGTAAATATTAGTTTTTGCATTGTACTCTAAAATATTTTTGAAGACCTTGATACTCAAAGGACATTAATATAATATTATTTTTTACGAGGGACAAAGTCCCTTCTCTAAGACCCTGCAATTGCAGATTGTGCGTTGTGTATATCCACCCATTTGTAGTGTCGGTCTCTCTCCCTTGACTCTTTTTTTCATTTCCTTAATTATTTAATTTAACATAATTAAATTGAATTTAAATGAGTATTTATTGTTTATATATTTAAGTAGTAATTATTTTCTTTTGCATGCACTCATTGTCCAGGAAATTGGGGATTCGATATCCCATCATGATGTCTGGTAAGTGTCATGTATCCTTGGTCTCCTATAGCATGTGTGGAATCATTCTAGAAAAATGATATATTTTGGGATATGACAAGGAGATCAAAATTCGATTAAGAATGCATCCACAATATACATTGAAAGAAGCAAGGTGCATTGTAGAATGCATGTGGGGTATCATGTCAATATACTAGGTAGAAATATAAAGGGGTATAAAAAATGTAAATGAAAAAATGGATACATGCAATATATAGTAAAAGTAGGGGTTTTTTAAATTGAGAAGGCATATTGGGAGGGGGTTAAAAAAATGATTTTGGGAGGTAGTTTCTGATATTTTTTGAAAATAGGGGTATTGTTTCATATGCCACGAATGAACATGCTATGGCATGGTTCACTAAGTGAAGACCTTGTGACATGCACCCACTTTTGCTTTTTTATGGAAGGGTGACACCATGCGAAGTAGATATGTTTTTATAACCTTCCAACAAACTCTGTAAAAATGGAAGGAGAAACCATCCAACCTAGTAGCTTTATCTGCCTCCATTGCCCATATGACATCCACTATCTCTTTTTCATAGAAAGGCTTCATTAGGCCAGCGTTAGTCTCTGTATTGACAAGAGAAGGGATGTTAGTAAAAAAATCAGCAATCACTTCATCATCAGAGATTTTGTCCTCCTGAAACAAATGATGAAAATGCCTTCGTGCAACCTGCTTTAGATGATTATGACCTTTAATGAATTCCCCCTCACTTGAGTAGATTTCTGAAATATGATTACAAGAAATCCTAGCTCTGCATTGTTTGTGGAAGAAAGCTGTGTTTTTATCACTCGCTTGCAACCAAAGACTACGAGACTTAAGTCAAAGATACTCATCTTCCTGGCGAAAAGAGTGGAAGGATTTTAGTTGAGCGGACTGCTCAAGAACTGGTTGAGATTTGGTAATTTCTATTTCCTCCATTCCTAGCTGAATCTCTGCTAACGCTTGCACTTTCTCTTCTTACTGCTCATTGGAGTGATGAGAGTTTTTTTTGCCCAATTTTTCAAGGCATACTTAGTACCCTTAAGTTTCTACTCCCAAACAAAGTTGGGGGATCCTTCTAAATACTGAGACCGATAATGTGTCACTGTTTCCCAAAATCCATCTCTCTCAATCCAAAGAGGACTGAAATAGAACAGAATAGGGCCCAGATCTTCCTCTTCTTCAAGCAATATGGAAATAGGATGATGATTTGAAGTTAATTTGGGCAGAATTTTAGATGAGATTATGAATTCCCCCTCCATCAAGGAACTTTGAACTGGAAACCTATCAAGATGAGCAGAGATATTGGTATCCCCTACTCTATTATTGGACCAATTGTAATGACATTTCTTAGGTTTGAAGTCAAGAAGGTCACTAGCATGGATCAAACTCCCCACTGAATCATGAAAAGGGCCTTCACCCTGAACTCCACCTTTTTTTTTCTTTAGGGTCTAAAATTATGTCGAGATCCCCTGCCACTATAATATTTGTGGGAGAGTATATTTCTATGAAATTTGATAGGGTATTCCAACATTCCTTTTTTTCCTTATAATCTACTGGGACATAAAGATTGAAAAGTGTCTTGGAGATCTTACTTGATATATGCTGAAGTTCTATATAAATCTAGTGTTGGGTTATAAACAAGATTTTCAAGAGAAACTTATCCTCAGACCATAAGGTCGTGATGACCCCAGAAGTACCTCGCGCGCTAACCACCTTCCTAGCATTCTTTTTCCACTTTGTTCTGCTTATGGATAGAAGAACTTCCTCTTCTATCTTTGTCTCTTGGAGCAAGAGAATATCAGAAGGTTTCATTCTTGATAAATCTTTAACCGCTTCTACTTTGGTTAGATTCTTGAAACCCCTGCAATTCCAAGAGACGATATGCATTATTTACCTAAGAGAGAGGGATTTAATACTCCCTTTGGGGGTCTAGCCCGCTTACTTCTACCTATTGACATTTCAATTGTAGACTGAATGCCCTGCATTTTTAATCTCTCCTCCTCTTCTTCTCTGGCCTCCTTTCTAGACTTCTTGCATGCCTTTTTGGTGATTTGATCAATAGAATCTTCTTTAGAAGAACCAGAGCTGTCTACTAGTTTCTTCTTGATAATTTCCGCGTAAGAGGGAGAAGGAGTGGCGATTTTTGGTGTATCATGGTTTTCCTACAAGATTGCATCTATACAAGGAATTTCTGAGGTTGTTGTTCTAGATTGTTCCCATGGCCCGATATTTACTTCAACTTCTTCTTCCTGCACAATTGAATGCTATACTTCATGCTCTTCAAGAACACGAGGATTCTAATCTTCAGAAGAGCTTAGAACAACAAAATGGTTTGATGAAATGATTAGTTTTTCTGCAGCTTGAGTTTTAGAGAGACTCTTCCCATTAGGCGTGTCTCCATTCCCTATATTTCCTCCTTTCCCTTTATTTTTATTATCCTATTTGGAAGTACCTAATTTCTGAACTTGAGTCCACTGATTAGCCTTCTCTTTTTCAAGATCTTCCTCTGATTTTTTCTTACAATTTCATGCAAAATGACCATAACCATGGAAATGATAGCATTTGAAGGGGAGTTGTTCATAATCAAGCTCCTGAATGTGTAACCATTCAGCTACTGTTAACTTGATCGCCTCAGGAAACCCTGTCTCCAAATATACTTCAACACATATTCTTGCACATGAATATTGTTCTTTCCTTTATGCCCTATCGATACATTTTCCTATCTTGTTCCCAATGGTTTCTAGAGATTCTGAATTCTAGCAGTGTAAAGGTAAGTGAGGAAGCCTTACCCAAACAGGAACAGCTAACAGAACATCTTGGGTATGATTGAAATTCGGAGTCCACTTATTCAGATAGAGCCCCTGCGGGCCCATGAAATATGGACAATTTGGAACTATAAGGTCACGATCTTCAGTTGAATAAAAAACAAAGACATAGTAACCTCTTCCAACCAGATAATTTTGAATTCCTTTAGTAACCAGAGGCCTCCAATTTCGTTGAACCCATCCATTGATAGCCTTAGGAGAAGGCTAAAGACCCATAAATTGCCCAATGATCCCATGCTCAACTAGATTCAATGTAGTCCGACAAGGTCGTTCAACAGGCAATTCAACAGAGGGAATGTCTGCTTTATTCACAAATCTCTGCATATTTCGACTATCTTTCCTCTTGCATAGTAGGAAACCAAGTGTTTAAAGGCATCAATTTCAGGAGGAAGAGGAGGGGGAGGACCCCCTCCAGCGTCCATGTGAGAAGACATAATGCTATGCTCAAGGAACTCAGCTAATGATAGTTGTGAACCACTTCTTGATCGATAATCACTGCAAATGCCAAATAACAGCCAACTCTTGACTCAGCCTTTAGGGTCACAAACAATCCGCCAAAATTGTTTCAATCTAGATCGATCAATATCATCGATCCAATGTCTTCTTGAAGTGAAATCTCAGAACCAACAATAAATCCTGCGTTGAAATCACTCACTCAACAACTAGGAATCAAGTATGTACCAAATCTCAATAGATCAACAATCTAGGGGACTCCAAACCACCAAAACCTACACAATATTAGCGTAAAGAAAGAGCCAAAGCCAAGGAATCGTCACCGAACCAGAAGAAAATTTAAATCTTCTTGGAGCGTTTTTCCTTCAGCGATCCAAATTAAATCACTCTTTACATTGTGCACTAAAGGGCAATTTGTTTTGCTTATATTGCTTTCAAATTTTTGAGGAAGAAAGAATTGTTATTTCTATAAATATTACGTATAATGTAGTTGTTCATATGTAAAATTAACTTTCCCACCAAGGTTGACTTATAGTTGTTTTTTTTCTTAATATTTTTTATAAAAAAACTAAATTTAATACAAGCCAACATTAATTTTTTTCACATTTTAATGCAAAAATCCACAAGTTTATGATGCATAATAATTCCCGGATTACTAACTCTTTACCTAGTAGGTGTAGAAGAGAAAATAACACTTTACTCTATCCTTCTTCAAATTCTTATAAAACGAGTATTCTAACTAGGGGACGATTTTTTCTCTATTTCCGGTTGATGTGTACATGTTTCTGGCATGAATCTTCACGGAATTTTCAAAACATGCAAAAACATTGCTAGATATTACAGAGTCTGTGTGTTTGGGGGTTTTCATGTAATGTGATTTCATTTCTTCACTTAAAATTGCTCAACAAACAACAAAAATTACAAGATTTTGAGTTAAATTCACTGAATTTTGACTGAAAATCAGCAAGAAAGTCAAAATAGTCTCCTAGTTAAACAGACAGCTCCCTTACAGAAGAGAAAAACATTGTATAACTTGAGGCGACAACCATTTATAAAAGGTAAAGATTGAGATGTAATTACACAAGCTCATATATAAACAGACAAATGTTTGTTTAAAATAAACTAGTTTTATATCAAACACCTTTTCTTCACGCAAATAATTAATTGGGTTTAACAATTGTTTTGTTCAAGCTTTATATGCATTAGCATTTTAATTCTTTGAATAATCTCAAAACACAATCATTTGATTGGAACGTTTAATACAGACACAAACTTTTTTTAAGTTAATAAATCAAATGTTTATAATGAATTTGGTTCAATCGGTCATAAGTCATCAATCTAAAATATAGGTAATCAATCATAAGTCATCAATCTAAAATATAGATAATAGCAATTTATAAGACATAATTATATACATAAATTTGTGTATGTTTATGGTGATATTTTTTAATTTATTTATTGTTAGTTTTATTGTTTATAAATATTTATGTTGTCAAGTTTGTGTTTATAATAATAATAATAATAATCTATTTTTAAGGTCACCGCTAAGCGAGACACCAGATTGGTGTATGAGACCCCCTTGTTTGTGGGACAAGGGACCCCCCTATGCGCAGCGATTTAACTGCTAAAGTCTACAGAGGTGTACATACACTACCCCCCTTTGGATTTGAACCCGTGACCTCCTAAGAGGAAACACATGCTCTTAACCATTAGGCCCACTCATGCTGTACTAATGGTGTATAAGTCGTCGCTGTTAACTAATTTGATAGGAATGGAGTGAAAGTAATATAGATTTTTTCCATAAAGGTTTGTTGCTTAGTCTCCTTCATCACGAGACTTCTAATCTTATTGAATATTGTGTTGAAGGTGATTAAAGACTTTTAGTTTATGAGTACATGCCTCTTTGATCACTTAAATATCATCTTCATGGCATTGATATCTCAAAACCACTTTATTTTGAGTAATTTGAAGGTGAATGCGATTTTTATGAATACCTTAGTTCTTTTGTTGGTATAATGTATAGTGCATCAATCTTTGTTACAAATGTATATAATTGAATTGACAATTAACATTAAATGTGAATAAGCTGGTTTTTATACTTCTTCCACTTGATAAGGAGCCATTAGATTGGAAGACTAGAATGAGAATAGTTGTAGATGTTGCGAAAGGGTTGGAATACCTACATGACAAAGCCGACTCACTAATGATATATTGTAACGTCCCTGACCCTCTGATCGGGCAAGAAGACGCTACTAAACACTAGACATCCGGGAAACTAGCCCCATAAAGTTTTACATAACTAAAAACTGACAAACTGAAATGCTTTGAAGTAGAAACATGCAGAGATGCATAATTATTAAGCATATAGTGGAAGCAAAACCATCCATTCAAGCATTCAACAAGTTCATCATAATTCATTAGACATCAAATATAATTACAGAGATGGAATAGTCAATAATACTTATCTTATGCAGTATTCGTCCCGCAACCAGCTATGTCGCTGCAACATTCCACCCAACCATAGGCCAGTGTGCTCCTTAATCTCTCAGCAACACTGCCACCCCCGAGCTGGGCATGATTTCCCAAGGAATAAGGAACAAGCAGGCTTACACACAGCCAAGAATACACAAATCAGCAAGCCAACACAGTCTGAAGACCAACCACTACATACACGCAGCAAAACAAGCGGTTCATAGCTTGGGCGGGGAAATTCGATTCCTGAGTCGTTCTTGGCGCTATCATGGCCAAACGACTCAATAATAGCCACAACAAACCAAAACTAAAAAGAACCCACATCAAACCATAAATCGTGGGGAAAACAATAGCCCCAGTCTCAACATTGAAACATCGGGAAATACACAACCCGAAATAGAAGAGGTGATCAGACCCTCAGCCTGGGCAGGGAAAACATATACACAGACCACAAAATCGGTATGGAAACACACCCCCACAACAGAAATTGTGAATGGCTCATTCATAGGGAAATCGTGGATGGCAGAAAACGGCTCCCAGACTTGCTGTGTGAGGAAAATAATGAAGAATCCCAGCCTGTACGTGAGAGCGATCGTCTCTGTGTGTGGATGGATAAAAAAAATGGAGGAATGGGGGAATGGAGTTGTTTTCCTCCTTGCCCACGTGAAGTGAGAGTCTGCTAGTGGAGTGTGCGTGTGGGCAAGGGCTGACAATCTTGCCACACACCACTGCCCAACAATAACTACCCCCAACTAATCAACATAAGTTTTAATGTGGTAGTTGACTGATGAGTCAAAAGGGTGGGTGACAACTAAATGGGTTTAATAGCTAACACATGGCTTTTCCCCTCTGGCCCAAGGTTTAATAATTTCCCCTCCTTATCCTTAGGAAACTCATGCCCTTTTCGTCATGGTTGCATTGACGTAGCTGGTTGGGGTTCATTTTAATTAAAATGCATATTTACATGATGCCAAAACTATAAGGTGCTGGATAGCACGATATACCATCGGCAACGATTCCAATCACCGAAACATAACACAACCAAATCAATGGTGGGCCTTTTTCCTTTAGCTCCACACCACGATTAATTACAATATATACATCATGTACCTTTAATGAAAATGGGGTCAAAATCGGGGTGTTACATTCCCCTCTCCCTTTGAATAACACCGTCCTCGGTGTTCCAATACTCAGGAATACATATACAATTTACACATCCAAAATTTTCAAAATTTTGCAGATCTGTCCTACATTCAATTATTTACTTTGAACTTTCGGGACCAAGCCCCTTGGCTTCTACAAGCTTCTCCTGCTGGTTCTCAGCTTTCAGGTCATCCCCAAATCTAGGAATTTTTTGGCTGCTACTCTCTTGATGTTCTCTTGTTGGGTAGTTCTGGCGAAAATGATGTCCTCTACATCTCCAACATTTCACTGGTTGCTTCATCTTTACCTGCTCAATCTCCTTTGAGTCTTCATGCCTGGAACGTTTCTTATTGGATTGATTGGACGAATGCCCCATCATTGATCCACTTTCCTTCCCCTTACGGATTGCTCCCAGAAGGATTTTTACCTCCTTTTGCAAACCAATAGATTCCTGCAAAATATGGTTGTTCATCTCATTCTGCCTTTTCTGTATCTTGAGCATCTCTCCAAGATTTTCTTGGGTCTTGGCAATTGTTTGAAGGAGACTTCCTGCCAAGTCCAATAGCTTTTGGTCGGCTGCCATGATCAATGTGCACAATTGGATTTCACTTTTCTCACCTGTGAAATGCATCATTGTAATGCTGTTAGACCAAGCATAATATAGGCATTTAAAATCAGTCATTTAATTACCCAATTGGCATGGCAGTCCAAGTCTTATTGAGGAGACTTTCATACTTTTCATGCCTTCTTAACAGGCAAATGAGCTCATTCATGTCCATTCTTGGGTAGGGAATTATCTATTCCAGCATTCACAATTTATTTTAAGCAAATAAACACATTCTATTTTCAGCCATACATGCATTCAACAATCTTCTGTTTTCATAAATGCATAAGTATATATAGATATACATAAAAAAAAGGAAAGAAAGAGCAACAAGAGTTTTTTTCCCCTCTTTGTCTTGTTCCATTTTGGAACCCACACCACCACTGTGGTTTTCATGCTCTCAGCCTCTTTCACTTCACCATGAATGCTGGTCCAACCCTTCTTGGTCATGACACTTAGTGTCTCTGGTCTATTCTAGACCTCTCAACCATGGAGTCTCTCCACATGGTTTGTCTACAACTCTTGGCTGCTAGGACCTTCACAATCCCACTAGCACCTTCTTCATTATTGCTCATTTTGAGCTCTTTAGGATAGTCACATGTCCACATGCATCCCTAGGAAGCCCTCATAGTCCTCGCTCGCAGCGATACCTATATTCAAACATCGAATGGATTCACATGTTTAGTTTATTCCCATCAGTTTTTACCTCTAAACAAGAGCTTAGAATATCATAACCAAATCATATACACATGTATATTTGAAATCAAGAAGTTGCAGAGAATCCAATACTTATCTATATTGTGCATTTCCTCTCTGGTCCACAGGATCCTGCTTCGCTTTGCAAGCCTTGGGATTGCCTATGGACTTGGATGTTAGGCCAACGCGCAGGCTTCTCCACAACACCAAATAATTAATGTCCAGCCAGTACACCTTTGCGCTGAATGGGAAGGAACAAATCAGCCAAGCCAACACAGTTGGGTTTATCAGGCCATGCACTTATATCAACAACGCACTTATATCAACAACACACTTATATCAACCATAAATGACCATTTCCAGGTCCGGGATCTACTATGAATCCCTAGGCATATAACAGTTCTATTTTGGTGACATCTTCACCACATCCTTATATACATATCAAGCACAATCAAGCCAATACACAATTAGGTTTATCAAGCTGCAGGCAATTAAGCCAACACTGTAACAATCGTTTACCCTTTTCTCTCTAGTGTGCAACACCAGACTGCATCTGTTTAGCCTGACAACACAAGCAATATATGTAAACTCATCAGCATTATTGCTCTAAAAATCATAATCATGTTTCATATCATTCTCTATCAAGTATTGAGACACCAGGAGTGCGTCCACCCCCTAGGGTGTAATCAATATTGAAAACCCTTTCATGATTCGACATCGGGAAAGTGTGCACCCCTTTCCGATGGGAACCATGTAGGCCCTATTCATACTCAAGCAATCTACCATAATGGAAATAAAATCGAAACATGCTCTGCATATTGAATTTAACAATTTGACACGCATATTCTTAGCTAGGGTCACAGAACACTTATCCATTTGCAGATGCAGTATCCCTTTGTTAAGGAGGAATGGGGGCTCCCTTCTCTGAGTTGACAGTCCCTCGGTTTTCCATCCCAACTCCTTTTCACATTTCATATTCACACGTCTTACCGACATAATCCATACCATCGCACTCATGTTGCTTACCAACATGTAGTGCAGATGAGACATTTCCAAAACGTCCAATGGAGTTTCACCCGAAACCCATTTCCAAGATAGGGGAAAACCTCCCCATAAAGTTTGGCTCCTTCAGGCCATCACACATGGTCTTTCTGCAATGTGTACCCCTGGTACATTCATCAAGCAGCCAAACAGTCAATCATTACCTGATAATACAATCCAGATTGATTGTTCCATAACCAAGCAATAACATTAGTAATTAAATTCAATAATAATTTGCAACTCTGTCTACTACAGAAATTGATTTTCTTAGCAATGAGGTGATCCTCATTTGTGGGTCTCTTGTAAGTAGCACTACTATGCCCATTATAATTTTATGCTTACTAGCATAACATGAATACCCACTTACAATCCGTCCTCCTGACACAATTCTATGCAAGCCAATAGTGATTAGTAGTTGTCAGCAATTTCTCAAATCCGAAATTCACAAATTCAAATTTGACAACTCATTACACATACAAACTAGCTTCACAGCCATGAGACTCTTCTCATGAGGTTTGGCTCTTTCACATGGTAGATTCCGGCCTTTGTCATGGTCTTACTCACATTGCCATGCCCCAAACAATCTACTTGAAATCTGAACTTCAATCAGCCAAACACTTTGTAAGTCTCCATGGATATAAGATTTCATCGCTGTAACAATCACTGAAGCATTTTCAGAATTATAGAATTCAAACACTTCCATCTGTTAATCACATCAATATTACCAAAACTCCTTTACTTTACGCGAATCATTATCATACTAAAATTGTAAGGTATAGTCACATCATTTATGCAAATTAAATGAAATGTTTAGATACTCCTTACTTCACAAGCGTATCATTTGTACCACCTTGCCCTTCCATAGAGCATTTCCGGCAACCAATTGATCATGACTACCCTCTTTATGCACTTACTATCCTGCATTCATGACAGCTCTTGAAATGGTTCCAGAATTGTCATCAATTCATCATTTCAGCCATTAGTTACTCATAATAATTCATGCACTATCTCTATGCATTCATGCATTGCATCGCAACATTTGCACCCATACTTATGTATGCATATTTGCAACATTTACTCAAACTTTTCATATGCATTCATTCAATGCATAACTACAAGATTTATAAAATCTCTTAATGCATATCCACTCAATGCTACCTTGTATTGATTCAGGAATACTATGCATTCAAACATACCATGGCCTAACCATGACTACCTCATATAGGATGCATTGCTATAATCATGACCACCAGTCCTCACTTGTTCTGGTTATTAAGTTCATATCAACGTTTGTAGGGCAGGATATATTTCTATATGAATGTAGTATAAATTTTTAAATAACCACCTGGTATAAGACCTCTTGCCTTTACTACTCCATGCAATTGTCATAATTAAACTATTACCTGTATGGATCCTACTTACACCCTCGACATTACCAGTTTAGTCGGTATCTCGCAGAGGATTATAGAATTTGCTCGCCATCTTCTTGATCATGGATTTGTTGCCTTATCCCTTTTTTTTATAAGGTTGATGGTCCCATGCAACAACATCATCAACATCTTTAGCCATGCTCCCGTGTCGTTGGTTTTTCCACCAATACAATATTTACCATTAGTGGTTCATTGTAAATATACAATTCTCACTACTTTTACCAATATGTAATATCCTATGCATGCAATACATATCCCCATGCATTTTCAGCATCCCCATGCCATAATTTTTATGTACACCAAGCTTATAAAATATAAATATAGTTAGCAAGATAAGGGTTAAGGAATTTTTCCTTTCAAATCCCTCATCATTGCATGGAATTCCCCTTCCACATAATAGTTGGTTCGTCTTCATGGTCTTTGCTACTTCTAGGAATGCAATTCTTGGATTTGTCCATATTCACCGCAACATTGTTTGTCAAACAACCACTAGTACTTTTCTACTCCTTGTTCAAACTCTGGTGGTTCTCCACTGTTCTCTGCTCGATACGCTTTCCAACGCCTATCCCCATGCTCCATTCTGACTTTGGGTGTGAAAATCACACTACTTCTAAAATGACGATTTTCACCAAATCTCTGCATTTTTACACACAACTGTATTTTGGTCTGGGCGCCAACTTCAGCCACCTGTAGGAGCAAGTCTAGGAAGTTTCAAGAAAACTTTTCTATCGGGCGAATTCAGTGCATACAACGAGGAACACTCAGTAACTTGCGGATCTCATTTCCGATGCACCATTCATCTGTAATGAATTATGGGTTTGACTAATTTGCCCAAAATATAGAATTTTCTTTTCACAAGAATGGCCGTCTTAAGGGACGTTGGGGGTCAAGGGGGCTTGCCCCCTTGTGGCTGCCATTGTAGGGCGGGTCGAGGGAAATGCCCTCGTTTTTTTTGTTAGGATTATTAATCCTCCCTTGTCCAAATTTGGTCATATGTCTAAATTGGGAGTCATGTCTAAATCGGGAGTCCATCATCAGTCTATTTATAGTCATTAACACCATTGGGTCCACTTGACCTAATTGGGGCACATGTTTCAGTTACTAAAGTGTGGGGAACACTAATTGAGGCTCACTACCACTTATTGTACTTGATTGCATAAGTTTAGGAGCCTCCTAGATCAATCCCTACAATTTAGGAAGCCACTGGGAGTGCCGAAACCAACCAAGGTCAGTTCACTTCAGTTAATGACTAGTTAAGCTAAGTTAGGAGTCAATTACATTCAGTTCTAGTCCTCTACATTCAGTTAGCACTAGGTTTACTTGACTGAACACATGTGGGGCACATTTCTCACTTACCACTGTCAGTTAACCTTAGTCAACACTGAATGTAACACTTTAGTTGTGTTTTAGAGCTCCGATGAACTCCGGTTATGGTTTAGAAAAGGTTAGTTAACCACTGAGTCCTCCGATAGTGATTTAGACAAGGTCTTGGTTACCTATAGTCAAGTATAGTCTAATCAATTTGAACTTCCTCATGTGGATTCGAATTGCTTGTGGCTATTAAAGCCATTGTACTTCATTGTAATTATCTATCTAATTACTCTTTGATTAATGAAAAGCATTCACAGCTACAAGCCATTTTTGCACTGTTTCATTCTTCAATAACTGAGTAAATTGTGTGATCTATCATGTGAGTTGTGTGTTTGTCCACAGATCTATGTGCTCAATTTAATATGGTATCAGAGCCTCGGCGGACAAGGCACTTCTCCTCCTCAGATCTCCTACTGGATCATTTTTGTTTTGTTTTGCAGGTACAACTTCGAAATGATTTCATCTTTGATGAGACAAGGTCTCTGTCGGGTGTCTATTGGGATCGGTAAAGAGGTTTTTAGTAAGAATAACTGGCTGAATAAAAGTGATGGAGCTTTTGGAACATCTAGCACCATAAGCATCCTTGATCCAAAAATCTTGGCCTCCACTCTCTTTGATGAAGTTGTTCAAGATAAAGAAGAAGCAGAAGCTTCTACACAGTCAATTCGAATTGAAGACAGTCTCCATGCAATGACTCCTTCTCCTGATGCTCCAGAAGTTCATGAGATCCATGATATCTCATCTTCTCATATTGCTGAAACAGAAGAAGACATTTTAATCTCTGATATTGAAGAAAAATTTTGCTGTACTTCCATGCAAACATTCACCGATGATTTTCCTTTAAATTCTGTGCAAAATTTACTAGTAATTGCTTCTGAAAGTGAAGAGAAATTTGATTTTTCTCCCTCTAATGTTGCTTCTGGTGTGCAAATATGTGATACCTTGGATATTTTGGAAGAAATATCATATTACTAGAGTGATCCATTCGCTCCCCATGATCTATATTTTCTAGCAAATTCCTGCAGGATTGCATGCACCAAAATTCAGAATTTTGAAGAAGAAGAAAGCTGTGCATTCACCGTCTCGGTTAACAATTTATTTGAATCTGATATTAACCTTATTGGATCTGATAT
>LPNX010960149.1:83985-143120 GCA_001517045.1 Pseudotsuga menziesii | reverse complement strand
GGGGAGAGAGATGTGTTGATCCTCCGATCGGGGATGTCATTGATGTATTTAGTCATGAATGTCTTGAAGTAAAACCTTAGTTGTAAGTCGGGTCAGTAATACCCACAAAAGTATTATTAAAATGTAATTCACAGTATCCCAAGGTAAATAAAAAAGTTCAATTGCGGAAAGACTCAATATTTTTACCCTCTCCGCGTTCTTTTGCACCTCTCGGTGCAAATGCTAGTTTACTTCTTGTCAAGTTGTGAGTGTTTGCATGGTTTTTGTATAATTTCTAACCATAATATCAACCCATGGTTTACAGTTGTAGAGTAACCATAAGATTATGCCATGGAAAACATATATTGTAATTAATCTATAATCACTTTTATAAATATTTCATAAACAAAACCTTACCCTCCATAATGTTTGTGATGGAAAATACATTTTTCAATTGATTTTTCTAGAATTTCCATTAGTCTAAAATTTTGGAATGTTTTCCTCATCGATGATCCAAAATTTTAAAAAAAAATGTCATGGATTGTTGTTTAATCGTTTTAATGATAATAATGTGGAATGATATCTAAGAGTTTAGATTCAATATGTTGGTATGTAATTTTGGGATCATGTGGTCTTGGTAAGTTTTATCTTCACCTTATCCATTAGAGGTAGGATTATGGTTTTGTTACTCCAAGTATCAACACAAAACCACTTGTTGAAGATTTTTCCCATCTATTATTTTTTAAACAACACTGGTTGAATAACTTTTTATAAAAAATGAGTAATTAGCTATTACAATAGACTGGACACAGACTGCTCCCAGAGGAAGACCAAGTCCATGCCTCCTTATGCTTCCTATTCTATTTTTTTCATCATCATTTCCTATTCTATGAGTGTTGTAACTCCTCATAAACTATCCAAGCAGGAGGATACAAAAGCTAAACATTCCAAGGATGTAATGGATAGGTGCACTATAAAAATATCCAGTTTCTCTCGTAATCATGTTGATCATATAATAGGTCTCCGCAATCTAGTCCCACTCCCTTATTGGCCATACTATCTGCTTGGTTATTATTTTCTCTCAAAACATGAAGGAAGTTGATGGCTTTGTAATCATTTACCATGTATTTTAAGAGATGATGAGTCTTGGTAACTGGATTCTTTCGATTCCTTGCTAGTTTCCTCACTTCCACAATGACCATGCACGAGTCACCAAAGACCACCAGTTCCTCAATGCCATATTTCCTTGCCAGCTCTAGTCCTTTTATTAATGCTAACCATTCCACCCCATTGTTAGCCTTCTTATCGATTCCACAAGCGTACTCTTTCAGCTTGGTTCCTTCAGAATTCAAGTAGACTCCCCCCACTCCTGCCATCCCTGGGTTGCCTTTCGAGGCACCATCAAAGAACAAAGAACTGCAGCCCAGTTTCTTCCACCATCTTTTGAACTCTTTCAAATTCATTCTTATTTTCCAAGATTGAAAAATTGAATTTTTATGGTTTGAATCCATGGTAGATGTGGCGAGAGAACTAGAAATTTGGAGACCCAATCTATTTCTTCTACTATCAGTGGTTCCTTACTAATGATGTGCATACCCCTCATGAATAAAACTTCCACCCAAAGAGCTTTTGCAGCTGCTACAAATTTTTCCGAAATGTTTCCCCCTCAAAGATCTCCTTATTTCTCGTTGTCCATATCTTCCAGCAGATATATCTTGGAAGAGATTCCCAAGTCCTCACAAAATCCGATTTGTTGAAGAGTGATCCTTGGTAGTAGTCCTTCCAGCAAGAAAATAGATCGTCCCAATTTGAAATGCAGATGTTTGTAAGCTTGGTTCCAAACCTCCCTGGATTATTTGCATTCTAAAAAAAGGTGTTCTAGAATTCTGATATTCAGCTCTTTCTCCTACTTCAGATGTGTTGGAGTCACCTCTTCCACTTCCATTCTGGATTGCATAGCGGCTAATTCACTTTGTAGTTTGATTTTTTGCTTGTTTGGATTCTCGAAGTCTTCCTTCACCCATTTCTTTAATTCAACTCTCATTGTTCTTAGTTTTGATTCCCAAATGTAACTGGGGGATCCGTAGTGTTGGAGATTCCACTCCCTTTGGATTAAATCCATAATTTTTGCATCATGCAGCCAGTTTGGGTTGAATCTGAATGGAATGGCCCCAAGATTGACTGGAGGGGATAAAATCAGAGCTATTAGTTTGTGGTCTGAGATTGCTGAAGGGAGAGAAAGAGAGGTAGGGAGGAGGTATTTTTGCAAGAAGGTGGAGCTTACCAGAAATCTATCTAGCCTTTCTGCTACATGCCCAATTCCAGTTCTTATATTGCCCCAAGTGTACTTTCCATTCCTTAATGGGATGTCCAATAGATCTAGATCCGCCATCAAGTCCTCCATCTTCTCACCAAAAGGGTACCTGACCTTTGTTCCTCCTCGTTTCTCAAATTGTGACTTAGTATTATTGAAGTTCCCAACAATAATGAGATCTTTTCCACGCAACTCCTCCTTTAGTTTGCTGAGATCTTCCCAAAATGTTGTCTTGTCCCTATAGTGTGTTGGCCTGTATACATTACATATGTATAAATGGATTAGGTCCTCCTTTTCCTGAATTTCTGTCAATAACCAGTGATGGCTTTCCCTGATTGATTTGAACAAGAATTTACCTGAGATTATGGTGCCTATTCCCCGAGATGCTCCTTTGGATCTTATGGATTTGCCTTTGCTATTTTTCTAGAAATGACATGAAAGTGCCATAGCCTCCACATATGACATTTTTGTCTCTTGGAGCAGTAGTATGTTTGGCCTCTCAGATTTAATTATCTCCTTTATTTCTTCTACTTTGCTTAAGCCTCCCAGACCCCTACAGTTCCAGGAGACGATTTTCAACATTTCTTTACTGATTGAGATCCTGCTCGGGATCTACCATCTGTTCTTTCCCCTCCTAGTTTTTTAGGGTGCTGGAGGAGTTTCGTTTCCTCAATAATTCTCTTCCTCCTTAGCTCCAACTCTCTTTCTTCTTCTTGCTCTCTTAGGTATCTTTGCGACTTCCTTCCTCTTGTAATTGGTTGCAAAGCTACTTTATGTGATTCCCGTGATCCTTGTGAAGGCGATCATTCTAGAGAGTAACCCTGCGGTGTGACTCTTCTATGTTTTACCATCTGTACCTAGGTCCCCCCTGGTGTTGTAGACCATTCTAGAGATTTTTTGTTCCTTTCATTTCTGGGAGACAGAGGAGGGACACTCGTGGCTGCATGGGCTTCTTCTTCTTCTGTTTCAACTGTTATTATTTCCAAAGGGGTGATTTCTCCCTCTTCCATAAGCAGTGCCTCGAATTGGTTATTGGTTGAGACTTCTTTTACTTCTTTAGGCTTTTCCTTTCTTTTCTTTTGTTGCACCTCACTTGATACTAGAGGAGTTTTTATTCCCCTTTTTGATTGCTGCCAACCTTCCTCTTGATTTTTTTCTGAGATTTCTTAAACCACCTTTGGGAAGTTTTTGACAAAGTGTCCATACTTATGGCACTTCTTGCACTTGAATGGTATATGCTCATAGTATACCTTTTGCATGTGTTCCCATCTGTCCATGTATAAGTTTACGACCTCTGGTAGGCCTTTCTTCAGATCTAATTCAACGCAGATCCTTGCATAGGAAAATAAAGGGCCCTTTGGTTCCACCTTATCAATGTATTTGCTAAGAGAGTTCCCTATTTCTTGTAGTGTTTCATCATTCCAGCAGTGCAAGGTCAGGTGTGGAAGGTGGACCCAAACTGGGACCACCAATGGCACATCCTTTTCTGGATCAAATGATAGGCTCCATCGATTTATATATAAACCACGAGGACCCATAAATATGGACCGCTCTTGAAGATAAGATCTCTGTCCGCTTTGTTTTCGAACAAGAAGGAGAAGAATCCCTTTCCGCAAAAGTAGTGTTGCAGCCCCCCAAATATCAAGGGCATCTAGTTCTTGTTTATCCAGACCTTAGTACTTTTTGGCGAAGGCCAGATTCCAGTAAATTGACCTATTAGACCTTTCTCACTCAAAGCTAGGGATTTTACTCTTGAAGTTGCTGATGTGATTTGGATTTTAGGAGCGACTGCTTGCTTCACGAGGCTCACATCGCTGGATTCCGGGATGGACAAAGGTGGGGGAGAAGTGGTTTCCATCAAATCCTTGAAAGCTTCATCTAAGATTCTTTGATGCTCCTCTGGATTCAGATCCGGGGGTGGATCCATTCCAACAGCTTCCCTGGAAGATCCCAAAGTCGGCTCTGTTGACCTAGATTTTGGTCATGATATGGATCTGATCTAAAATTCAAAAAATTCAAGCTGCGTGTAGCAGTAGATCCCAAATTCCAAGCTGTGATGGCTGCACCACACAGATTGCTGGGTGAACACAGATCTGTTGTTGGCTTCCATGCACATTCCACAGGCTCAATGTGCATCATTTGCATGCACGAGATCAGTCTATAGTTTGGCTCTGCATGCACGGGATCTATCTACGTCGGCTGCATGCACATATGCAAGCATTGTATATTTTCCCCATCTATTATTGAAAACATAGAAACTTACAAAATAATCATGCTTATGTGCCAAAATTATTTCATCAATGGTAGTGAATCTTGCACCGAAGGATTCTATTTTTCATTGTCAAGTATTTAATTATGTTTATAGTTCTATTTTTCTATATAGGAGGATCTTAGCTTAAAAACATTAAGAGTACTTAGTTGCAATATATGAATTTTGAAGTAACTTGTTTTTCATTTTGGTAATCAATTTTATGATATAATTCTTTTATCATCCATATCACATTACAATCTTTGTATGATAAAGATATATGTTGGTGCCTCGACAAACTAGTTGCAAGAAAGCAAGCATGTTTTCTCTTCCCTCCAAAATTGCCCCACAATGCTTTCACATTGCAACAATCATGTATTTTGATGTCGATACACACATGCCATTTATAGCAACACAAGTTTATCTTAGCTATTTTAATTTCTAACTTCTTTCATACAAATGCATTAAAAGGACAAGCATAATCATGGTTGATATGCTTGGCACATCACAAGTCTATGTAGAATATAAACTAAGATAAAATAGTTGCATTGCTTAGTTTTTAACTTTTAAAAAAACTATATTATTGATGATATTTTCAATTTGATTCAAGAAGGCACATTGGTATGAGTTGATACTTGTTATTACTTTCTTTCTTCCATCAAGTCATTTCCCTATTTTGGCAAGTGACTACCAGTTGAGATTTGGTACCTTCTTTATTTCCTTCTATATGTATTGTTTGTGTACTCTTGATTTGATTTCCATTGGTTACTTTTATCGCCATGTACATACACCTATTAGGGCAATTGATACTAGTAAATGGTGGCAGTAATGATAGTTTAATATAGAGTGAATCCCTTACCAACAATTCTACCACTGGTCCTAGAATAAGGGTTAAGTGTATTATCAAATCAAACTTCAAAATCCTAAAATATAAATAATTGAAATATAATGGTTTTTAAAATTTTGGTTATAATGCACACATGAATCCAATGAACTAGTAACTAATAAGAAATCAATGAATATAATCTTATACATGTTTATAAGTACGTGATAAGGTGGGCCACATTGAAAATCAACATCTTATTAGTTGGATGATAATGGTGAAATCAGATAATTGAAACCAATATTGCATTAGCACATAGAGAAATGGTGTGGCTCTTGAAAGCTACATCTTCAATTTATAACCTATGCACAAACAAAAACAATATGCATAGAATTTAAAAACTAGCAATTACTCCTAAAAGTGCAAAAAGTACGTTGTTACAAGATAGTGAGGTGAAAATGATGTATTTTTAAAAACATTTGAGGCATGACATAGTGTGAATACTTAGAAATCAAGAAACAAATGTTGCAAGACATTAATCCTAGCTATTAAAAAACATGGATGTGGATGCTCCACCATTACTTGGTAGTTAATTTTCTATAGAAGAGGTTTCTTCTGCTCCAGTCTCTGGACCGATAGATACTGGTAAAGAAGATAATTCTAGCTTAGGGGGATGCTGAGGAGACACCCAAGGTATCAAGACTCTATTATCTGATGTACTCTAAAACTCTACTCACCACTTGTTACTCTAGTTTGACATATCAACCTGAAAGTATGAGGTGATCGTTCTGTTCACCCCTAGGTGAGGTGTGGCATGTAGGAGTTGACATCTGATACAACTGAATCAACTTATCAATGCTCTCAAGCATCATCCACATGGAGCATTGAATGGGGCTATAAGGGAATGACTTATGAGTTAGATTAGAATCATGGGTGGCTTCATTAGATATATGACCACCTTTAGTTTATGGTGTTATGGATAATAAGTACAATATATAGGGTTATGTCAAAATAAGCTCATTAATTTAGCACCATCTTGGGTATTTTGTGAAATTTAACTACATAAAAGCAATGTTTGAATTTTGTTTTAGTAGCATGCCAAGTTGAGTCTCACTGCATATCATTTTAGAGAAGTGGTTGGTTTTATCACACTTTGGAAACTAATAGAAGAAGAAATCAAATGGTTCTATAAGTACGTGTATAAGCATGTACATGTTGACATACTTTTCATGGAAAGTGCTTTATTTTTTAACGTATCTCAATATTAGTTAAAGGGAATGTACCAATTAAAACCAAAATTTTAATATAATATGAAAAGTATGGACGCAATCAAACAGAGGGATGTGTGAATAGATGGATGAACATGTGGTCTCACTTTATATATTTACACTATGGTTTCTCTCTCTCTCTCTCTCTCTCTCTCTCTATATATATATATATATAAAGAATTTGTTGTTGGTGTTGTTAATTTGCTTTCTTATGCAATTAATGCTTCTTTAGATAATTCAAAATCTTTTCATTGTATTCATGGTTTAGCCTTATCCTTGTTTTTTTTATAGCACATGAGGTTTTTGTTTGTTTGTTTTGAAAGTGCTTACTCGAAGAGAAGCATCATAATTGACCCAATTGAATACCACAAGTGGCTCACTTGTGTGGGCGAGATGATAGTCTTCCATCAAAATAACCTAGGACATGCATTTAGTATGAAGTTCCAACCACTTAAACATACATTTAGGGAATGAAACCATGGTGGATAACCTGGCATGTCATTGTATTCACTCTCAACCACAACCCCATTGGTATAAATTAAGATCCCTTTGTTCTTGCTACCAATGTTTTTTTTATCTTTAGTATTCTACCATGGCATCCTAAAATCCTCTAGGCAAGATGGTGAGGTGAAAGTGGTTTATTTTTAAAAAATATGAGGAGTGAAACAATGGCAATAATTTTAAATCAAGAAATTAATGATGTAAGACATTGGATATCAACCACCCCTCTTTTAAAAAATTTGGATGTGGATGTTCTACCATTTCCTAGTAGAGGCAAAATATTTAGCAGAACTAATCTATTTCTATTTGTTGCAAGAACTATCAATGTTTTGGTTAATGCCTAAATAAAAGAGAACGACTTCGGTTTTAGAAGCACATGTTGATTTCTTTTAGTTGCATGGCAAGTGGAGTCTCAATGTCATATCATTGGATGTATCACTATTTTTTTTATAGAGATGGTTAGTTCTATCACAACTCAAAACTTATAAAAGTAGAAGCCTAATGGTTCCATATGTCCATGTATATGCCAGTACATATTAATAGAGAACTATATATCAAACATTTGAAGCCATAAAAACAATATACAAACGCATTGCATGTGCATAGTAGCCACCTATTATTGAGTGAGATTTGATAAGAATAGGTCGTGATGACTATGAGCTCATGCAGTTGAGTTAGACAAAGAATGGGAACACAATGATAAATTGGATCCCTAACTCCATTCATGCATATGCTTCATCTTGAAAACGATTATTCTTTAGGCAGAGAGGGATGGTAAATTTGGTTTATAACTACATGCCCTACAATTGATTGTGATTTATTATGGTTTACATGAGATGCCTGGAGATTATTAAGATGGCATGGTAGAATACTGAAGATTAAAAAGCATCATAGCAAGATCAAGGAGACCTTTACTTCTACCAATGGGGTTGTGGTTTAGAGGTGAAGACAATGGCATGTTAGGTTTTCCACCATGGTTCAATTTCCTGAGGCATGAATTAATGGTTTGAACATGGAACTAAACAAAAGTTCTATTTATTCAATAAGGCCAATTGTAATGCTAATTATTTTTTAGAAAGCAATTTCAAAACAAAACAAAACAAAACAAAAATGTCCTCAATTGTTGAGTTTTTTCTCCAATGTGGAATGAATGTAAGAAGATGCATGACTCTTTAAATGAAGAAAATACAAATAAGGAAAATACACATATTACTTGAATCAACCCTAAAACAAATCCATCTTATAAAGGATCACTCATAGAAAAAAAGAAGTTGAAATCAATGAAAAAATAACCATATGTAATGGTTTGTAAATATATAAATGTTTGGTTAACAATTCATTGTACTTGTTGAAATTATACCATCAAGTTAACAAAAAGTTTCACAAAATTGCTGAAATTTATGCAAGATGCATAAAAATAAGAACATTTGATGAGAATAAGGCTACCCTAACTTAAATAGAATAATGAATAAATGTAGAAGGATAATACACATTTGAATGGGAGCTTATGATGTTATCATGTTTGAAAAGAGATAATCGGGCTTGATATAATTTGTCTTCTTTTCAATTCATGTTCTCACTTGAATCCTTGATTGTCATAGTTGAAGAAACCTCAATTAAAAAATAGAAAAGTAAAAAGGACAATATTTTTTTCCCCGAAAAAAGGATCACGGTCCATAATTTTATTAGATAAAAATTTGAACCATATTGTTTATAGTCTATGAGAACATATGCTTAGCTCATGTGTTCAACTGTAAATGTCGTATTGTAACATGTTTGTAAACGATTATAAGTATTCAAATAATCGATTTGAGAGAAATGTTGTTTGAAGAAACATAAAATTAAAATTGGAGTGACCATGATATTACGTAAATATTTAAAAAATAGATTTAGAAAATTAAAGCTTGAGTAAAGATTTAGAAAATTAAAACTTGAGTAGTAGTTCTATAACCTATATTTCAAAATGCAAAGCAAAGAGGATGGCAACATTATTCTTTATTATATTCCAATAAAATGGTTTAGGAGAAAACTGATAGTAGTTCTTAATTCGACCGTCATTTGATAAGATAATTTATCAATTTTCTCTTTTAACTCCAACAATTTATTACAATCACTGATTACATAGGAAAAATAAAAATTGAGAATTGTTCCATGTGAATCCATGCAGAGGGATGCATGTATTTGTTTTCCATGTGAATGAGTTGTTCCAATTTTAATTGTTGGAGAAAACTCTATTCTCAACAACAATTATGAACTTGCACAATTAAACTCTCAAATTGAAATTAAACATATAACAATTCAAACCAACAATAAATCCACTGTCAAATATCTGCAAAATAATTTATTCTTGTTTTAATATCATTAAAGGGATTGTATAAATTACATTCGTGGACCAGAAATTAACTAACACAATTAAGAATTCCAAGGATTAAATTTCCCAGAATTTGGCCACATGAAATTATTTCTTTGTGGCTTGGGCACCTAGGGTCTCTTATCAATGCTCAATAAACTGCCAACTACTTTCAATTAACCCATTAACTCGGTTTCTAGCGTAAATATATAATGCTTTGCATGTATGATAGTTTCTCTTATCTTCCCTCCATAAATTGCAGTCAAGGTTTTATTGATAGCTTGGATTTCCAAGGTTTCTAATTTGGAGAACCAACACTCTATTAGAAAGGAAAGCACATTTTTCAGAATTCTTTGGATTTGAAGGATAACATAAAATGATTGGGGTTCTTCCCAATCTAGATATTTTAGCGATGCTTGGGGTTGGTCCTGATACATTCTTAGGTTGATGAAACACTACACACACGTCGAATTTATTATCCTATTGGTTAATTAACAAAACAAGATACATCGAAAAAGGGCAACACAACAACAATTATGAATAGGTTGCACAGTTAAACTCTCAAATTGAAACTAAACATATAGCAATTCAAATCAACAATCAATCCATCAGAGGGAGCGTGTCATGCATAGTAATGGAATCTATGATGAATACAACTTGATATTGACTTGCAACATCATACCAAAAAAAACAACTCACCATTGACAGGAAATGCTTGCAACAACAACAAAAAAACCACAACACTAAGAGCGTTGGCTATGTAATAATTCTCAAAGAATTTCTTTCATCTCATTTAGGGTTAGTTTTATTCCGTCAAATCGTCATTTTCCAGATGATGAATGTACTGTAAAACAATTGGTTTCTATTCTCACATTTTTCTTATGTATATGGCTGTATGCATTGACCTATACACGTATATGTTACATTGTTAAATTGTTTGACTGTAACATCGAAATGGATGACAAGTAATTATATCAAGGTAAAGACAAAATGCAATTTTTCATTTAGAAAGACATTTCACATAGACACCTTTAACATGATGTGATTAAACATGCATCGCATGAGCCAAACTATTTTTTTTGTTGGAATATGCACGTAGTTGAGAAGCAACGAGTATGAAGGATGAATACACTAAGAACCGTATTTTTGTTGTCGAAAAAGGTGGGAACCTGCGTGTAGGAGCACATTGAGATATCGAAAAAATGTCATGCTTCTTTACTCGGATGTTTATCAATCCCATAAAACTCATCCATCCAGTACCACCACTTCGTTGAAGTCATGCTGATTTTTCTGCTACAATTGTTGCACTTTCCTTTAAGGTCTACAATAGGAGGGCACTTGTCTGATAAAATGTCGCCCAATTTCACAAATCTTAGGCTTGGATCCATGGAAAATGCCCTCAAGGTTTTAGCTAGCTGCATACATGGATGATGCCATTCAACTTCACCTATCTTTTCCTAGGAATGGACTTTCTCCAGGAGTCTTGTAGAACCAAGCATATATTGATTGAACAAGATGGTGTTGTTTCTCTAAATCCAACTAAGCAACAACAAAAAATAAAAAAAAATGTTTTTTAACTGGAAATGGTGGTTGGATTCGAGCCATAGTTATTGGGCTTAGTGGTTTGGAAGTCTGGGTGATTGGTACTTTACACATGAAGGGACATACATCAGAGTTTATGGAACCCAAAATCCTCCTCCCATATTACCTATGTATGTCATCGATAGAGCAATCATGCAGGAGATAATGTATTGGTCCTATGGGCATGGATTGGTCACAACAACCTTTCTTTCTATGCACCTAGCATATGCATAGGAATATGGTACCCACAACCGATGAATTCGATGCCATTATGTTGGAATTTGTGCAACGTTAAAATTTATGCTTATTGTACTTGAATTGTACCTCCTACGGGAGATTATGTTGATGTAACTACTCATGTAAACCGCAGACATGTTCAATGTAAACCCTAGGGAAAGATCATACAAGAAATATAATAAAAATAAAATTAATTTGTATTTCCCCAATGTAGGTCGGCCCTAATCCAACTAGAAAGTCGGCCCCATTAATTTTCCACTTAGAAAATTAGTATAAATAGGAGGCACCCCTCCTCATTATTACACACATTCACAGCAAGTCACTCAGACAGAAAATGTGCGCTACAATAGTCTAAGAGAGTATTTTCTGGTGTTATATCTACGAGAGACATTTTCTCTCTCTCTTATTCTGTCTGTTCTCAGAAGTTATTATCTCTATAGGAAGGTTTGCTGGGTTTTTCCCAATTGGGTTTCCCAAGATAAATTCTTGTGTTATTTGTTTCTATGCTTTGTTTTTCTTCTAGAGATCCTATTGTTTATTTGCAAATAATATATACTGCTATAATATTATAAAATCTAACGTGGTATCAGCGCAGTTCTAGAAGAGGCCATTACCCGAAGTTAGGGTTTGACCTTCCAAGGCCTTCCCTCATCTCTTCAACAAAAAAATACCTATGGAAACTTCGCTCTAGGGGAGGCACATCTTTTTGTGAAGGAAAATCCAAATTCCAAGAAGTTTCAATTTTGACCTAATTCCACTGCTGTAGCAATTAGGGTTTCAATTTTTGTGCTGATCAAGCCACTGCATTGGCTCGACTTCACCTCTCCTCGACTCGCCTTGATAAGGCACATATATTTGTGAGGTTAGTTTCTTCAAATTCAAAATTTCATTTTTGACCTAACCCCTGCCAAGGTTTCTGGTTCAGATATGCAGACAAGATGAATGGAATGAAGGTTGAAGATAATATTAATGGGGCTACAAAATTCATATCCAGGAAGCGTGAAGATTCAACAATTGACATGAAATATGATCATCATAACAAGAAAAAAAGAAATGAAGATCACACATAATTCTTCTTCATATCATCTTGATCACGTACGATTCCCACCACTAGTGACACATGGCTCATAGATAGTGGTGCTTCCAAGCATATGATTGGTTGTAAAGAGAAAATTTCAGAAGTAGTTGAGAAAGAATCCCATCTCCGCGTTGTACTTGGAGATGATTCCAACTACATTGTGAAAGGATTTGGATCTACCTATTTTTAGTTAGAATCAAATGACTGATTACAACTGAATGATGTGATATATGTACCTGGTATGAAAAGAAACCTTGTCTCCATATCCGCTTTACAAGACAAGGGATATAGAGTGACATTTGCAGATGGAAAGGTGCTAGCATGGCACAAATATTCTAGCATGATCACAACAAAAGTGATCGGTATAAGGGAGGAAAGCATGTATCTCCTGACAACTCTACTAGCTCAAGCATTAGTCCATGATTCCACTAACATCAATGAAATATGAAACATAAGACTAGCTCATCTAAACTATCAAGCTCTTCAAGCTTTAAGGAACATGGTGACAGGTCAACCAATGGTTCATGTATATCATGATGGTGTATGTAGAGGATGTGCAGTTGGTAAGAATACCAAGGGTTCATTTTCGAAAAGTGAAGACAAATCCAAGGGAATATTGGATCTAATCCACTCTGACTTGTGTGGGCCCATGACAGTAACTTCATTGGGTGGTTATAACTACTATGTAACATTTATTGATGACCACTCACGAAAGACTTAGATATATTTTCTCAAGACCAAAGATCCAAGGAATTTCTCAGTAAAGTCAAAGAATTCAAAGCACAATTCGAGAATCTGTGAGGAAGAAGGATTAAGATCTTGAAATAAGATAACGGTGGAGAATATACCTCTACAAAGTTTAATGATTTCTGCAAAGAAGCAGGAATTAAGAGGGAGATTAGAGTTCCCTACAACCCTCAACAAAATGGGGTTGAAGAAATAAAGAATCAAAAAATTGTGGAGGCAGCCAAAGCCATGGTGCATGACCGGAGTCTACCAATGTTCTTGTGGGCAGAAGCATCCAAGACAACTGTTTATGTTTAAAACATATGCCCTCATAAAATATTTAAACATGACTCCAGAAGGAGCCTTCACATGAGTAAATCCAGAATTAGGCCACCTTCATATCTTTAGCTGTCCATTTTACATTCATGTGCCCAAGGATAAAAGGACAAAGTTAGAACCTTCAAGAAAGAAGGGAACATTCATGGGATACAATGAGTCTTGAAAGGCTTACAAAATATACATCCCAGGATCAAGGAAAATTGAATTCAGTTGGGATGTGACCTTTGAAGAAGAGATGGCTATCCAAAAGGGAAGAGGATATGATACAGAGATAGATGATGCTGAAGAGATGATATCATATCCCGCTCCAAAAGTCAAGAGGGAGTATGAAGAAAAGAATGAACCGATCAATCCCAATGATCCATTTGAGTCATTTGATGCTCCCACATATATGGCAGTAAGTAAGAAAAGACATAGATGGGAACAACAGACATTGTAGGATGCAGAGGGGCACAAAGATCCACATGGAATCCATTGAGAAAGAAAAAGGACTCATAGGTTCTCGAGTTATGTAGTTTTGAGGAGTCACATAATTGACTTAGAACCTACCACATACGAAGAAGCATCCAAACACTAAGTTTGGAAGGATGCCACGACGAAGGAGTCCCAATCCATCATGAAGAATGACGTATGGGAAGTTGTACCAAGACCTAAGGGGAAGTTAGTAGTGACCTCCAAATGGATTTTCAAGATTAAACATAGAGTATATGGTAGCATGGAGAAACACAAGGTCAGATTTGTTTCCAAAGCATTCTCTTTGAAAGAGGGAATTGACTATGATGAAATTTTTTATCCTATGGCTTGATATACTTCCATCAGAACCATCATTGCTATTGCTTCAGCTATGAGATGGAAGATGCATCAGATGGATGTAAAGACCGTCTTCCTCAATGGTATTATCGAGGAAGAAGTTTACATTGAACAACCATAAGGGTTTATTGTCCATAAGAAAGATTCTCATGTATGTAAACTAAGAAAGACATTATATGGGCTCAAGCAAGCACCTCGTGCTTGGTATAGACAGATAGACGGATACCTGGTAAACTTGGGATTCACTAAAAGTGATGTAGAACCCAATCCTTACTACAAGATTGAGGATAATGAACCACTAAGTTTGGTCTTGTATGTGGACGACTTGTTTCTCACAGTAAATGAGAAACTAATTAGATGGTGTGAGAAGAAGATTGCCTCTAAGTTTGAAATGAAGAAACTCGAATTGATGCATTACTTCTTGGTATTAGAAGTATGACAAAAAAAGAAGGAACTTTTCCTAAGTCAAAGAAAATACACCATTGATATTTTGAAGAGATTCAGATTGTTGGACTGCAAGTCCATGGCTATCGCGATGGATGCAAATTTCAAGAAGTTGAAGGATTCCACTTCAAATTCTGATATGATTGATCCCACCATGTATCGCCAGTTCATTGGCTCTCTGATGTGTCTGACAAAAACCAGACTAGATATATGTTTTGATGTGAACTCCCTTAGCTAGTTTATGAGTGATCCAAGGTAAATTCACTGGGTTTATGAAAAACATGTTCTCATATACTTACGTTGTACTGTGGTATATGGTCTAATATATGCTTAAGGATGTGATACGATATTGCAAGGATTTTCTAACTCACATTGGGTTGGGTGTATTGCAGATAGGAAGAGTACTTCCAGATGTTGCTTCAGTTTGGGCTCTGTCGTAATTTCTTGGTGTAGCAGGAAGTAGACCTCAGTAGCACTTAGCACCACATAGGATGAGTATATGGTTACCAGTACAACAACTCGAGAAGCTGTATGGCTTTGAAAACTCCTTGCAGGATTGTTTGGTTAGATTCCAGGACTAAGTGTAATTCATTGTTATAATCAAAGTTGTATACAAATGTCAGTAAATACTATATTTCATGATACAACGAAGCATATAGAGATCCAATATCACTACATTCATGATATGGTGCAGAAAGGTTCGGTCGAGTTACATTATGTTCCAACAGATAACCAGACTGTAGATATTCTTACCAAGCCTCTTCTTAGGACAAAGTTTGAATACTTTCGCATAAGACTTGGAGTAGAAGAAAATGGATCCCTCACAGAGAGGGAAAGTCGAGACTGATATATATGATGCTTTCACACAGGTGCCTATACTTGTTCTAAATATCACCAGCATTGTGATATAGGCAGGTAGCAGATAGCCGTGTGCACAGTTGACCACTATACGTTCAAATTCTCAATCTGGTGCTTTGGAGTAATATCACCAGCTCTTGAGATGAATAGGTTATGGATGGTCATGTACATAAGTGGATTCTTCTTGCCCATGTTCTCAGCCAGGTATGGGAGAAATCCGATCGACATCTTGATATGGGCAGGACATAGATGGTCATGTGCACTGATGGCCACTACATGTTCATATTCTCAATTTGGTTTTCTTTGGAGTATTCCCACCAGATATTGATAAGAACAAGTTGCAGATGGTCGTGTATATTGGTGATTTATATTAGCCCAGGTTCTCAACTTGGTGTAGGAGAATTCCCACCATCACTTGAGATGAACTGAAAGTGGATGACCGTGTGAAGCATGTCCAGGTTCTCAAGGAGATGAGGCAGACTCATAACAAGATGAAATGATGACCGCTGCACTATCGAAGGACAACATTGACAACCTTCATTATGTATGGAGATGATTGAGGCATATGAGACATACTGAAGAGACCCATATGTTCATGATACCGATGATGATCATATCTGAAGAATACCTTCCTCATTGAGAGGGAGTGTTGGAATTTGTGCAACTTCATAAGTTATTCTTATTGTAATTGAATTGTACCTCCTACGGGAGATTATGCTGATGTAACTACTCATGTAAAACCTAGACATGCTGATGTAACTACTCATGTAAAACCTAGACATATTCAATGTAAACCCTGGGGAAAGATCATACAAGAAAAATAATAAAAATAAAATTAATTTGTATTTCCACTTGGAAAATCAATATAAGAAGGAGGTGCCCTCCTGTTATCACACACATTCATAACAAGTCACTCAGATAGAAAGGGTGCGCTACAACACTCTAGGAGATTATTTTCCGGGGATATATCTGTGAGAGACATTTTCTCTCTTTCTCTTCTTCTCTCTATTCTCAGAAGTTATTATCTCTATAGGAATATTTGCTGGGTTTTTTTCGATTGGGTTTCCCAGTATATATTCTTGTGTTATTTGTTTTTGTACTTTGTATTTCTTGTAGATATCCTATTATTTATTTACAAATAAGATATACCTCTATAATCTTGTAAAATATAACAAATTGATCCGAGGTATGGTACTTATCGTCAAGCTTTCAAGGCATCATGGATAGCTCGGAATAAGAAAAGAGGTTTTCCACTACCTGCATTCACTGAAATCACACTTGCAATACGGGGAATAGGCACATAGGATTTGTTAAAAGAAATCTTGAGTAAGAGAATATCTTGCCTTTCTCTCCCATGCCCACACCTGTTCATGCACGTAATTGGATCAGTTTGCAGGTTGAGTTTGTTCATGTTTGTGTGCAGGTGGTTCTGTGTGATGCACTCAACTGGAGATGTTTGTAGGTGGATCTGTGTCATGCATGTAACTGGATCAGTTTCATGCACTGGTCAAGGTAATAGAATATAGGAGATATCACTTTGGTGAAATGAGATTCAGGAGGCATGATCCTCTTGAAATTGCTGCCTAAGTATTGTGCTAGTGTTTTCCTATGGCTGGTTCTACACTCATGAACATGATATTGAGGAGGAAATTGACAAGAGAGTGGTTTACCCAGAAAACATCAAAGAGAGGCTGAGCCAAGGTGCGGGGAAAAATAGAAGAAACAACACATCTTTGTATCTGCACAATTGAAATCCCGGGAGGATGCCATGATGCTACATAGCCAAAAGGAAGAAGAAGCTGCCAAAGCTCAAAAGGAACAAGAAGAGATGGAAGCAAGGGAAAAAGCTGATCAACAAAGATAGAAGGAACTAGAGAGTCAGGTTGTTGGAAGAACAACAAGCTCAAGAAAAGCTAAAACTGCAAAAAGAAGCCAGGTGGAGGATCGAATAGGCGAAGAAAGAGACACAAAAGTTGAGGTTCCATTGATTGCGTTGATCGATGAAACTTCCCTCATTTGTGCAATGATTCGCAACACTAAAAAGAATTTCGGTATTCATGGGCACCTTGATATTCGTTGACTTATAATCAAAACTAGTTGCATCAACACTAATAATAATAGATGCTAGTTAAAAAAAATACCATTGAGTTAGATCAACTCTAGTATGGATTAGAGGGTAAAACTAATGAATCAAACTAAAGGAAAAGAAAAATTGTAATTTCAATAGACAAAGCATACATGCGAAATTCATACAAAAAATAAGCATAATAAGATAATAAATGTTAACCAAACATGGCGGTCGAAAGATTAGGCCCTCTTTTATAAATAAATTTTACGCAGGATTGTGTTGAGAGGTTCTCATCTCTCCTAGGGTATAAAATCGTAACATCTATCAGACATTCTTTTTAGTAAAGGGAGATACAATCTTTTTAGTAAAGGGAAATACAGAGAAAACACTGTCAAGATTTATAAAATAGCTAAAATTAAAATTATATACAAGTGAGAAGCCTAAACAGGATACACAAAAGATCCCTTTAGTTCGAGGAAACATAGCTGAGTTTGATGGTAGGATTACCTGAGCTTACGCCATCACCTTAATCACTAGCATAGGACTTGTATTTTCTCCTTTATTTCTCCATACCTGGGAACGATTTTATTCCAAGGAAGATAAGTTAAATACATGAATGTTAATTGATAAAGGAGCTGTCTAACTAGGGGAACTTTTGACTTTCAGGTTGATTTTCTGCCGGAATAAGGTGAATTTAATTTACAAAAACTGTAATTTCTGTTGTTTGTTGGGCGATTTTAAGCTCAGAAATGAAATCGGGTGATAGGAAAACCTCCAGACACCCACATTTTGTAAGATCTGGCAGTGTTTTTGAATGTTTTGAAAATTCCATGAAGATTTAAGGCAAAAAAACTGGTAAAATTTAGCCGTAAACAAAGGTCAAAAAGTCCCCTCTTTAGACAAATCCATTGATAAAGGAGCTGTCTAACTAGGGGACTTTTTGACTTTCAGGTTGACTTTTCGTCGGAATACGGTGAATTTAATTTACAAAATATGTAATTTATGTTGTTTGTTAGGCGATTTTAAGCTTAGAAATGAAATCAGGTGATAGGAAAACCCCCATACACCCACACTTTGTAAGATCTAGCAATGTTTTTGAACGTTTTGAAATTCAATGAAGATTTATGGCAAAAAAATAGGTAAAAACCAGCCGGAAACAAAGGTAAAAAATTCCCCTCTTTAGAGAGCTCGATTGATAAAGGAGTTGTCTAACTAGGGGACTTTTTGACTTTCAGGTTGATTTTCTACCGGAATACGGTGAATTTAATTTACAAAATCTGTAATTTCTATTGTTTGTTGGGCGATTTTAAGCTCAGAAATGAAATCAGGTGATAGGAAAACCCCCATACACCCACACTTTGTAAGATCTAGCAGTGTTTTTGAACGTTTTGAAAATTCCACTAAGATTTATGGCAAAAAAACTGGTAAAATCCAGCCGTAAACAAAGGTCAAAAAGTCCCCTCTTTAGACAACTCGATTGATAAAGGAGCTTTCTAACTAGGGGAATTTTTGACTTTCAGGTTGATTTTCCATCGGAATATGGTGAATTTAATTTACAAAATCTGTATTTTTTGTTGTTTGTTGGGCGATTTTAAGCTCAGAAATGAAATCAGGCGATAGGAAAACCCCCATACACACACACTTTGTAAGATCTAGCAGTGTTTTTGAACGTTTTGAAAATTCCGTGAAGATTTATGGCAAACAAAACTGGTAATAAGCAACCGAAAACAAAGGAAAAAAAGTCCCCTGTTTAGACAACTCGATTGATAAAGGAGTTGTCTAACTAGGGTACTTTTTGACTTTCAGGTTGATTTTCCACTGGAATACGGTGAATTTAATTTATGAATCTGTAATTTCTGTTGTTTGTTGGGTGATTTTCAACCCGAATATCAAAAAGTCCCCTCTTTAGACAACTCGATTGATAAAGGAGCTGTTTAACTAGGGGACTTTTTAACTTTCAGGTTGATTTTCCATCGAAATACGGTGAATTTAATTTACAAAATCTGTAATTTTTGTTGTTTGTTGGGTGATTTTAAGCTCAGAAATGAAATCAGGTGATAGGAAAACCCCCATACACCCACACATTACCTGAAATCAGTTGATTGGAAAAAATGGAGAGCAAAGAAAAAAGTGACATTACTTGTCAAGTGGGGAAAAAATGCTGAAGATGGACCAATGCCTCCATAGTTAACCCTCATATTCTAATACATAACTTAGCCACTCTAAAATTCAAAGGAATAAAGCTTGAGACCTTCTGAACTACACACTTTCATGATGAATACAAGTTAAACCAATAACACCATTGTGGAGTGGACCTGAGCTCCTTGTCTCTCCTTTAGATGGGAAGAGCTACCCTACTCGTAAACAAAATGACAATGAAATTGATTTGGAAAGGAAAAAACCCTTTCTCCGTCTCATTACTCCTGATAAATCTTCACTCAATGAATGCCAAATCTTCATTCAAACTTGGTTTTGTGATACAATACTCAATGAATGCCAAATCTTCATTCAAAATTTATTTCTTTAGTTTCATCTTCGTAGGCTATTGTTGTTGTAAAGACATCATCCACTTGATATTCATTTTTAAGTAGGGTTACCTTTCCAAACAACAACTCATCAGTTAGTTTCTTTGTTGTAACACTATCACCCTTTATTCATAAGAAAAGTGTTCATCATCATTGTCAATATCAAATGCTTTATTATTTGCTGTTAAAAGGTTATCTAGTTGTGAATTCGCCTTCTGCAAAAGCTCAGTAAATACTATGAACTCCTTCTCTTAAGTCCTCATCATTTCTTCCTTATTACCCCTAAAAAAATAGGAGTATGTTTGATGCACCTTAAGAAAAGATCTAAGAGGTCTATGCTCTTTCATTCAACTTGAGCTTCAACCCTTTCTTTATCAAGCAAAAATTTCTTATTTAAATAAATATTCAAACCACTTTATAAAACAAAATCGCTTCAACTTCTTTATTTTCCACTTAACATTTTAAAACAACAATTCATGAACACTCTCTAATAAAAAAACTTTTATTAAAGATACCCTCTTCATGAACCATACAATTTTTTTTTTTAATTTAGTTTTATGTTTTATGATCCGAGGATTTGTCATTTTATATGTAAGGGGATTCTCGACTTATAAATAATTTTGGCTACTCTATGTTGTGAAGCATTATGTATTAGAATTTTAAACTTTATTTTAATTTTGGTAAGGTAGGAAAATTTATGCCATTCTAAATAAAGAATGAATATAAATTGTTCTAGAGGAACTTTCATTACAGAAGACCAAAATTCTTACATCACAAAAATCTCGTAATTTTTTTTGTGGATTATCAAAGAATGCAAGTCCTATGTCTAGACTATGTCTTTCAAAGCTTGAAAAAAATATATATTGAGTCTCATATGTTTAGTGTTGTTGTCCTGTGTCCTTTATACATATCTATTGGCATAATTCAAAGCTTAAGTAGTTGAGTTCAGATTCTTGAAATTTCCTCCGTCTCCAGTTTTCATGGATCCAATAGCAGAGCTAGCTTGGATAGCCCACCGGCTTCCATATTCAGCTCTCTGTAAATGTGAGATATTATGAAACTTGTGAAGAAATCCAACAACCTTTTGATAACGTTTAGTAGTTGTTGTAAATGTGAGGCATTAATATGAATCTTCCCGTTCACCCAATCAACCACCATTTTGGAATCCCCGAACACTTTCAATTGAGATATATTGTTGTTTATGGCCAAATTCAAAACCAAGTGCAGTGCAACAAGTTCTGTCTTGTTATTAGTACAATGTCCTGGAGAAAACCTTGTTTGGATCTTATGATTGTCTGAGAGGTAAAGCACTCCTCCCGATCCTCCCAGCGGAGGGTCACCTTGATTTGCACCATCGAAAAAGGCCCAAGGAATATTTTTGTTTATCTCTGGAGGAACCAAAACTCTGATTTTTGGCTCTTTTTCTTGGGATCTATGTTCCCTGACCCACTATATCACAAGAGCTGATGTTACTTCAGGAGGAATTAGTTTGTTATTGAAAATAACAATGTTTCTATCCCACCAGATTCCATAAGAGAAAAGAGATGGGAAAGCACAGTATAAACATACCAATCTTTCTTTCCACCATGCTTTAGCTTTATGTTCAAGAGAGATCCCTGATGTCCCTTGATACTTTAATTCCGTGCACTCTGCCTTCCACATAGCTTCTGCATAAGAACATAAATTAAACAAATGAGAGACATTTTTCTCATATGAATAACAAAGTGCACATCGATTTGGACCAATCCATCCTCTTTTCTACAAGTTATCCCAAGTTAAAAGCTTGTTGTTGAGAGTCAACCACAAGGTTAATTTGGCCTTTAATGGGCCTTCAGATTTCCATAATTGCTTCCACCAATCTGCCTTCTCTCCCTGATACTGCTCCCATGCCCAAGTCTTGTAGCCTAATTTGGCTGTGAAATACCCATTAGCAAGATTTTTGGTCCAGACCAATTTATCATCTTTCTCCTCCTCTAAATGAATAAAACTCGATTTTAGCAATGAAACATATTCCTCCCATTCCTCCTTCATTCCTTCCTCTAGACCTAAGTCCTCTGCATTCTTCCATAGAGTTTTCCTCTGTAATGACAGAGAGCATGCATGGTTTAGGGTAAATATCCATAAGCTTCTTAGTTTTAGGACTTGGCCTTCTAAAAGTTTGAATCTCTCCCCTGCTTCTGACCACGGATATTCTCCTACCCTTACTTCTCTTCCATTGCCAAACATCCATGCCAACCACCTCCCTACTTGAGGGAAGGCTAAAACCATTTCTTTCCATCCTATAGACCCGTTCTTGAAGGATTTTTCCAGTTTTCTTATCCAATCTTGAATGGACCCATTTGGATAATATTTGGATATTAAAACCTTCCCCCACAAGGAGTCGTGATTCTTGATTAGGCGCCATAATGTTTTGGTTGCCAATGATTGACATAAAAGAAAGGGGTTCTTAATGTCGCTCCCCCTTAACTCTTTCAGATTGGATAGCAATTGCCATCTAGCTAGAGGAATTCCTTCCGTATGTCTATTGGTAGACCATAAGAAGGAGAATATTTTTTTCCTTAATTTATGTAAAATCCCCTTTAGGATATAAGCAATTGTGGCCCAATAGACCGGGATGCTCTGAAGGACTGCCTTAAGCAAAACCATCCTTCCTCCCTTGGATAAGAATTTGTAAGTCCAGCACCCAATTATACCTTCAATTTTTTTGTATAGCCACATCCAGTCTTTAAAGGAGTAAGCATTATGCTTGAGTACAAACCCTAGGTATTTGAACCCTTCATCCATTGGTTTATAATGTAAGGAAATTAATCCATGAGTCTATCTCTTACCTCCTCTGGGAAACAATTTTCAGAGAGAATGGACTTTTCCACATTAACATGCATTCATGTAGCTTTCTTGTATAAGTCCATAATCTGCTTTGCTTCCTTCAGGTTTCCCCATGTGCCCTCTCCCATCATTACCACATCATCCACAAACAGTATGTGAGATAGTTCTTCTGAATTAGTTACCATTATTCATTTATAAGAGCCTTCCCTTTTTGCTTGCTTTATAATTTTGCTTAGGGCCCTTGCTATTAATAGAAAACGGAAGGGGGAAATAGGGCATCCTTGTCTTAGGCCTCTTGTAGCCCTAAATTTTTTTGAGGGTGATCCATTAATCAATACTGCAAAGGAAGCTGATTGAATGCATCCCATTATCCAGTTGACTATCTGCAAATCCATCCCAATTTGAATCATTACTAGCCTTAGAAAGGTCTAGTTTACCCTATCATAGGCCTTGGGGAGATCCAGTTTTAAGGAAAATGTTGAGCTTTTAGACCGCTTTATGGTATGAATTGCTTCCTATGCAAGGGACACTGCATTGTGTGTTTGACGATTGAACAGAAATCTGAACTGCTCCTTTGTTATAATATTGTTCAGAATTGACTTCAGTCTTTGGGCTATAATCTTTGTGATTATTTTATAGACCACATTGAAGCACGAGATTGGCCTGAATTATTCATAGGAAGGGTTTTGTTTCTTCGGGATGAGAGCCAAGAATGTGGAATTCAGGGCTCCCAATACCTTCCTCGCCCTTTGTGACTCTTGCACAGCCTTCAGTAAATCCTCTTTCACTAGGTCAAAAAAACCTTGAATAAATTCAATGGTGAACCCATCTGGACCAAGGCTCTTACCTTTCTGGAAGGAGTGCACAATTTTCTCCACCTCCTCCTCTGTGACTTCTTCCTTCAGTAAATTGTTCATTTCTTCATTTATATATCTTGGGAACAAATTAATGACCTTAAGGATTTCTTGGATATTTCATCCTTCTGGTTCCTTGAATAAATTTTTGAAAAACCTCTTCCCCGCTTCCATTTTTTCTTTGAAGGAGCTAACTGTTACCCCATTCATGTCCTTTATTGTCGAAATCGTGTTCTGATTCCTTCTAAGATAAGCGAAATTGTGAAAAAACTTAGTATTGTTGTCTCCTTCTTTTATCCAAATAGCTCTGCTTTTTAGCCTTAGAAGCTCCTCCTCCTTGGCCAACAGTTCTTCTCTTTTTAATTCCTTCTCCCTAACCTCCTTTAATTCTTCCTCTGTAAAAATTCCAGAGTTATTCTGCTCTTAAATCTATTTTAAGGAGTTTTCTACTTCTTTGAGTTGTTTTTGTTGATTGGCCGTGTAAACCCTAGCCCAAGGTTTTGATACCTTCTTAACTTTTAGTAAATTGTTTGAAAGTTGTTTCATGAAGGTGATATTAGGGTTTACCTCCAGCTTGCTCCATGTATCTCCTATCAGCTTTTGGTAGTCTTCCTCCAGCAACCATGCAGGGTTAAATTTGAACGGGGTCGTAGGTTTCGTTTTTGGGTTTTGAATTTGACCTCCTACTTTGACCCAAGTTCTGATTATCATGGACCCTGAAAGCAAAAATCCATCTAACCTTTTAGAGATGGCCTGGTCCCCGCTTCTGTTGTTCCTCCATGTCGGAGTTAGCTTTAGCGATTGAATGTCCACCAGCTCCTTGGATTCAAAGAGTTCCACGAAAAAGGAGCTTAGTCCATCATGGTGGGCTAGGGTTTCCCAATTTTATTTTTTTAGATAGGGTTAGATTCAGGTCCCTACCGAGTATCACGTTCAGTGGTTGCAACAATCCCGAGGAAAAGAATGTTTCCCAAAACCCTTTACGATCTTGGTATGGTCAGTATACATTATAGAGAGCATAATATTTCCCCGTGGGTTTCTCAAGTTGAGAACTGTTTTCAACACTGTGCTATTTTTCACCACTTGCACTTCCTCAAACTCCTGATTCCAGGCGGATATTAAACCTCCAGAATGTATTTTCGAGCTGATGTGTCCAAAGCTCCAACCCTTCAGCCACATCTCTAGAACTTCCTTAGCTTTTTCTCCCTCCATCATTGTTTCCTGAATAAAAATGATCGCAAGTTTTAGATTGTCGATCATTATTTTGAGAGATTTTAATTTGGGGGAGCCCCCCAACCCCCTCGCATTGAAAGACAAGATCAACATCAGGTGACCCTATCCTGGGCCTTTCTTGCTCTAAGGGCCCTACCAATCGTTGCTTGTTTGCCATTCCTCACATCCACCTCGACTTGTGATTTGGCTAATGCAATATGAGATCTCCTTCTCAAGGTGACCTTGGCCACCTTGTTTGAAGCTAAATCTCCGGACGACACTTGGTCTCTATCAGCCACCACCTTTGATTGTGTGTTGTATATTTTATGCTTAATCCACGAAAGGGGCTCTTTAGGGGACACCACCTTTTTTCCTTTACTACCCTCACTACTACGGGTGTCTTTACACTCTTTAACCGGTGTCATCTCCTTATTTCCCGCATGCATGAGAATAGCCTTCATTAGACTCGTCGTGATTTCCTTTACAGGAGTCACCACCTCTCTTTCAGCCTGTGGGACAATTGTCCTCGGAGGAGACTGTTCATGGCACACTAAGGTTGAAGTAATGATAGATGTGAGATTACCAAGACTAATTTCCATATTATCGGGGAATGCAAATAAGCTCTCTTATGTTGGGATTGGTCTCTGCTCTTTTGGTGACGCCACCTTTTCCCCTTTATTACCCTCGCTGCTGCAGATTTCCTTACATTCTTTAACCGGTGTCATCACCTTATCTCCCGCATGCAAGACTATTGTTTTAGCCTGCATCGGGTTCGTTGTAGTAACAAGAGTCACCACCTCTTTTTCAGCCTGCGGGACAATTGTCCTCGGAGGAGACTGTTCATTGCATAATAAGGTTGTAGTATTGATAGAAGTAATGTTCCTAAGACTGAATTCCAGCTTACTAGAGAGCGCAGATAAGCTATCTTCCGTCAGGATAGGTCTTTGGCCATCACTTTTTGCCTCGCTTTGTTCTTTGTTCTGTGCTTTCTTCCCTCCCTAATTCCTGAACTGTTGTGGCCTTCGCTCTGGGTTTGTGTAGTCCTTCTCTAAATGCCCAACCTATCTACAGGAGAAGCATCGAAAGGGAATTTTCCAATAGTCTAGCCTCTGTCACCACTGACTCCCGTGAAGTTCCATATGAATTTGTTCATACAACCCATCGCGAAGATCTACTTCGATAAGAATTTTGGCACACCTCCTGTCCACCTTCTGCTCCCATCCTTCTTCCAAAGCTATAAATTTACCAATTTTGTCTCCTATTGCTTCCATTATCTCTTTTTTCCAGAACATCATGGGTAGCCTTGGCAGAATAGCCCATATTTTCTGCACATTCTACGGCTGCCTATTCGCATCAAATTCCATACTCCAGTTTTTCAGAATTAACCCGGATGGCCCCCATTGCCAGTTTTTTCCTAATAATAATTGCCTCTCCACCTCTGTCTTAACACGGAACAAAATCCATCCTATTGACAGAATATGGAACATTGGTAGCTGCGACATATGGGGACTCTAATTTTTTTCCATCCACCTTCGGAGAGCTGCCTCGTCGATTGTTTTGCCGCAGACCCTTCCTATCAAAGCTAAAGATAGATATGGCAGGCACTTCTGATAACGAAATATCCTTTCCTACTATTAATGCCGCTGTGGCAGGCACTTCTGATAACGAAATATCCTTTCCTACTATTAATGCCGCTGCTTGTTTTTTATCTTTGGCTCATGTACGCTTCTTACTTTCACCATCTTTAGTTGATATTATTACTGCATCCTCCTTCCTACTTGAAAGATTGTGCCTGAATTCTTCCGACATGTGAGTGGACTGTACTGTTTGTTTTGGTTTCGCCATTTGTACAAAAATATGTCTCTACCCTTTCGGAGTAGACGAGTCATAATCCACCTCATCTATCACCATTATGAGTGTAAGACTTTAAAACTTTAAAACAATAAAAAATTATCCTTCAAGATCATAAATGACTTTAACTCCTCTTCTTCTAACTTTCGCTTCTCCTCGCACTATTTTTCTCCGAACTGTTCTTAACCGCAGAGCCCTTAACCCCTAAGGCCCCCCTTATATATATATATATATTACTACAATATTATAGCTCATAAACATGTTGGAGATGTCTTATCTCGACACTTGCGAAACATTATATACTGTAAAGATATTATTGTCCTCAAAGGTTTGGAAACTCTGGCTTGAATATATATATATATATATATATATATATATATTGTTCCTATTAATAGAAAAAGTACGGTTTTTTTATTGAAAAATAAAAAACAAACAATCTTAAATCCTCTTCTTATCATGATGTAATCACTTAAAAAAAAATTCTTATTTTGAAATACCTTGGATTGAATTTTGACACAGTCCTCCACAATTTGGATTTATGGGATGTGATTTTACCTTTTGCGATTTCCTTCAACGATTCTTCGACATTGATATTTTTTTCTTTTCACTGTCCGTCTCCTCCACGGTCGATTGTCTTCAGAGTTTTGTTTGCATGCTGATTTTTCAATCTTCACAGTAGAGGTTACTTCACAGCTTCGATGGTATTCTTCACACGTGTTGACGATTAACACTTCAATTAATTAAACAATAGTTTAAATATTGTTACATCCAAACAATAATGCTGAAATTTATTCCATAGACGATTCTCCAATGTAATGTAATGAAATAAATAAGAGTTGATATCAATGTAATAGCTGCATGGTGCACTCTGCCTTGTTAATACAAATTTTCTTGTTGAGTTTATTTTTTTATTTTATTTCAATCTTGGTGTCCATGATTTATTAACATGGTATTGGAGCCTAGAAAGCCTTGACTCTCACACTCATAGTGGATGGAAGATGTGCTTATTATTATTAACATGGTATCATAGCATAATTGTTTGGCTGTAAGAATATTTAAACTATTGTTTTATTCATTGAAGTGTTAATCTTCAACACACCCTCTTAACACTACAATTATAAAACTTGAGTGACAATAACAACATTTTACATTTTTGCAGGAAGGAGCCATCATTTGCTAGAGCCGCCAAGTAATGTGAAGGGAGGCAACCAACAAAAATAGGTAGATGCAATGTTATAGACATCTCAAAGCCACCATTTGCATGAACACAATGTTTGTAATAGTTTATATGTTGAAAAATATAATTACATGAGTTACCTTCCTGGTTATTTTAATAAGGCGAAATAGATATGCAAAAAGAAGACGACCGTCATAGTTGTGGATATCCATTAATTTAGGCCATTTGGTTATACAATTATATTTTAAATATTTTATTAATTTGATCAGATTTTGTGTGTGAGTAATAAACATATTTTTTTTTTGCTACATGAAGGAGCCAAGATAATGTAACTCAATATGGATTTTTGTCCAAGTAATTCGGGAGTTGTGGCCTAGGGAAATATCCCCCACTAGGTGTTGAGGTTACTAGACATGTGGATTGTCCTGTAATTGACTTCGAGAGATATGTGATTCAAGAATTCGGGGAGGTGGAATTCGGGAACTTGGGAATCAAACTCGGAAATTCTACCTTTACGAGGGTGATAAAACAACATGATAGAGTACCTGCAAGAATCTGAATATATAGAAAAAATAATTTAAAAAATAAAAGTCTGCTTCAAATAAATATGTTGTTATTGTCACTCAAGTCTTTTAATTGTAGCGTTAAGAGGGTGTGTTGAAAATTAAAGCTTCAATTAATTAAACAATAGTTTAAATATTGTTACAACCAAACAATTATGCTGAATTTTGTTATACAAACAATTCTGCAATGTAATGTAATGAAAAAAAAAAGAGTTGATATCAATGTAATAGCTGCATGATGCACTTTGCCTAGTTAATACAAATTTTCTTGTTTAGTTTATTTTTCTATTTTATTTCAATCCCGGTGTCCATGATTTATTAACAACATGGACATGGATCCGCTTCCTATGAACTGTTAGCATATCGTCTCTTGTTTTCATGATTCCAGATTCTCTAGAATTTATGGAGCAAATACCTTTTGGGCAGAATCTCTTTCTTTTTCAATAGCATGGTTATCTTCAACATGCTCTCACGTTTGATTTTACCACGGTGGTTCCTCTTCACTCAAAATTGCAGGAGGATTCAGTTTCCTCTGCGATTATCATCGGCTGGGTATAGAGAGTACCCGCGATGGCTTGCTTTGAATCTGCATATCTGAGAGCAATTTATGATCGCGTTCCATCTTGTTATTTAGATTCGAATTGGATATTTGTCCAATTTCTTGGATCGATTTTCTCTCAATTGACTGGTGAAAGATCTCAGCTTGGATCGAATTACATTTACAATCACAACCTTCTTCATTATGGAATAATACTTGACATATTACTTATGTACTGTAGTTTTCTCCTTGAAATGCAGGTTGTGGTTGGACTATCCAAAAGACTTATGTCAGCTACTGGATTTTCTCTTGGATCAATATGTTTTCTAAAAGACTTATGCCAGTTTTGATAACATGATAGATTTTATGGGAACTATCGGTTTCTCTTTTATTCACATTAAATTACATAATTAGAATGGATTTGAAGGCATGTATTTAAACACTTCTACATGCTAAAACCCTAACTTAACTCATGCTTTATGTCTTATACTTTATGCATTCTTTATTAAACAATAACACTCCAAAAATGACATATGAAGAGTGGAGATTTATATGTGAAGAAATCTTACCAACATAGATGTTTTACTCCAAAATGACATATGAAGAGTGGATATTTATATCCAAAGAAAATCTTACCAACATAGATGTTTTTCTCAATGGTGTGCATAATATATCATAACCAGTTTTGAAATGCAAACTGTGAAATTAACAAGAAATATATGGCTAGAAATTAATCCAAGGACAATACCATAGGAAATAAAATCGATCCATAAAGAGGGAACCCATTATAGGCACAAATAGGCTGCGTGATATTAACAAAGACACTACCACGAGAAATAACCAAGATCCATACAAAGAACCAATTATAGAGATAAATAGTAGTTTAATTAGCAAGACATGGATAACTAGAAATTCATCTAAGAATACTATCAGAGAAAATAACCGCAAACCCATTACAGACACAAATAGGCTGCGTCATATTAACAAGGATGATCTCATAAGAAATAAATCCATTCAGAGAGAACCCATTATAGGCATAATGGTTTTTGCCCTCATTATGTCAATGAAAGAACTATCATCCCAAAGCATATTATATATATGTAAGATGGTTTTTATAAATGTTTTTTTTTAAATAATTAAATAAATATTTGAAGAAATTATAATTTATTAAAAACTAAAATTATTCTTTTTAAATGTTTAAATACATTTTCCACAAAATTAAAAAAATAATTATTTTTCAATTATATAACTCTTTAATAAATTTAAACTTTCATTAACTCTTAACTCTCACATAGATATCACTCGCTCGAAATTAAGTAGCACAATTATTCGTACAAATACATTTTCTACAAAATTGTTCTTCAATTCTATAACCCTTCAACAAAATTAAGCATCCATTAACTCTTCGATCACATATCACTCGCTAAGAATTAAGTTGCACAAATAGTCGTGCCACTAATTTCCCATTTATAACTCCCAAATCAAGTTAAAATTACAATAATTATATTCATACATCAGTACCTGCTTTCTAATATTTATTTAAAATACAAATACACTAATTCTTAATATAGAAAAACTAACCTTCCTTTTAATTTTGATTTAAAACACAAATACATCATTTCTTAAAAAAAAAAGGAAAATAACTAATAATTCGAATTTTGATACCTAGATAAACTTATGATCTCAATGATTAAAAAGTTTTGATACAAAACTTATGATCTCAATGATTAAAAAGTTTTGATATAAAAGAATCTCATATCAATTATGTAATGAACCTAATTTATTAATTTTATTTTTTTAAAATCACATTATACTCTAACTTATATTAACTTATATTAGTTATGTCTAGTTAGACTACCCATACCTTATTTTAATACTTGTTATTTTATTTTTCATTGTCCTAATTAACTTAGGTACAAAAACTTATATATATAGCCTTGGTAGCGTGAAAATTTGAGTATCTTGTTGGTCATATAGAAAACCGAGGGTAAGGTTTACTTAGCTCCATGAGCTAATGTTTAAACAATTTACTTGCAGGCGTCCTTCCTCCCATGCAAAGTTGTGGGGTCACAAGAGTAATAAACGGGTTCCCTCATCCCCTTCGTCCGTTACTTGGTTATCATTACTACCTTTATTGCACAATACTTCGCTGACAATCATTACACTACTTTACATTGTGACGTGGAGGTATTTGTGGGTTCTCCGTAGGTCTTCCCAACTGGGTTCAACTCACCTTTATTGCAGCAACTATCTTAGTCACATCCTCTTCGTCAGGGTTTTATGCAGGCTTTTTCTATTATGGGAAGACTTCTCAGTGCTCTGGTGATGTTTTCTAGCTGGTAATGTGGTCCGATCCTTCCCTAGAGTGACTCTTAGTCAGCTGGGAGGCAGACTGTGGCTTATATGTGTGCACTGTGGTTTGCTGGAATGGGTCCTTTCTGGGTATCACGTGTTCGTGGTAAACGTGCTCTTTCTTGGGCTGTCGGGGTTCGCACATAACCCTCGCGTGCTCGGTCGCTGTCGGGTGCAGACTTTTCTGGACTTGGCCGGTATTGGTATCCTGGGCTTTGTCGTGAAGGTTTTCGGAGTTTTAGAGTATCTGCCGGTATTTTTGCCATTTATCTTGGCGGCGTCCTCGCACGCCACCTGTGACTGCGACCCATTTGGGGAGACTTGGTGAACGGGCTGGCTGCTTCTCTGGTCGTGGTTTCCTCATGCGCTTGTACCGGTTATAGTGGTCTTCTGTGGCTCACGGGTTTTCTTGGGTCTTCATTGAAGGTTGATGGAACCGGTTGTAGTCTCCATGTGCCGGTAAATTGCCTGAACCCTTAGCGTTCTGCTGCTGTTGGGGTTGTGGGTGTGCTCGCTTGGTCACCGGGGTTTTGGTGTGGTCCACGTGAGGTGATGGGAACGACATGCTGGGTACTCTTCGATGCACGGTTCTGTAGGTGATATACATTTGCAGGGGGGGACCATTGCACTTTGTTGGTGTTTGGGGCTGATATCATTGGGATTGGTCTGTGTTTTCTCGGTATTGGGAGGTATTGGAGACCTCAGTGGGGGTGGTATATTGGCATATGCTGTTTTCTGGTGGGGTTTTCCGGGCGCTTGGGGTATTGCTGGGCCTGAGGCTTGTGCGGGGGTCTGAACTCCTGCGTGGAATTGACTGGCGTGCCGCTGGAGCTTTTGGATTTTTCTCGACGGTCATTGTCGTGTGGATGGTGAGACGACCACATTTCATCATTTCGATGGTATGTACTATCCTTTGTCGGCGCTGTGCTCTGCGGTCAGGTAGATTGACTCCAGGTAGCTCTTACCGTTTTCTGTGATTTTATTTATATCCTGCTCTGTCATCGGGGGGGTTTCTGGTGGCTGCTTCGGTTGTGGTTTTTTTCTAGGGGCTGCTTCGGTTATTTCCTTATTGTTTTATGGAGTTCACCCTCTATGAGGGTTAGTACCAACCATTAAAAAGTGGGAATTTTTTGTCTTATATATTGCTGCCATCTCTGTATTATTTCTTCTGCTGAATGTTTGGAATCAGGTGGTGGGGTTTGGTTATTATGTTAAATGTTCTGTGGTATTGTGTGGAAGACCCCGGTTCTGTACTGGTTAACATCTGTTTATTATTGCTTTGGGTCCTTTATATTTAATTGCCTTCTCTGGTTTCTTTATACTTTTGTTGGAGTACATGTGGTGGGGTTTGATATTTTAAGCATATATTTGCTGTGGTATTGAGGTGGGTGACTCCTGTATGTGGTGCTGGTTTACTATATGTATTTTATTGTATTTATTTACCTGAAGAGTGTGGTGTTGGGGTGTATTTGGCTGTCTCCTTGGGCGAGTGTCTGGCTGGGGCCTACTCTATTGACCTGTATACTTGGGGTTGTTTTTTATTACTTGTCTGGTATTGGGGGTCCCTTGGGTTTTTGGCTCCTTGCTCATGGGAGGACCGTCTGTGGGAAGCCATTCCACCTACCCTGGGACCGGCGTAAGGCAAAGGCTCTTAAGGCTTCTGCTCATAAGCCCCGTTTCACTCTGGGTATTGACATATTTATGGACAGGGTGGAGAGCCTTTGTCAGCGGGCGTTGATCGGTAGATTGGAATATACCACTTTGACTAAAGATGGTTGGGTTGACTGGGCAACCCATCATTGGAAGCCCATTATACACTATGTTCCCTCTATCAGCCTACTGGCAAACAATTGGTTGGTATTTGTATTCTTGGAGGAGTCGGATGCTTCACTCATTCTAGAAAACCTTTGGCCGGTACATGAGGGTTCTGTTATACTGAAAAAGTGGCACTCAGGATTCGACCCTTTGACTGAGAGGGTGGCGGTACGACATCTCTAGGTCTTACTACCTGCATTTCCCTTTTCGCTCTAGAATAAGGATGTACTCATTAACCTCGCAAATCTTCTTGGTAGATTTGTTGCTTTGGAGAAGGACTTTCACCTTATTTATGATAAAAGAGTAGCTAAAACACTGGTTGAGGTGGATATTACCAAAGGACTTATTCCTGAAATTGAGATTGTGTGTGGGGAAGATATCATTACTCAGAGATTAGACTATTTGAACATGCCTTTCAGGTGCTTCCTATGTCATGAAACAGGTCACCTCAAGAATTCCTGTCCTAGTATCCGCACTGGTCAGCCTTTTAAGAAGGGTTTTATTCATGCACATGTCTCTGATTTGCCTTGCCCTGGTCTTGCTCTCCTGCCTTCAGCCACTCTGGAGGTATCTACTGAACCTGCGGTCACAACCTCTCCTTGTACTAGTCCCCTGCCTACTGTTCCCTTGGAACCCTCTTCAATACCCTCTGTACTTCATTCCCGTATCCGGTGTGCTGATGAACTGGAGGACTCCACTGACCTTATTTATCACTCGTCGTCTCCCTCTATTTTCGATGATCTCTCGAAAGGTCAGCTAATGTACATCGAAGACATGGAAGCTGTTGCGAAAAATTCCTTTATTACCCCGACGGTGAACTTAAACATCGCTGTTGTCAGTGGACCCCCTCCCCTTACCCTGGAACACTACCTTGCTCTCCCTCAGACTTCCTCTGACCTGAATTCCCCTTCTTCTCCTCCAATCCTCCCGGAAACTACTCCATCTCACCCCTCGTCAAGTCCTCTTGAAGCACCGGCTTTTCAGGATCCCTCCTTTCTCTTAGCTCTTTCTATTTTCTCGGACAAGACTCCCATATCTCCCTCCACCTTACCTTTGGACTCTATCAGATTTAAGGATGTGACCATCAGGAAATCCAGGAGGGGCCAGCGGGAAGGTACGGGGGAAACTATCTCTTATACACCTCTCTCGACTCGTATAAAGCAGGCAGCCCGTCTCTCCTCTTCTTCACCTACCCCCCCCCCACCAGGTACTTAGAGCATGTACAGCTGTTGAACACACTTCCCCATGAAGATTTTATCTATGAATATTCGTGGTTTTGGGGGGGTGGCCAAACAAAAATCGCTTGGTTTGTTATTATCTGTGCTTAGACCTGACTTGATACTTTTCCAGGAAACTATGTGCAGTCATGCACATGTTCTTTACTTGTTTTCCAAACTCAAGCCTGGCTGGGAATTTTGTGCATCTGATGCTTGTGGTCTCTCTAGGGGTCTACTTGCGGGTTGGGATCCTCACTTGGTTCGCTGCAAAGCTTTCTCATCTCTGGCTGGAATTGTACTCAAGGCTTCATTTAAAGGCATGACTGAGCCTTTTACTGTGATAAACTGTTATGGACCCTATGTTCATCGTACTAGCTATTGGAACAGATTGGTATCTGGTGGGTTGCTGGGATTGCCTAACTTAATTTTGGTCGGGGATCTCAACTTCACCTTATCATCAGCTGAAGTATGGGGGCTTAAAGCTAGGTTGGATCCTTTGGCTCTATATTTTTCGTAGCTTATTTCTGGTAATTTGTTGGTGGATCTTTCAATGGACCCATGTACCCCCACATGGCGGAACGGGCGATCTGGGGATGGGGGCATTTGCAAGAGACTGGACAGATTCTTGGTATCTGAGTCCCTCTTGCCTTCCTTTGCCTCTTATAGATCCTGGGCTTACCCCTCTGATGTATCAGATCATTATCCTATATGTTTGGAATGGGGACCTATCAGCCATGTACCCTGCAGGCCTTTCAAATTTAATAGAGCTTGGCTGATGGAGGAGGATTTCAAGCATTTGGTTTGGTCCTCCTGGAATGAAACTCTGGGTTCTACTGATTGCAGCCATATGGAACTTTTCACACGCAAGTTAAGTAGACTTAAATGCTCTGTGAAGAAATGGGAAAAAACCAAGAATATTGAAAGGCAACAGCTGATTTTGGATATAAATAAAGGCATCTCGGACCTTTTATTGGAGGGTTCTGGTATTTTATCTGAATCAAATAAAATTAAATGGGATGCACTTCAGGAAAAAAAGAGTAAATAATGGGCCCACGAACTCACGACTCTGAGGTTGAAAAGTAGAGCGCTGTGGTTAAAAGAGGGGATGCAAATACAAAGTTTTTCCACCTATTTGCTTCTGCCAGAAGGAACACTAATGCCATTTGGTCACTCAATGGCTAGGATGGGCTCTCTGTATCAGAGGACTTGGATCTGAAGGCTCTTGGCGTAGATCACTTCAGAAATCTTTTCTGTGATGATAAGTCCTCAGAAATTTTAGAACAACTGAAGGTGGTCAGACTCTTTCCTCATATGACCATGGATGACGATATAAATTGTTTCCTCCAGCCCATATCCGGCCCGGAGGTCGAAGCTGTACTCAAGGGATTTAAAAAGGACAAGAGTCCTGGACCGGATGGTTGGCCCGTTGAATTTTTTCTGGCATTTTTTGACCTGGTGGGGGAGGAACTGGTAAATGCTGTGGAACAGGCCAGACTATATGGTAGAGTCACGGGTGCTTGGAACTCTACCTTTTTGATCCTGATTCCTAAATGTGAAAAGCCTTTAACTTTTGACGACTTCAGGCCAATCTCATTATGTAATCTGGTCTACAAGATTATTTCGAAGATTGCGGCTATCAGACTTAAGCCTATATTGAACCGCTCTCTGTCTGCAAATCAATTTGGTTTTCTCAAGGATAGACAGATCACTGAACCGGTGGGTATAACCCAGGAACTTTTGCACTCCATCAAGACTAAAAATTCTGATTCCTTGGTTCTAAAATTGGACCTTGTAAAAGCTTTTGACAGAGCAAACTGGACTTTCATTAGGTTGTTGCTCATACAGATTGGTATTCCTCTTATGGGTGTAAATTGGATTATGGGATGTATCACGGGCTCCTGTCTCGCTGTTTTGGTAAATGGGACCCCCTCTGATTTCTTTACTGTCTCCAGAGGGCTGCGACAAGGCTGTCCCCTATCCCCCCTCTTATTTATCTTGGTTATGGAGGGACTCAGTCGCATTATCTTGGATGCTCAGCACTCAGGGAAGATCATGGGGTATCAGTTTTCGCCAAACCTGTCTTTATCACACCTATTTTTTGTAGATGATGTTATTCTTATTGGGGCAAGCACTATTGATGAATGGAGGGCGTATAAAGAAGCACTTGATTTATTCTGTGGGGTATCTGGGATGTCTGTAAACCCTATAAAGTCTTCTTTTCTCTACCAGAATGTAGACTCGAGGTTCATGGAGGAACTTGCTGTACTCTTTCCTTTTAAGATGGATCCTATCTCGATGGGGTTTAAGTACCTGGGGTTCAATCTTAAACCGTTGGGATACCATACTTCTGATTGGAACTGGCTTATCCATTTATTTGAAAGGAAGATTAAAAATTGGACTTACAAGTATCTATCACTTGGAGGTAGAGTGGTCCTCATCAAAGCTGTACTTACTGGTTTGGCTATATATTGGTTTGCATTGGCACGATGTCCCAAATCCATTCTTAATATACTACGCAAACACATTTATAACTTTCTGTGGGGAACCTCTGTGGGTCACAGTTTCTCCCATCTGGCCAACTAGGAACTTCTTGCTCTTCCTTTTGAATTTGGGGGCTGGGACATAAAGAACCTGGAATGGTTTGGTATCTCTCTTCGACTCAAGAGTCTGTGGTATCTTCTAACTGGAAATGGGACCTGGTACAGGATCATTACCCAGAAATACTTAAAGAACAAACCTCTTGATGTATGGATTCGTGGACGGTCCTTTCGTATTGTTAGTACTTCATATTTTTGGAATGGGGTTATTAGGATCATTGAGTGGATTACTTGTCAGCTGGGATGGAAGGTGGGAAACGGTTTAAAAATCAGAGTTGGCATTGATCCCATTGCTGGGCTCAACTCACAGTATATCCTGTCCGAGGGGCTTAGGGATTATCTCACTGACCTGGGTATTACTCATCTGGCACACGCACAGAATCTGGATGGCTGTGGTTTAGATGGGACTATATGGTACTCTGCCTCAGATCTGCTATTAGAGGGAGTATGGGCTGATCAGTGGTCCTCATATGTTACTAGACTATCACATGGGGGCATTAGGATTGGTCATTCTGAGGACAGACTGTTATGGATGTATGATGGACAGAGGGGTATGGTAACAGCTAGGAAAGCCTATGATTTAATTGTCACCAATCACAAAACTGTGCTGGAAAATGACATTATGTTGAAGATTTGGTCATTTAACTTACCCCTTAAGATCAAATGTTTTGTGTGGCTCACGTGCTATAAAAAAATAAATACTTGGGATACTTTATGCAAGAAAGGATGGTGTGGTCCTAATAGATGTTGTCTCTGCAAAGAGGAAGCAGAGTCGGTTGAACATCTTTTTGTCAGTTGTCGGTTTCTGAAGGAGGTTATTTGGGGCCTTAGCTGCATATTAAATGTGTACCTGGAATGGAGTGCCCATACTTTTCAGGAAAATTTAACTTGCTGGCTTTATCGAAAGGGACATTTGTTGTATGTGCCTTTTTTCATCATATGGAATATATGGAAGGCTAGGAACCGTTTATGTTTTGATGACCAGGAGCCCTCATTGAACAGATTATTACATTTCATTTATGATGATTATTTGACCTTCAAGCCTCCTCTGATTCATAAGCACAGAAGCAGGAACATTGGGAAGTCTCCCACTTCGGTGTATCCTATGATCTTTTTTGATGGTGCGGCTACAAAAAATTTGGGGGGTGCGGGATTCTGTCTCTGGCTGAATGAACTTCACCTACTTACCTTCAAGCTCGGATGTGGCAGATGTACTAACACCAGAGCTGAGCTCTTAGCACTTTGGGCATCACTATGGGTCGCAAAGGATATTGGGCTACCGTACCTACATATCTTTGGCGACTCCTCTGTGATTATAAATTGGGCTAAAAAGGAATCTACCCTGGATATGGTGAATCTTGAGGCTTGGTGCCTCAATACTAGGATTCTCATGTCCTCTTTCATGTGGGTGGATCTCAGTCATGTTTATAGGGAACATAACAGGAGGGCAGGCATCTTATCAAAGGAGGGATTTCACTTGGCAGCGGGCCATCTCTTACTCACTGAATATTTTGGGAATGAGATTATTGGGGAAAGCTCATCTCAGCTCTTTTAGGATATGCTCATTCTATTACAGTTGATCTCACCAGTTTCACTGAGATATATTCAAGTTTTTGTTGAGCAGCTATTACTGATTATTAGAGATTCATCCCCTCCTTGGATCAGATTTCTGGGCTCCTGTTATTTTCTTTAGGAACATTGATGACTGTATTTATGGTAGCCTTCATATGAGGGGTTTCTTATTGTAGTGAACTCAAAGTGCTTTGAGTATGATATACTGTGGGTATTTTGCATTGTATTATGTATTGTATTTTATTTGTCAGGATGGGTCTGTATTTGCTGTGTGCTGTCCATGTTTGGACTGATATCACTATTGCTGTTCTGTGCAGTATGTAAGTCTGCATATCACGATGATGTAAAAAATTCCTTTGATTCAATGAATACCAAGGAATGTCTTTTTTCGACTGAAAAAAAAGACTCTTAGTCACAATGAGCGTGAACTTAATAATCGAGAGGAAATCTTTGTGGAAATTTAGGTTCCACGGTGTTGGTTTAAATAGGTAGTCAAGAAGCTTGTAGGTGATAGTGTTCTCAGAGATATGACCAATTTTGTTCTGTTATATTTTTCAAAGGATGAGTTCTTTCTCTTATACCCTTTTAAGTACCCATCAACTCGACGTTGTGGCAACAAATGAAAGGTAATTTCAGACTCTAGTTATTCTTGTTTTTATGAACAAATTTATTTTAACCATTCACATCTTAAATTTTTACCATTGGCTTTGCAGGTAATATCACATACGTTTGCACAACTACGTGTTTCTGGTAACGCCATCCCGTTCCGGTAAGCCTTTCTGAAGCCTTTTACGATTGTATGGAAATGTTGGGCAAAACAACGCTGGTGCAACTAGGAGGGGTACTTTGGGTTAGTTTTGGGGGTGGTCTTTCCTGCGTTTTCATGTTGGTGGGAACAAGATGACACGAAGTTGTGCTTTCTGTTTATTAGCATGTTTTTAATCGGTTAAAAGGGACATCATTAAGCTGCTAACCTAGTAATTTAGCACTTTATTTTCCTCCATTGATTAAACTGTTGGGTAGGTATGTCCCTGGCATTGTTACTTCTTCATGGATACTAAACCTGATTCACTGAAAATGACGTTTGTTTTTTTATAATGTGGAAAAGTAATGAGGCGGAGTTAGTTTTGGTTGCTACGCCTTTTTTGGGTTTGCAGAATTTTGTGTGCTAAGTTGAATTTGGTAATAGTTCACTCAACATTGGTTATTGTAAAAGGATTCGACTCCCTGGTAGCAAAGATGAAGTGCTCTTTCCTTTATATTCGTTTTTCGTATTGATTATTTCATTTACCTTAATTATACTTTATTTGTGTGCGTACTTTTATATACCAATTCTATACATATTATTTAATGAAAATAATAATGAAGTTCCAAACAAGCCTAACTTAACCAAAAGGTTCTTAAAATAACATAACACACATAAAATTAGTGATTATAATTGTTTTATGTATCTCTGTATGCTTGAAGTAAAGAGAATTAAATTCTACCTTATAGGAGGAAATTGAATGTTTCCTTTCCAAACCCTAATTTAACCAAAGGCTTGCAAAACAAAATAGAGTTACATATAACACAAATAAATCAATGATTATAATATCTTTTCAGTATTTTTGAATGCTAGAAGTAAAGAGATCGAAATCTTGCTTGGCTAATCCTTCATACAGAATATTAGAGAGACAAGATTAATTTGGCCGTAACTAATTAGACTCATTTAAACCATAAGAATTTTTCTTTAAATTTCAAATGATAAACTTGTTGCAACCATATTTCAATAACACACTAGGGTTATAAAAATAAACTTATGTGAATGTATTTTGGGAAATGAAACTCCCACTTGTTTGTAATACCTTATGAATTAATAATTATTAATTCTGTTGGAAAATACTTTGATTATTATTTTATTATCCTTTGACGGGAAAGTCAAGGATAGAACATTTTGTAATAAAACATTCCTTATTAATAAAAGACGTTGAAGGAAAAAAAAAGTGGAAGTAGCTGTTGAAAGATTTTTTGTTGACCCACAAGAGGGAAATGAAAAGTGGCAGAGACCACCGAGTGAGAACTCGAGATGCAAGAGGCATCATCCCCAAAAACCAGGTTTTCACTCCTAGTTGAGTTGTTAAAGAGCATGAGGCTCATAAATGGCCAAGTCTTAGGCTAAATACTATTTAATAGTATGTCCATGAGCAACAGGAGGCTAGCATTGGACATGGATTAACATATGTGTAATGTAAGAGATGACGCATTAAGATATTTTTCTCTTGTGGTTCAATGAACAGGATCGGGGGTTCTGGAGCAAGTAATTTGTCTATTCTAGGAGTTGGTTGGGAGGAACATCTTCTCCACTTTTGTTTTCCTAGAATTGGTGCCAAGTTCCTACTCTGTTTGTTCTTATGTCTAATTCTAGTTATAGTAGGATGTGTATGTGAAATATTTATGTACAGTTACATCTCCAAGCAGTAGGGTTATGCATTTTTTGTAGAAAAAATACCCATGTTTCTCTGAAGTGCATTAGATCCGTACAATGTTATTACTGTAGTGATTAATAACTCGTTCCTAAGCATAAGTTGGTAGAACTGGTTATCGTTGATATAGTTTCGAATTCGATACTTGAAGAATTTAGAACTCATGAATTTGTATATAATGGATTGAATCCGCTGTTTCTTTTTAAAATGTACTGCGTATTCCTACATTTAACTGGGCATTATCTGTTCATATCGTTTTTGCTCAACCTAATTATGCTTATTGAATGTGGATTGAATTTGTAGTCTTGTTATAGCGTAGATATGTATTATTCCAATGTCATAGATGAAAATTCTTTTGTTTTTACACAGAGGAAATCCTGAAAAATTTGCAATCTGAATCCCTAATCAACTTAGCGTAGTTAGGGTTTGTTTGTTACAATTATGAACAAAGAAGACATAATCAATGAATGGTTAAGCATCAAGTTAATCTTCAGATCGGTTTAGCTTACAGTAAATCAAAACTCCAAATCAAACCAAAAACCATTGAATATGCAAATTTAAACGTTGATCCACATAATTAGAAGATCATTAGTCCAGATCCATTCCGCAACTAGATCGATAGTTCACAAAAGTTGCAAAAGACGAAATTGTGGAAGTTTAGTTCTGAAAAGTTGTAAGGCAACCCGCTTTCCACAATCCGCAAGGTTAGACGTCGATCCACAAAAGTAGTAGATCAACGGTCGAGATTGCATCCGCAAAGAAGATCATCGGATGATAATAGTCGCGAAGGTTTCACTGTGGAATCCACAAAGAATCAGATCAACAGGCGGGACTTAAGCCACAAGAAATCAACGGTGTAGAAAGTATAAACAAGATTAAGTGAATGAAAACTAGAGTTTCCGCAACCCGCAACTGGAAATTCGCATTAGCAAAATGTGGAATGCGGAATGCAGGAAGTAAAATATTAAGCTAACAAAATTTGGAGTTTCCGCAACCCACAACCCGCAACCTGCAATTATCATTAGCAAAGTGTGGAATGCAGAATACGAGAAGTAAAATTTTAAATTAACGAAAACTGGAGTTTCCGCAACCCGCAATATGCATTAGCGGAATGCAGAATGCAGAATGTGGGAACTAAAATATTAAGTTAATGAAAATTAGAGTTCCTGCAACTCACAACCTGCATTAGCGGAATGCGGGAAGTAAAATATTAAGCTAATGAAAACTGAAGTTTTTGCAACCCGCAACCCACAACCTGCATTAGCGGAATGCAGAATGTGGAATACGGGAAGTAAAAGATTAAGCTAACGAAACTTGGAGTTTCCGCAACCTGCAACCCACAATTCGCATTAGTGGAATGTGGAATGTAGAATGTGGGAAGTAAAATATTAAGCTAACGAAACTTGGAGTTCCGCAACTCGCAATATGCATTTGTGGAATGCGAACTACGGAATGCAGAAATCAGAGCTACATAATGGTTCTTGCGGAAGAACAATAACTTAGATTTTGTGTTTGTGTTTGGAATTCTATGTTTTTTTTGAAAGGGTTTCTAAGGTTAAGGAGATGATGATCATTTCATTTTGGACAGAGTTATGCTTTAAAATATCTATCTGTTTGTAATGCTTCATAACAGTTAGGTTTTTTATTAATATGTCCAAAGATATATGGTTATAGATTTTTATTTTTATTTTTAGAATTTGAGGTATGTTACATATGGTATCAGAGCACGGGTTCAACACTAGGACTAAGTGGGCTCAACACACTACTATTATAGAAAACAACAAACTAACTCATGTTTATTTTGTTTTGAAAATTATCTTATACACAAGAAAGAGAAGTACAAATATATTTTGCATGAAATATGACAGATGCGGGAATGTTTGCAGAAGAGGAATGTCGCCTGGAACAACCTTTAAATAATGAAGAGGGAAATCTAAGGGATGGAGAGTTCTGGGTAGATCTAAATGAAAGCCATGATACTAAATATGAATTAAAAATGAATGTGGATGAACTAAGCTCTGAGTTAAGAAAGGTTAAGGAAGATAACGAGCAAATTCTGAAGGCTCAAGAAGAACTAAACACTATCATGTTAGCAAAAATCAATAATGAAGAAAAGATAAAAATAAGTAGTTTAAATAGGAACTGCCTAAAACTAGCCTGTACAATAAACACAAGGGTAGACATCTGGAATTTTCTAGCCATAACCCTGACACTTCAAGTGAAGAGTCAGTTAAATATCACATAAAATCTCAAGAGTCAAGTGAAAGCAATGACGAAAATAAAAAGAAGAAAATGTACAAACCCTATGAGGAAATATTTGGGGATTTCAAGAAAATTAAACCACCAATGTTTAATGGGGAAATCGAGAAGGGAGAGGAGGCAGAGGCCTGGTTGTCCGAAATGAAAACGTACTTCCAAATATATAATTAGTCAGATGAGTTGAAAGCAAAAATGACCATTTATAATATGACCAGAAAGGCAGATATATGGTGGCAAGACATAAATAAAGTTAAGGGTATAAAATAAAGGTATGTAACCTTGAAAACTTTTAAGAGACTTTTTAAAAGAAAATATTTATCTTAACAGTAATATGAAGAAAAAGAAAAGGAGTTTTATGAACTAACGTTAGGGGCCATGACAATGAAAGAAATTTGAAGTAAGTTGTTAGGATTACTTCACTATGTCCCTTACATAACTTATGAGAATCCCAAGATACAACGATTCCTTAGTTTCCTGCCCCTCATGTTTAAATAACAAATTGAATATAATAATCCAAAGACACTAGAGGAAGCGACGAGGAAGGCCAACTTCTATTATGACCAAAACAAGAATAAAAGAGAAATTATACCAACTTGGAAAAATCAAAGACCAAATAAGTTTGATTCTAAAAGAAAACAAAATAAGTTCCATAAAAACATGGGAAATAATCATAGAGGGTATCAGGGTAACAATTATAAAGGTTTTAAACCTCAAGATTCTACGACACCCTCAATTGTTCCTAATAAAAACCCAGCACAAAAATAACTCTTAAAATGTCGGGAGTGTGGAGAGAAATACTAATTTAAAGACTGTCCATCAAGGAAACAAAAGTTTAATGTTCATTCTATCTAGGAAGCAGTTGGGGATATGGCTAGGAGCGTGCCCAAAATATGTGTTGGCATGGAAAATCGGCAAGCAGACCACTTGAATTCCATGGTCGAAATTGAAGGTATGATAAAAAATTAACCTATCTCTATTTTAATTGATCCAGGCACAAGAATGAGATATATTTCACCTGGAGTAGTTGATTTATGCAATTTCGTACCTGAAAAGTTTGATAAGTCATGGCTAGTACAGTTAGCCACATGTACAAAAAGAAAGGTTATTAGTATTGCTAGAAATTGTAAGATAATGTTGAATGATTTCCTTACGCATGCGAATGTAAATATATTGCCTTTAGGATATTATGATCTGTTAATAGGAATGGATTGGCTTGAAGAGCATAAAGTTTTGCTAAACTGTTTTGATAAAACATTTATATGTATTGGGAATAATGAAAATAATACAAAAGTGAAAGAAATTCCTAGGAAGGTAACCATCAGAGAAATCTCTGCTCTGCAAATGAAGATATCAGTAAGAAAAGGATGTAAGGTATTCACTGTGTATATAATAAATGACAAGGAAAATGATATGAAACCTAAACTAGAAGACATACATGTTTTAAAGGAGTTCGAAGATATCCTTCCGGAAGAAGTCCATGGAATTCCTCCAAAAAGGGATATAGACTTCACAATCGATCTGATACCTGGAGCGGTACCAGCATCAAAAGCTCCATATTGAATGAACATAATCGAAATCACAGAACTAAGCTCACAATTACAAGAAATAATCGATAAAAAGTACATTCGACCAAGCATGTCTCCCTGGGGAGCACCAGTCTTGCTTGTGAAAAAGAAGGACGATACACTAAGATTATGTATAGATTACAAGAAACTAAATAAAATGACTATTAAAAACTGATACCCACTTCCCCGGATAGATGATCTGTTTGATCAGTTCCATGGAGCAAATATCTTTTCAAAGATATATTTAAGGTTAGGTTATCATCAAGTGCTAATAAAAGATGAAGATATTTTCAAAACAACATTTAGGACCTGTTACAGTCACTATGAGTTTGTCGTAATTCCCTTTGGGTTGACAAACGCACCTGCTGCATTCATGTGTTTAATGAAAAACATCTTAAGAGATTGTTTGGATAAATTTGTGGTTGTCTTCATTGACAACATATTATTCTACTCTAAGAATGAACAAGAACACGAAGAACATCTGAAAATAGTTTTGCAAGTATTAAGAGAACAACAAATTTATGCAAAGTTCAATAAATGTGACTTTTTCAAATACAAGATTCAGTACCTTGGACACGGAGTGTCCAGGGATGGAATCTTAGTCGACCCAGATAAGGTAAATGCCATTATGGAGTGCCCGGTTCCTAAAAAGGTATCTGACATCAGATCATCTATGGGAATCACTAGATACTATAGGAAGTTCATAGAAGGATTTTCTAAGATTGCCTACCCCATAACTTCCTTACAAAAGAAAGGAAAACAGTTTGAGTGGACTAAAAAGTGTGAGGAAAGTTTAAAAAAATTAAAACACCTATTAACCACCGCCCTGATCTTAAAAATTGCTGATCCATTCAAGGATGTTGTCGTATGTACGAATGCTTGCAATGAAGGATTAGGTGGAATTTTATTACAAGACAATTATGTTGTACCTTATGAATCTAGAAAACTAAAGGATCATGAGAAGAATTATGCGACACATGATATAGAACTTGCTGCTATAATTCACGCCTTAAAAATGTGGCGACATTACTTAATCGGGAGAATTTTTTTACTTATGTCGGACAACATAAGCCTTAAATATTTATTTGAACAACAGAATTTGAACGCAAGACAATCTAGATGGTTTTCCTTTCTAAGCAAGTATAACTTCGAAATAAACCATATAAAGGGAAAGGAAAATAAAGTAGCAGATGCTTTAAGTCGTCATGCCAATTTACTGTTTGCAAGCATCAACTACAAATATGATCTGGGAAATAAGATTTTAAGTACTGGAAATTCTAATGGGGAATATCAAAGTTTAAAAGAAAAGACTGCTAAAAATGAACAAGTACAAGTAAAAATAGACTTTTACCTAAACCAACAAGGACTATTGTTGTATAAAGACAAGCTATATATACCAAACATAAGAGAAATTAAATTAACAATCATGGATGAACTACATAAAATACCATACTCAAGGCATTTGAGGTATCAGAAAATGATTACAATGATCAGAAAGGACTTCTTTTGGCCAAACATGAAAAAAGGAAGTGGATGAATACTTAGCTCGCTTCCTTGAATGTTAGCAAGTTAAAGCAGAGAATCAACATCCCGCAGGATTGTTGCAGCCACTACCCATTCCGAAATAGAAGTGGGAGACCATCAGTATGGATTTCATCATCGGATTGCCCAAGAATTTCAGACAACATGATTCCATCATGGTTGTGGTTGACAAATTAAGCAAAGAGGCTCATTTTATACCTGTAAAATCTACCTACATGGCTATTAATATTGCAGACATATTCATGAAATAAATATTTAGGTTACATGGCGTACCGAAGGTAATAGTCTCGGATAGAGACAAGAAGTTTACAGGTAACTTCTGGAAAGCCTTATTTAAAGGTTTGGGTACCTAGTTAAATTTGAGTGCTGCATATCATCCACAAATGGATGGGCAGACTGAAAGAGTAAACTAGGTTCTCGAGGGCATGCTAAGAATGTATGTTATGGACAATCCAGGTAAGTGGGAAGACTACCTACAATTACTTGAATTTTCTTATAACAATATTTTCCAAATTTCTACAGGTATGAGTCCATTTGAAATTTTATATGGGCGTAAGTGTAATACTCCAATCTCATGGAGCAACCCTGTTGATATATTAATGTTAGGACCTGATTTATTAGAAGATATGGAACTAACTGTGAAACATTTACAACAAAACTTGAAGGCTGCCCAAGACAGGTAGAAAAGTTATGCTAACTTAAAAAGAAATCTTAGAGATTTCCAGGTGGGTGATTATGTATACATAAAGGTAAATCCCAAGAAAAGTACCTTGATACTGGGAAAGTATAAGGAATTGGCACTCACGTATTGTGGGCCATTTGAAATTCTAGAAAAAATGGGGCCGGTTGCATACCAGTTAGCCCTACCACCCAATATTAAAGTACATAATGTGTTTGACGTTTCTATATTGAAGAGATATGTTCATGATGTTTTTCATGTGATTGATTTGAATGTAATTCAGGTGGAACCTGAGGGAGAGTTCCAAGTGGGATCGGAGCGCATTCTCGACAGGAGAGAACTTTTACTCCGAAACCGTACCATCGGATAGGTAAAGGTGCAATGGAAGCACCTTAGCCTGGAAGAAGCTACTTGGGAGGTGGAAAGTAATATGCAGGAGGAATATCCAGACTTATTCCAAGAGGCTGACATGGATGAATAAAAACAAAAGTTATAACACTGAGGATGATGCTATCTTTTAAGGGGAGGTGTATGTAATACCCCCTGAATTAATAATTATTAATTCTGCTGGAAAATACTTTGATTATTATTTTATTATTTTTTGACAGGAAATTCAACAATAGAACATTTTGTAATAAAACATTCCTCATTAATTAAAGATGATGAAGGAAAACAAAAGTGTAAGTAGCTGTTGAAAGAGTTTTCGCTGACCCACAAGAGGGAAATGGCAAGTGGCAGAGACCATTGAGTGAGAACTTGAGATACAAGAGGCATAATCCCCAAAAATTAGGTCTGCACTCCTAGTTGAGTTGCTAAAGCGCAGGAGGCTCATATATGACCAACTCCTAGGTAAAATACTATTTAACAGTATGTCCATGAGTAGCAAGAGGATAGAATTGGACATGGATTAACATCTATGTAATGCAAGAGATGGTGCATTAAGATATTTTTCTCTTGTCGTTCAATGAACAAGCTCGAGGGTTCTGGAGCAAGTAATTTGGATGCTCTGGGAGTTGGTTGGGAGGAAAAAATTCTCCACTTTTGTTTTCCCAGCGTTAGTGCCAGGTTCCTACTTTGTTTTTTCTTATGACTAATTCTAGTTACAGTAGGATGTGTATGTTGTTAGAATTTTATCGTTTAATCAATATGATATAGGATCTTATCTAAGAGAATAACATGCACATCAATAATCACAAGAGACAAGAGACACAATTATTTTTCCTCGGGGAAACCATAAAGGAGAAAAGTCCGCAAGTTCCTTAGAGATAGAATGAGCACCGATAGCAAAAGTAATTTAACCCAAAAGTACAAAGATGATATCCGACAGCTATTCTCTCTCTCACTTGTGCGAGCTACTCCTCTCTCACTCATGCACTATTGTTGAGTGTGTGTGTGTATCAAATAGAGAGTCTCACTCTCTCTATATACTTAATTTCCACTTGAAAATTACCCTATAGGGCCGACTTCTCTAGGAGAGTCTAATAACCCTAATATAACTCAACTGTGGGGTCTAATGCCCCGACTTGCAATAGAGGGTTAACCTCAATGAGTTTACATGACTTAATTATATTAATGACTCTCCCGATCGGAGGAACAAACATATCTGTAGGGGTACAATGAAATAAAATAAGAAATATACAAGTGAATACATTCCGAAGTTACAAATACATTAGCACTCCCTCTTAACTAGGAAGATATTCTCTCGACAATGTTCATCATCACAAGTCTTCATCACTGGATCATCATCATCATCACTGCTGCTGCTATCTCGAGAAAATGGTATTATCTCTCAAATATACTTGTCATAGGAATTTCTACAGATCCAGCACTTTTTCATGCTGGATGTAGGCCTAGCCTCCATGTAAGTCTTCATCATCTATGCGAGAAAGCCATCAAGTAAGTACATCCCAGGACTGATTATACGCCTCTTACAAAACCTGCAAGATCTCCCAGGACTAATTATATGCCACTGCAAAACATGAAGGAGCATCTTAGGACTGATTACATGCCTTACAATACCCGTGTACCCTACTATTACCTCATCATATTCAGATCATCTCATAGTCACACGAAGCACAACCCAGATACACATAACACAACACTCACATTCACTGGCATCGTAGGACAAACCCACTACCATCTAGGAAAAGGCTTCCAGCACTTACCTTCACTGACATGGTAGGACACACCTACTACCATCTGGGAAAGGCTCCAACACTTACATCGAACGGAATGGTAAGACACACCTACTACCATCCGGGAAAGGCTCCAACACTTACATCCACCGGCATGGTAGGACACACCTACTACCATCTGGGAAAGGCTCCAACACTTACATCCACTGGCATGGTAGGACACACCTATTACCTTTCGAGAAAGGATTAAGCATTTACATCCACTGGCATGGTAGGACAAACCTACTACCATCCGGGAAAGGCTCCAAAACTTACATCACGACCATGGGAGGCCCAACCTTCCACCATGTCGGAAAGTCTCATGTGTATCTGCGTCTTCTGGACTCACCACTTCCCCTTGGAGGGAACCTCGATTTGAAGAAAACTAATATTCTCTCTGAAGTACTTGAAATTCACTCTGGCTAATGGCTTGGTCAATACATCAGCTTTATGCTTGTCTGTTGCAACATTATTGAGCTTCATTGATCCTCTCTGCACCATATCCCTGATATAGTGATACTTGATCTTGATATGCTTCGACTTGTCATGGAACACCGGGTTCTTCGACAGCTTCACACAACTTTGGTTGTTGCAATATATACAAGTATCATCCAACAAATGATCAAACAAATTAGACAGTAGCTTCCTCAGCCACACTAACTCACAACTTGTCGAACAAGTTGCGATATACTCTGCTTCGGCTATACTCAGTGCCACGTAGGACTGCTCCCTGCTAAGCGAAGAGATCACCCCTGATCCCATACTGAGGCAGGACCCTCAAATATTCTTCCTATCAATGGAACTTCCTACCCAATCTGAATCCACACAACCCTCCATGTTAATATTCTGTTCGACTCATACTTGAGCCCATAATCAACTGTACCCTTCAAGTACCTCAGAATATGCTTTGCAACAATCAGGTGAACATGTCTCGGATCCGTCAGGAATTGACTCAATGTGTTCACAACAAAGCAGATATATGGTCTCATATTCACCAGGTACATCAAGGACCCAATCATACGACGATATATCATGGAATCAACTGACTCTGATGAAGTATCACTCAATAGCTTTAGGTTTGATGCCATAGGTGTGGCCATGGCCTTGAAGTCCATCATCTTGAACCTCTTCAGGATCTCCATTGCATACTTCCCTTGTCCAAGGGAGATTCCATCCACACTTTTCCACACCTCCACTCCTAGAAAGTAGTGCATCATCCCCAAGTCCTTCATCTCAAACTCGGCAGCAAGCTTCCTCTTCGTGACAACAATCAACCCATCCTCACCTATCAAAAATAGGTCATCTACATGCAATAGGAGTATCACTGGGTTCCATTCCTCAAACTTGCAGTAAAGATTGGAATCCTCTTTACTCTTGGTAAATCCCAAACTGGTCAGGAAGCTCTCAATCCTGCCGTACCACATCCTGGGTGCTTGTTTTAAATTGTACAATGACCTTCTTCAATTTGCACACATGAGTCTCATTATCATTTGTCTCAAATCCGAGTGGCTTCTCCACATACACTTCCTCTTCTACTACACCATTCAAGAACATGATATTGACATCCATCTGCTGTATCTTCCATTTCATCACTGCGGCCAGAGAAAGTACTGATATGATGGAAGTGTATATGGCTACAGGTGTAAAATTTTCTTCATAATCTATTCCTTCCTTATGGGAGAAGCCACATGCCACAAATCTCGCTTTATACTTCTCTATGCTGCCATCTACAACATGCTTGCTCTTGTATATCCACTTGGAAGTCACAATAGACTTCCCTTCTGGTCTTAGGACCACATCCCAGACATCATTCTTCATGATCGACTTATTCTCCTCGATCATCGCATCCTTCCATTCTTTCTTTTCTGCTACTTCTTCATAGTTGGAAGGTTCTTTATTAATGATGTCACACAATAGGGCTACATAACTGGAGTAGGAACTAGTTCTCTTCCCTTCTCTGTGCATTTATTCTGGAGCGCCATATCTCTCTGCACCTTGGATAGCCTCATGCACCCATGCTGGTTTCCTCTTGTAAGAATTCTTCTCACGGGGTGGATCTATAGGTTCCTGAGGTTCTTCCATTTCTCGATCTTCTTCTGGGGTGGCTTCATTCATTATTGTATCTCAGATCCTAGGTAATTCTATTTCTTCAAGGTATTCAACAAGTATCTTTCTGGATTTGTTGTAAGTTGAGTCTTCGTCAAATGTCACGTCCCTGTTGATGTCGATCTTCTCGAATCCTGGGAAATATTATGTAAGCCTTCGAGCTTTCACTATACCCCACAAATATACCCTTATTTTCTGAAGGATCTAACTTCGTCCTCTTTTCTTTTGGAATGTGTATGTACACCGGGTAGCCAAATATTCAGAGATGGCTGACTTCTGGCTTCTTTCTAGAGAAGACTTCTTCTGGTGTCTTGTTATCAAGTACTTTATGCAGAGTATAATTCTGTACATACACACCTATCCTAACAGCTTCTGCTCATAGATACATAGGAAGATCCCGATCATGAAGCATTGCCTTTGCTGCTTCCATAATCGTTCTATTCTTCCTTTTTGCAACTCCATTATGTTGTGGATTATATGGAGTGGTCAACTCCCTCTTAATCCCTGACTCTCTGTATAATTCCTTGAATTCTCCACCATTTTCTGATCGAAAGGTCTTGATTTTGTTCTCTGTGTGCTTCTCGATCAAGGCTTTGAATTCATTGAACTTATTGAATACTTCATCTTTGATTTTCAATAAATATATCCATGTCTTCCTATAAAAATCATCAATGAAAGAAACATAATATACATACCCACTCAAAGAACTTGATGACATCGGATCGCATACATAGAAGTGGATAATTTCCAATATTCCTTTTTCCTTGCTCTCGCTACTTGGAAATGTCTTCTTTGTGTTCTTTCCATTTGAACATCCTTTGCAAACGCCTTCATGCTTTTCCTGTATTCCTGGAATGCCTTCAACAAATTTTCTTGCAACTGGTAGTGCCCTATGGTGGACATGTGCAAGCATTCTATGCCAAATTTCACTTGGCTCTACTGAGTCATGGACCAAAGCTTGTTTTGGTTGGCCCTTTAATTTATATAAGCCTCCCTCTTGCTCTCCAATCACTACTGCATCATCTCTAGTCTTTCCCTTTGGCCACATAAGGACTTGGCCATATAGAAATGCAACCCTCATACCTTTTGCATCCAATGCATATATGGAGAGAATATTCTTCTTTAGTCTTGGTACAAATAATACATCTTTCATCTTCATAGACTTTCTAGAGTCTAGCTTATAGGAAGCTTCACCACTTCCTTTTATAGGATACTGGTAGTCATCCCCAAGTTTCACTTTGTGGGGTGACTCATGTTCGGATAGGTTCACAAAGGATTCTTTAAATCCCGTCATATGCTTGGAAGCCCCACTATCTATGAGCCACCTTTTTTTCTAGGACAATCTCTGGTGAAGTGTCCTTTCTCATCACATGTATAGAATCCAACATTAGATTGATCTCTACTAGCTCTTCTAGGGTTATCTTTTTGATTCTGGTGTGGATGCTTACCTTTCTTGAGATGATAGTGCTCCTTTCTAATTTTCTTGGTATGTGTTGTGAGAGATTGATCTTCATTTCCAATCTTTTCTGATTTTCTATAACCCGCAATCTACATTAGTGGCAGAATGCAGAATGCGGGAAGTAACATATTAAGCTAACGAAATTTGGAGTTTCTGCAACCCATAGAGTGGAATGCGGAATGCGGGAAGTAAAATTTTAAATTAATGGAAACTGGAGTTTCAATAACCCATAACCCGCAATTCGCATTAGCAGAATGCAAAATGCGGGAAGTAAAAGATGAAGTCAACAGAAACTGGAGTTTCTGCAACCCACAAACCGCAATCTGCATTAGCGGAATGCAAAATGTGGAATGCCAGAAGTAAAATATTAAGCTAACAAAAATTGGAGTTTCCACAACCCGCAACCCACAATCCACATTAGTAGAATGATGAACGAGGAATGCGAGAAGTAAAAGATTAAGCTAACGAAACTTGGAGTTTTCGCAAATCGCAACCCACAATCCGCATTAGCGAAATGTGGAATGCAGAATGCAGGAAATAAAAGATTAAGCTAATGAAACTTGGAGTTCTGCAACCCGCAACCCGTGATCTGCAGTTGCGAAATGCGGCAGAAATCAGAACTACGGAATGGTTCTTGTGAAATAACAATAACTTAGATTTTGAGTTTTTGTTTGGAATTCTATGTTTTTTTGAAAGGGTTTCTAAGGTTAAGGAGATGATTATCATTTCATTTTGGACAAGGTTATGCTTTAAACTCTATATATGTTTGTAATGCCTCATAATAGTTAGGTTTTTTATTAATATGTCTGAATATATATGGTTATAGAGGTATGTTACACTATTGGTGCCTCAAAATTGTTTCCAATGTTCAAGGCTTCCACCCCCTTTCCCACAACCTTAGTTTGTGCTTTTCATTACTCAATTTTATCAAGTTGCCATCAGTTTTTAGTCGAGAATAATTACTTTCAGAACCTAGCACACACTTGGGTGCTCCCTGGTGGTTTGGTTTTCTAGAGCCTAACAATATTACAGTGCTCATTGGTAGCTCAGATTTCCAGAGCCTAAAACTATTACAGTGCCCCTTGGCAGCTCTGTCTTACTTTTTAGTTCCCAAGCTAGAGCCTACACTATATTCTTAGTGTTTCCTGGCAGCTCTTCCTTTTATTTTCCTCTGCATGTTTTTCCCTCTGTGTTTTCCAACTTAATAGTTATTAATTGCCTCTCCTAAAAGCGACCACTTTTATTCGTAAAGATAAATGTGTATTATCACAAACTTAGTTTATGTCAATTAAATGCATGGCTGCCCCTAATTTCGATTTCCAACATTCATAATCTTTTTAATAAATAGCAGTTACTAATTACTTAAAAAATACTCTTACAAAAATTATTTTTTGGATATTACAATTAAAACTCTTACAAAAATTACTTTCAATGTTACTAGGTATTACAATTTAAATAGAAAATACCATTGTCAAACTTAAAAATTTAAATGAAATAATAATTCTTTGTTGAATGAGGATATTAAATGCAAAATGGATTAAAGAAGGAGACCCTCCTAAAATTTAGACAACATGTTGGTTAAAAAATTGAAAATGGATAAATGATATTGAAGTGCCTATCTAGCTTGAACTTCTTTTTAGGCTAAATAAGGAATGATATTACAATTTTCTTTGTCTCGTTCTAAGAAATCTCTTAAAATAAAATCTTCAATCCGCTTTTGCACTAAGTTGACTTTTGGCTTAAATATCGCTTGGAGTTGCTGAACGCATTCAATGAATAATTCTTGATCTGTCAATACTTTTCTAGCCTTCATTGTGCGAGTTATTGCAACATCAATTGAATGACATCTATATCCATATACAACCTTCATGACTTTCTTCTTCTCATCAATTTGTGGAAGTACATAAATCTTAATCCTCGTAGAATTATATGTAAAGCGAGCATTGAATTCAAAATCATCAGTTTTGGCTATGGTTTGTGTGACAAGTTCCTTCAAAATAATTTGGTACTTTCCACATACAAAAGAATGCAAAAATCTAACAACATCCTCCTATGGAAAATTTAACTGTGATATGATATCTTCATAAGTTAACCTTTTCGAGTCATTGAATAGTAAAAGCAAAAGTGTTTGGTTGGTTGATACTTTAATTTCTATGGGTTTAGCCAATAATTTTACAGCTTCCCAAACTATATATCCACGTAAGTTTACGATGCTAATATTTTCTAGAATAAGATCCTTTGTATAAACCAATGCATTTAGGCATTTTCGATGGTTGATTAAGTTCATATGAGGACTTAAAGGCTGTCCAGAATGCATGTGTTAATACTTTAACATTCGACTTTATTCCAGGATACCTAATTGAATAATTATCAAGGTATGCTTTGAAGTCAACTTGACTCTTCATTGATAGTGTGACATCATTAACCATGCACTCCAATATTTGATGTAAATTGTAAACCAAATTGATCATTTAACTTTGAAAATATGGTTCATTCATGAATACCAATTTCACTTTTATCGAATAGTAATTTGTGAGTTAGCTTTTTACTATGAAATTCACCAATTAAATCTCTATCACTGACAGAGTGAAGAAGATTCACTGTCTTTTCAAGAACACTCTCAATTAGAACATTCTCAATATCACATGCATAGATCCATCTAAAAGGGGATTTACCAAGCACAGAGAGGGATCAAATCTCTCAAGATGCAAACTCTTTTTTAGAGTGAAAATGTGTAATCTAATTTTTATGGTTTTAATTTATCTAATTTATGTTGTTATATATATATATATATAATTCTAAATAATTCAAATTTAATTTTAGTCGGCAAGTTATTTTTAATAATATTCTATTAAAATTTATAAAAGACACATGTCAACTCTAAGACGAGAACGAAAGGAGTTACACATATCTCCCCTATTGGGCTGTAGAATGCACCTCTTCAGTGCAATAAAATACACATGTCAAATCTAAGATGATCATGGAAGGAGTTACACATCTCTCCCCTACTGGGTTGTAGAATGCACCTCTTCAGTGCAATCACTACTTGTTTTCACAATGCCGCTCTTTTTAAGTACATTGCCAAAAATATTGTAGCCAATAACTCAATAGTTGTGCTTTATACAAAGATGTTAATTTAGTGAATATACACCTTTACTTTGATATCTTCTCTTAAGCTTGGATACAACTTGAAATTATGTCATTTGGAATCCACCTACAGTTGTGTAGGTCGACGATCTTGTTTCTTGGGACAAATTCTAATGAAGTGTCCATATTAGTGACAAAAGTTACAATTGAAAGGTATGCGTTCAAAAGAAATAACTTAGAGATGTATCATATCGTATAGTTTGATTTCAATTTCTTTAGGAAAAAATTTCTCTAGATATACCTCTAAGTATATGGGTTCACATGTAAATTGAACGCCTTCTAGATAAGTGATGGTTAAAAATTCCCTATAATGTTTCCAAAGGCGGAAATAGAGGACCATCGCAAAAAATGGTAGGGAGGTGTGGAAGTTTTACACATACACAAACAAACTTGATTTCCACTTTTGATTAAAGTCTATAGTATAGTGGGATAGAAACATCCTTGTATATCCCATGCAGTATGGGCATGAGTAGAAAATCATGTCCCTTTCTTCTTTGCTTGAGAAAAGGAAGAGGGAATTTTCTCTTCCAATGACCATTATAAAGAGCTAATTCTTTAAAAGAGGGGATCAATGCTTGACTACCTATCATTTTATTTCTTTCAAAATGGACCATAGTCTTGTAAATTTTTCAACAAAGGGTCACCTTAGATAAAATGATTGCATATCTATAAGTTTCTCGAGAGGTGAGATCTAACTGAGGGATTTCTTCCAATATTTTAAGAAATTTTCGGTGATGGGAGGAAATATTTACAAGCATAATCAAATCCAATAAATATTTGAAGGCCTTGAGAACCCTACTTTGAACGACCTCCATTAAAATCAAAGATGAAGATGAAACTTGAAAGACAACCTGTGAAATGAATCTGAAACTTTAGAACTGCAGATGACTATGCAAAATCCATAATCTAGATAAAAAAGCTGAGCTTGAAAAGGGAAGGTCTGCAAATAGAAGGAACTCTGCCTATAGGAAACTAAGACGTGTGAGCAACAATTGATACACCTTTGTTAATACTATTGGATAAGTTATCTCAATGTGATTTTGGTAACCAAAATCATTGCCATTATCATCATCATTGTCCTAATCACCAACATTTTCATGACCATGATCATCATGTAATCATATGATCCTCATTGTCTTCATTGTCACACCATCATCATTGTCATCATCATCTTCATCGTCATTGTCATCGTCATCGTCATCGTCATCGTCATCACGACCACCATTGTCATCTTCATCTTAATCATCGTTGTAGTCATTGTCATCACCACCACCACCAACACTATGATTATCATCATCATTGCCATCATCATCACCCTCATCATCATATGTTATGTGGAAAACTAGATGCCAAAACTAGCAAAAAGACTTAGTTGAAAAATTAGATGCAAAAGTGGGCACAAAGAAAGGCGCCAGTTTTGTCACATATGGTGCAATTTTTGGTGCAAGTGATGGCAGAAAACTTGGTGCAAAATGTTACATAGTAAAATGGTGCTTAAGTCAGTGTGAAAAAATATGCATCTTCCAATGCAAAACTAGGTGAAAAACTAGGAACAATACCTAGCACAATGACACGATGCAAAATTAGACGAAAAGATGGCACAAAACTAAGAGTAACTTTTGGCACAACATTCATTGAAATTTTTGGTGCAAATGATGGCACAACACCTGGTGGAAAATTTGAACAAAAGAGAGTGCATAAGTTGTTTCAAACCAAGGTACAACTTCAAGTGCAAAACGAGGTACTAGCCTTGGTGTAACACTTGGAAAAAAAGGTTAGTGTGAAATTGGATGTTAAACTAGCCAAAAAAACAAGTTGAAATCCTAGTGCAAATCTTGGTGCAAATCCTTGCACAAATGTTGGCACAAATCTTGACATAAATCCTGGAGCAAAACTAAGTACAAAATTTGGCACAAATTGCACTTGTTTTAGCATCCACTACTGGAAAGTGACGACAATTGCACCTATAATAGAGTAAGAACATGGATTAGCGCCTATTTTTCATGGAAGATGAGGAATTTTACATTGGAAAATGTTTTAGATGTAGATGGTGGAGCTAAAATGGATGTTAATAGGAGGGTTTTGTTTTAGTGAATTAGAGTCTATGCACCCATCTAGTTGAACATTTCCACCATATTGATAGCCAAGTTCGAGATAAAATGTTACTTTGATGTACATCTAAGGATTCTTTTAACTTCCTTCCAATGTTCAAGATGAGGTTCAACCATGAATATGGAAATTATTCCAATTACATATGCAATATCTAGTCTAGTGGTTGTTGGATAGAAAAGATTTCCAACTAGTTGTCTATATAGTGTAACATCACTTTTTTTTCAAAAATAGATTTGTACTCCTCAATTCCCCCCTATATTAAATTGGAGTGGGAGCTAACTTACAATACTCCATCTTAAACTTCTTTAATATATTAAGTGCATACTTTGGTTCCGATAAAATAATAGTATCTTTCTCTTGCTAGACTTGGATACCAATAAAATAATGTAACAACCCTAAATCTATGATATCAAAAGCCTTCTCTAACTTCCTCTTGTAGTGATATACATGGCATACACTACTTACTGTACAATGATCAAGTCATGTACATATAGGACCACACTTATAAAACCACCATTACAATTTAATATAAACATTTAGTTTATTTGTGTAATGAATTGATATTCTCATGGACACAAGTTCATGGCTTTCATTTCTAAATTACTACATTTCCTTTGTTAGCCATTTCTCTTCCCACAATAACTTGGCATAAGATCATAAACATAAATAGTAGGAATTTTACTAGTAATATAAATCCCTTTAATAAAAGGCTGATAAGAACTAAAAGGGTTGTGAAGAATGATATGCACAAACTCGTTCTCCACCATATCCACAATTCAATTACCTTATAATATAATTATTTAAACATCTTTCATACTCACTGCTATCTTTCATACCTAAATACAACAATATTAAAAATAATTATACACATAAAAATATAATATAAAAATATTCGAATAATTGATTA
>LPNX010960149.1:65905-83768 GCA_001517045.1 Pseudotsuga menziesii | reverse complement strand
GTTTAAAAAAAATGAAAATGGATAAATAATATATGCAGGAGTCTCACACTTGTCTTTGAAGTGCCTATCTGGTTCTAGCTTCTTTTTAGGCTAAATAACGAATTTTATTATAATTGTCTATGTCCCATTCTAAGAAATCTCTTCAAATCAAATTTTCAATCCACTTGTACACCATGTTAACATTTGTCTTGAATATTGCTTGGAGTTGTTGAACACATTCAATGAATAATTCTTGACTTGTCAAGACTTTTCTAGCCTTCATTGTGCGAATTATTGCAGCATCGATTGCATGACATCTATCTCCATCTACAACCTCCCTCACTTTCTTCTTCTCGTCGTCAATTTGTGCAAGTGCAGGAATCTTAATCCTCTTACACTTGCATGTGAAGCCAGCATTGAATTGAAAATGATCAGTTATGGTTGTTGTTTGCGTGACGGGTTCCTTCAAAATAATTTTGTACTTTCCACATACAATATAACGCACAACAATCTGGCAACATCCTCCTCTGGCAAATTTAACTATGATCTGATATCTTCATAAGTTAAACTTTCAAAGTCATTGAAAAGTAAAAGCAGAACTGCCTGGTTGGTTGATACTGTAATTTCTATGGGCTTAGAGTCAAACTTTCCAATAATTTTACAATTTTCCAAACTATATATCCACCTAAGTTTATAGTGTTGATAATTTGCTGGAATGAAATCCTTTGTATATTAAGTCTATGCATTTAAGCATTTCCGATGGTAGATTAAGTTGAAAAGATTTGTAACAGTCAATTCTATTCCAAGATGCATATTTGCATAATTATCAATGTATGCTTTGAAGTCAGCTTGAGTCTCCATTGATAGTGTGACATCATTAACCATGTGCTCCATCTTTGATATAAAAAGGAAACCAAGTTGATGCGCTTTAACTTGGTGTTGCAGCTGCAACTATTTTCCCAATTTTTCTAAATTTTGGACCCCCCTCTTAATTTTTATCTTTCCTAGAATCGTTTGGATCCATGAACTCTGTTTTTGTTTTCCCTCTGCTACAAGTTTGGATTGTTTTGAGGTTAACTGTCTTCATGCTTTTCGGAAAATTGCTTATGTCTAAAACTTCTTTGGGTTGTGGAATTTGGAGTTTGGTTTGAAATATTGCCCTTTGATCTGTGATTTATTTCTTTGTTTTCGAAGGTCTATTTCTCATTTTTGCCATTGTTGCAGAGGTGAAAAAAACTTTCATCGTTTCCCAACCGAAAGTAATATTTTCAGTTTGGTTGTTCGGAAGCCATTTAAACAACACATCGGAGCCATATTTCCTTATGGAGCCTCCGTTGTGAAATTCGAATGATGAATGCTCTGCCAGATAGTCCTGACTTCTCCAATGACATGTTGTTATGATTCTAACTTGTTTTGCATTGTCGGAGGTTGGTCGAAGTTTGAGTCGAGGTTGTTTGATCTTTATGAAGCCGCTATTTTGGAAGTGAGACAAGCTTTGTGGACCGCTACATGACCTTAAGTTTTTCCGAACACTTAACGTTTTCACAATATTTCTACACCATAGCGGAAGGTTTATGACTTTGATCAAAGGCTGTAGTCTGATTGTTTTCCGCCATTGCAGCTCCCGAGTGAACTAAGTGTCTGCCATCTAACTGCTCCGCTCGCCGATGCTTTGTCTAGGTTTCGTCGATATGTCTTTGGGCCGCAGGGTCCATAGTGTTTTTATATTCCGCCATTGCAGCTGTGTAATGCACTAACCTCCCGATGTTGATGTCGTTCCGTTTGCCGACAGGGAACTTTTTCGCCCGATGCTTTGGCATTTAGTTCTTCTGACTCCGATAGACTTAACGGCTCCGCGAAACCCATTTTCCGTCTGAAACCCGCCGTTGTGGCTGTAAGTAAGACTATCCGGCCAATGTATCAATGGTTCAAGTTGTTGATAAGGTTTTTCCAGCTATCTTATGAGTTTTTAACCCCTGTGTGGGCGGCGGTGGTCTTTTATTTTTGTTAAGGATTTTGTGACGAGAGCACAGTACCGGGCTTGATTTTGATGATCAGTTTTTGTTGTTAGTATAGTTTAAGTTTATTGAAAATATGCATTCCTAATTAAAGATGATTTTTTGTTTAACTACAGACGAACTCAAAAGATTCTTCAGATTGCTGCTGCGAGAAGACATAGCTAAAGGACAAAGTTGAGAAAAGTTGGCTAAAGGTGATAAGCAGAGTTTGTTCTGAAATCAACAGATCTAAAGAAGGACAAATAAAATACAAGGCAGAATCGATGGCAACAAAATCCCAAGCTTAGAAAAGGTTTGTCAGTTACCGAGCTGATCCCATTTTATGAAGTACTCATAAGTTGAAATCCGAAATGTAACGCATCATGAGTACTCACGAAAAAGACAAATGGTGAGATTAAATGGTTTTTGGGGGAGTCCAAAGGTCAGATGGTTGGGGGAAGCCCAAGGGTTTTGTTGTTTTTGTATAAAGAGAGGAAAGTTAGAGTGATGGAGGGGGATTTTTCCTAGAAAAACTTGTGAGGCATTGCTTACTTCGTTTTACAATAAAAAAATTGCAAATTTTGCCTATTGGAGAAGGTGCTGTGTGGAATGTTCGAATGTGATAAAATGAACAATGTTGAAGGTGAACTATTTCATTTTCAACTGTGTTTCATTAACTGTGAGAGCATTCTAACTTTTTGAACCTATGTTCTTATCTGAATGTTCTTTGGTTTATTTTGTGATAATTTCCACTATGAGTAATGGAGAGTTTAACGATTGATGAGACATCTTGTCATGTATATCTTATTCATGTTTATGTGTTTTTATTCTAAGAACAACTATCCATGATTTACCTTAACATGTGAACAATATTAAATTACTCACGAATTAATATTTTTCTCTCTAGAGACAGCTTAGTTAGTATGTATTTTCTAATTGTGTATGATTTAGATGCGAGAGAGTCTAAGACGAGAGTTAAGAACCTGCGCATCACATTGTGACTGCTCCTTACATTCTTTATCAATCTGCATTTTAGATAGGCACTTGCATATCATACTTAAAGCCAAAAAATAAAAAAATATATTTGGTGGACCGGGCCACAACCGGTAAAACCTTTTATTTTTTTTACTTGACCTACGGTAGCTGAACCACAAACCAGATGGATTCCCTACACCAAACAGTCACAGGCTAGTTGGGAACGTTGACTGGGGAGAATCCATTGCTGTTGTTACCTGCGAATTTCCAGGCCTCAATAGTTTCTGGCGCTAGAAGGAGGGCCTCCAGTGCATGGCTGGCCGAGGAAACCCGTTTTCTCGATATTATTCCACTGGTGACAGTTCAAAAGGCAGTTTGGTTCCCAATCCAATTCCTGAAGAGAAGGGTAGAGAGCATTTGTATTCTATGGACAACAAAGTTGTTAATGATCTAAGAAGACATACTAGGGAATACGTGAAGAAGATTGGAGGATTACCGATTATCCCTGAATTTCGCAGAAGAGAATATAAAAGGGAAGACCATCTTATATTGGAAGATTCAGTTTTATTTGGAGATTGGGAAGAGTTCGTAGAAGTAGCATTACAGGAGGTTGTTCAGCTGTTGAATCAAGTAGGCCCAAACACACCTTACGGTTCACCTGTTAATACTCCTATTCATTCACCACCTCACTCTCCACCCATACTCATGGCAGGCGTAAACGCAAATCAGCCACCCAACCCACCAAATCCACCACCTGCCTGGAAAGCCAGATCACCTTTAAACTTGACACCTCCTTTGCATGATTTACCTCAATCTTTTGAAAAAATGCTGCCCAAGTTTGATCCAAATGAGAAGATGTTAGTAGATAACCACTTGCAAAGTTTCTATTTGGCAATAGAAGGATTAAGGGTTGGGGAATATAAGGATTTAGTTTGTAGACTTTTTCCACACACCCTTAAAGGAGCAGCAACATCGTGGTACTTTGGTTTTCCTGCAAACTCTATCCCTGATTGGGATACCTTTGAAAGGATTTTTAGAAGTAAGTATGCAACCCAAAAACCTCATGCAACTCTCATGAAAGGACTATGCGCCTTAAAGAAAGAAAGAAAAGAGAAGGTGCATAGTTTTACCCAAAGATTCTTAGCCTATCTTAAGAATTTTTCTGAAGGCGACAAACCCTCAGATAAAGTCCTGATTGAATATTATATCTCAGCTCTAGGAACCGAGTTGGCCATGTTTGCCAAAATGAAGGCCAAACCTACGCTAGCAGAGACTTATGAGGAAGCGGAGAGAGTAGAGGATAAAATGGAAAGTATCGAAGATTATCCTGAACGGTCAAGAGAAAAAAATGTCGGGAGGAAAGCTTTGCTGTTTACTAAGCCTAAAGAGGAGCAATCACTAGATTTCAAAGGAATGGAAAAAATGATGCAGAAGCTTTCTAACATAATCATAGATTTGGAAAAGGAAAAGGAAGCCCAAAAGTTCTACTAGCCTTATTACAAGAAAAGGGAAGATAACAATCAATCCCAACCCCCTCCTCACAGCCCTGCATCTATGAAATTAAAGAGTAGGAATGGATAACTTTTGCACTTTCCACCAACAACCCCATTTTGAAAAGAATTGTCCTCAATGGATAAATTCAATGACGTTGGTCATGAATCAGCTTTTGGATTCCAAATTAACTGAAGACAATAATGAAGAAGGGAAAGATAACAATAAATCAACAGAAAAACAAGAGGATGAAGCTATGGTTTATGGGACTGTGTATCGTTGTTTGATGCCGAGGAAGAAAAGGATCTGGGACACAAGGGCACCCTGGAAACAAATGTAACGACAACAAGCCAGGGGTTGATTAAGGAAAATAGTCTTATGCTCCCAAAGATCAAAATAATTCAAAAGAATGTTAATAAATTTCAAAATAGCTCCTTAGCTAATAAAATTCCAGAGTTTACCATCACCAGTCAAAATCCTAGACAAACCAGCATGCCTACTAAGCCCAATGAAGAAAAAAAATAATGTTAGATCGAATCTCACAGAACATAAGATGGATTATGAAATTGTGGAGGATATCAAGAAGGTGAGGGAAAACATCTCATTATTTGAAATGTGCAATGTGCCGTAGCAGAAAGAAAAGCTATTGAAAGCACTTGAAGTATTAGAGGAGAGGCTGCCCACTGACAATCAGCCCCAAGAAGAAGAAATTGGTGAAGCAAGTATGGGAGGTAAGCCTAAAAGCAATAATCCACCTTTTCTCCTTACTTTTGAAATTTTCAACCATAACGTGCATAACTGCCTAGTAGACTCAAGGGCATTAGTCAATGTCATTCCACTGCCGGTCTTCAAAAAGATAAATGGAAAACCTAAACCATCTACCTGGAGGGTCATTCAGTTGGATAGAATGAATGTGAAGGTAATTAGAGAAATGGAGGATGTTCTCATTCACTTATGTTCAAATGATAAGGTGTGTCAAGTCATCGATATTGTGGTGGCTAACATACTGGAAGCTTATGGACTTGTTTTGAGCAGAGATTGGTCAACAAAGATGAACATATATTTTGCCTCAGAATGGTCACATCTGTGGCTTCCATATAAAGGAATCCCAAATCAAATTAAAGTTTTGAGGGAGCCCCACATGAAACACAATGTTACTCAGTTCGAAGAAAAAAATGAACCAATGGATCCTGTTTCAGGAAACTACTTTATTGAGCTAGAACCAGGAAACTATCAAACGGAAGAAGCCAACAGTACATCTGATGCTCAGCCCGATCTCCTTCTGTTTTCACAGGATGATGAAATCGATTGTAAAATAGTAGACTTAGTTGTAGATGTAGATGTTAATTCTTGCACAGTAGTGGGTAGCGATTTTTGGACACTTTTCTTTGATGATTCTAAAACTTTAGAGGGGTTGGGAGCCGGATGTGTCCTGATTGACCCTATGAAAAACAAACATTTTCTTTCATGTATATTAGAGTTTGAATGTACCAATAACATAGCTGAATATGAAGCATTGGTTTAGGGATTAAGGAAAGCAATTGAATTAAAGGAAAATAATATGGAAGTGTTTGGAGATTCTGAAATAATTGTAAAAAAAATTTGGAATCAAATACATTGCATTTCTCCTCATTTAAAAGCTTATCAAAATGAAGTATGGGATTTACTTAAATGTTTTAATGCATTTAACATTGTATCGATTCCAAGACTCAAGAATGCAGCAGCTGACTTGTTGGCCACCTCAGCTGCGAGGCTTGTGCCCTCTAATAATTGGTGCTCCGTTGAATTACTTTTCAGGCCTTTAGTTCCAGATATGATTACCAATCTATGAGTGTTTGATGATGATCAGCAGATTATAGAATGCTTGACAAATGACGAGGCATTCAAAAGGGCGATTATTGATGATGAAGAACATCAGGCTGAGCTAAAATTCGATAATTTTATTCCTAAGGGAGTCAGGACTTTAGAACGGATGTTTGATTTAAATGAGAAATTTAGAAGACCAACAAATGTGAAGACTCATAGCTCGTCTCTACAGTTCAAGTTGATTCATTTGGGGACTAAGATGGAGCCTAAATATGTGAATTTGGGAAAATGCTGCTCCCCAGCTGAAAGGGATAGGTTCATCATTCTTTTCAAGCAATACAAAGATGTTTTTTCCTAGACACATGAAGATCCGAAGACATATGACACCAATATTATCCAGCATGTTATCCCCATCAAATCTGGAATCAAACCTTATCAGCAACCTTTAAGGAAAATGCATCCAAAATTAGAATGTTTAGTCCATAGTGAAGTTAAGAAACTATTGGATGCTAGAATTATCTTCAAGGTTAGACATTTGGAATGGGTTTCAAATCTGGTATCGGTGAGGAAGAAATATGGAGAAATAAGGTTATGTGTGGATTTTAGAAACTTAAATCACGCTTCAGATAAAGACAATTATCCTGTTCCACCCATGGAGCAGATATTGCAAATGGTTTCAGGTTCTGAACTATTCTCTTTATTAGATAGATTCTCAGGATACAATCAAGTATTAGTAGTTGAAGAAGACAAACTAAACATGACATTCAGGACCAGGTGGGGAACTTTTGCTTACAGAAGGATTCCCTTTGGACTCTGTTGTGCCCCTGCTCAACAGCCTTCTAAAATCATTATTTCATCAAACAAAATCCCATTTTGTTTGATGAAATGTTTAAATTTTAAAAGGGATAAACTCGGCTACTGAAAGGGCGATTTTTCCTTAGCTACTGATTTATTGAAATTCAACATGTTTGAACAACCTTTGCAGGTTACATTGGATCAATGATATCACTATCTCTGAGTTACTGGTTTGTATGATTTTCGACTAGGAAGGTTGACACATGAGTGTTCATGGTCTTTATGCTTAATGTTGTATATCTTAGTTGCCCATGTTTCCTTAAATCGGTTTCGTGGATGTCATTGCTAGACACAGTAATGAGATTGTGTTACCATGGTTTTCATGCAAAGGTGAGTAATGGTGATCAAAGGTTTAATCTTTGTGTTTCCATTGAGGCTTAGACACATGTCTCATACGCCATATCCTAAAGTTCACAAACCATTATTCATATCAATATTAATTGGTATATCATGATATTCAAAGGTTCGGTTTCAAATTATATGGTTTATGATCCTTCGCCACCTTTGATGAATAGGCCAAATATATGATTGGGAACGTATGTATTATGGTTTCAACGACTGATTTGTAACACGAGTCACACTTATCACAAATTCAGAGTGTTATTATGACACTCGTACTCACCCTGTTCTCCACGTACATAGTCCTTGTCGTGTCTGTTTACCAGTGGAGCACCTGTTATTACGTACACCTTGAGCTCTCTTGTCATTAATTCAGGGTAGATTGTGATAACATCAGCCTTTCAGGGTTTCAACCGTCATTTGTGTTTATCACTCCGAGTAGTGATGGCTCCGATCATGCTGAACCCGCAAGGGTTTCGCCTACATTCACGTATGGCTTATCCTATGTATTATTTAGTGCTGCTGAGTCTCTATTCCAAATGCTCACGACCTAGTCTTCTGTCTTTGGCTCAGTGGTGGCATGTACTCTGTGCATGGTTACGCATTTGTAAACAACCAGTAATGGCCCCTGTTGTGAGAGTCGAACCCTATGAATTAACCCTGTTGAATTCAAACCCTGGGCTTTTGCAAAAGGTTAAGGATGTCGGGTGGCTGCCGTTTTTCGAGAAGTTTTCTGATTCTAAACTAGAAGTCACGAGGGTGTTTGCTTTGTCCTTGGTAAATTACCAAGCAGAAGTTGGTGATTTGTGCTTTCGGGTGGATGAGAGGTCGATTGCAAGTGCAACGGGTTTGCCTCTGTCTGGGCAGCAGTGGTTTAAGTATCAGAAAATGGAGATTACGGAATGGATATCATTGCTGAAGAACCCGACTCAAGACATTTCCTTTCGAACAGGAGTTGCACGTAAGTATTTCCTCAAATATTGGCGCCCCGTGCTTGATTTGATTCATAGGTATTTAACCTGCGAAGGTCGGTTGTCATCAGCATATGTATACCATCTTCGTTTAATGGCTGTCTTCATAGGGTTTCCTATTAATCTCCCTTACTATCTTCTGCACAGCTTGTTTAAAATGTCAAATGCCATAAAAAAGGGACCGAAACATGTAAGCCACAGTCTGTTTCACCATGGGCTAGTCCGTATGTTGGTTGAGAATGAATTGGTAAAGTCAGGTCGCTCATGGGAGTAGTTTATAGAATCAAATGGTTTTTCAAGGTTTTTTCATTGCATGTTTGACAGTCCTGATGACTGTAACAAACATAGAGATTCAGGTTCGGATCCTTTGCGCAAATCTGTGTTAAACCCTAGCCGTGAGAGTTCAGAACCCTCTCAAGCACCTATGGGTGATCCAATGAACACTCCTCATACATCTCCAGAGTCTAGGCGTGTAAAGAAGACCTCACCTCTGTCACCTCTCACTCCGCCAAACAATAGTGATAAAATTGGAAACCGTTGAGGAAAATTATCCAAATCCAAGTTGGCTAGAAGGATAACCAGGAGTATGGCGAAAGCCAAGATGGCACAAAACCCCATGAATATTAAGCTTCCAGTCGAAACGGTTGTGATTGATGATGAGGAAATCACTGCTCCTTCACCTGTTAATGATGATGTGGTTCGACGTGAGTTTGTTGCTGATCCAGCTGGTCAAAGTCACCCTGTGACCGTTGATGATATCTCTGAAAATCCTTCTCTGTCTGTAGAGGTTCAGCCTGTTGAGCCTGACATTGATGTTACCCTTGATCATGATAGTCCTCCAGCAGCGGATAAGAAGTTTTAGGAAGCTCTAGGTGATTGCATGACTGATTCTGTGGTAAAAGAGAAGCCTGTTAAAACAACCTCGGCTGTTCCTCGTGGAATTGGGGAAACTATTCATCCTCTGTTCATTAGTTGTCTGTTAGACAAGGTTTGTCGAATGGAAGTCAAGATGAATGAAATAGTTGCAAGTCGGGATTTATTGAGAGCTGATAATGTGAAATTAAAGGCAAAAGTTGATGTAAGTGATCAGCATCTTTTACGACTAAAGAATCATAAAAACAAACTGATAAGGAGGGTTCTTAAGTTGCAGGACGAGAATGAAAAGAGTGAGGAAAAGTTGCGTGAGCTCAATGCTCAGATCGCTCTCATGCAATTTAAGGCTCCATCTCTGAGTCAGTCCAATGGAGTTAATATCCAGGTCTTTAATGCCCCAGTCAATCTGTAGTGTTTGGTGATATGATATTGTGATATCAGGTTTGGTGTTTTGATGATCAAGTTCAGGTATTTGTTTATTTTAAATTTGTTTGTTAATGATTTTATTTGTTACTATTTTAATTATATTTCTTTTGCTTTATATCGCAGATAGCATCATGAATATTTCTTTCCCTGATTTTGAGGATTTCGGTTATATGGACGATCCCTTTATTCCTGGAGATAAATCGATATTGGAAGGACTATTTTACAGGTGCCGTTATTTTGTTTATGTCCTCGATCCCATGTGATGGATGGAATAGTTGTGCGTATGCTGAAAAACGATATGTTCCACTTGTCGTTTTTATGTGATATCTGTTAGCGATTGCAATGTTGGTTGTTATTAGCTCTTAGAGAGTGTTATTTTGGGGAAATTCAAAATGTATTTAAAGGGATAATAGCGTAGATGAGAGGGGGTCGATACTCTGGGGAAGCAAGAACAAAACTGCTGGTTCGTTCTATCTGTGTTTCTAGGCAGTTAGCTGTCAGTAACTATAGCGTTTGGACTGGTGATGTTTTACACACATTTACAGTTTTAAAACTTTATATGTGGTTTATAATATCTCTCAGTTTTTCTATTCACTCTCCTATATCATGAATGTTTGTGATAATTTCCTTGATGAATTATGCAAATGTTATTTATCAGGTATCGGCTGTTCCTGTTTTTTGACTGTGTTGGTATGTCATGTTTTGTAGTTAATAATTGGTATTATTGTTACATAGTGTGTAATGATGCATGTATGAATTTGCAATATTTGAATTTTTTTAAATATCAGCAAAGGTTTACATACAGTATCTTTATCAACATCAGTTGGTTACAGGTTAAATTAATTATTGCTCCTGATCAGGATAGGTATTAGATCAGAACTATATTTTATTTATTTTCTGCTTTTGTACTATCTGAAAAACCTTGTTGAGTCAGATATTTTCATTAATTACATTCAGATTATCCTTTTTGTAATTACTGTACATGTGTATATAGTTATAATATGACTTTGTAGGATACGAACTCTGTCTAGGTTTACGTTCTATCCATGTATTTAGGGTTAACTATTTTATTTTTTACAGTTTGTGATTCTTGTAATATATAACTTGGATTAATCTTTGTAATTATAAGCATAGGGCTTACAATGATTATCAGTAGCATTAATTGTAACCATTAGTCTTCTAGGATTCCAGGCTAACAGAGCCTTTAAATCTGTCAGGAGCGACTATTCCAAACAGCTTGGAGACTGCCCTAAGGATCCCGGACTGGGTCGTTTTCCCCCGTTCCGAGCTTAGTCAAATACGCCCGTCAACAGACTCATAAACGCTAGAGATACTTTCTAGAGGGCTATGGACATAGCTTTCCGTAGTTTGATTGGCCGCAGCTGTAGTATACCTCGATGACATCACAATATTCTCAAATAAAAGAGAGGAACACGCATTTCATCTAAAGCAGATTTTTGAACGCTGCTGAAAATATGGTATCTCACTAAACCCAAAGAAGTGCGTGTTTGCTGTTACAAAAGGTAAGTTGTTGGGTCACGTGGTTTCTAAGAATGGCATGTCCATAGACCTAGAAAGGATCAAATCCATCGAACAAATTCCCTTACCCCATAATAAAGAGGGCATGCAATCATTTATGGGGACAATAAACTTCGAGCGAAGGTTTGTGCCAGATTTTGCTCAAATTGTTAAACCTTTGCAGTAAATGGTAAAGAAAAGTGTACAATTCAAGTGGACTAATGTAGATAAGAACACATTTACTAAAATTAAAGTAGCTGTTGTGCATGCACCCTCCCTGAAAAGTCTGGATTGTGATAAAGATTTTATTCTGTACACTTTTGCATCTGATGATTCACTAGTAGCTGTGCTTACCCAGAAGGAAGATGGGGGAGATGAGTTCCCCATATCATTTATGAGCACTGGTCTGCAAGGGGCTAAATTGAATTACCCAGCTATGGATAAACAAGCTTACACAGTGTTCAAAGAGGTGAAACAATTCAGACCCTATATACTGAAGAACCAGACAAAGGTAATAGTTCCACACCCAGCTTTGAGGTCTCTTTTCGTACAAAAGGAGCTAGGAGAAAGGAGAGGCAACTGGGTAACAACTCTATAGGAGTATGACCTCAAATTCAAGCCAGACTCCATAGTCAAAGGGAAAGGATTGTGCAAACTGATGACTAAAAGTAAAGACAATGAAGAACATGACTGGGAAGGCGAAGCTGAGTTACATTTGATGGCATCTATAATTTGAGTCACACACTTATCACGCAGTTCAATAATCTTCTCCACAATTTAATGTTCTTGAATGGCATCTATATCACTTCTATGTGCATTGTTGTTTACAACATCATCCACACATTTAAATAATGTCATTCCTTGGCTAGTTATATGCTGTTTAAAAATATTTGCAAAAGGTTCCAAGCCTTTAGGGATTCTATAGAACAACCTGCACATCCTTGAAAGATTGTCTTTCTTCTCACCCCTAAGCAAAGCATGGCAGCCCGAATATTCATTTTCTTAAAGTCAAGTTTCATAACGGGCGAGAATTTCAGTTTGTACTTTCTCTAATAAATTTTGCTCGGAGCTACAGTGCAAATAATGATTAACTCTTTCTTTTTCACGTCTCAAACATTCTTCATATTCTGGATAAGAATCCTCAAAAATACATGAAGCAGCCTTTCTAGAATAGTAAGCTTCAATATCTTCCAACATGGCAACTTCAAAGTCGTCCTCATAGAAATTCAAGGGAAAATCGGTGTCCATTCAAATTGAATTTTACGATGCTCCATTAGACTACAATTTTCTCATGGGTAGTAATTGGTTCTATGCTATCAAGGATGTTGCCTCATCTGTGTTTCAAATAGTCCAATTCCCATTTCATGGCAAGATTGTCACAATTCACCAATTATATTTTTGTTCCCTTGACATGAGTTCGAATAATGTCATGCTTTTAACTTCTAGGACCCTGCACTAGCTAATCCCCCTAGTCATACCGCGTCTGTGAACATGATATCCTCTAAGAGTCATGACACTTCAGATAAAGGAAACTCAAGTGATTCGGCATCGTTTACCCTTTTCGAAGAAAGTTACCAGGTTATCCAGTCTACCAATGACCCCACCATTAATGATCATCTTTTGGTGGAATCCGACCCTTACTACATACCATATTGATTATATCCCCCCATCTCTAGATTATATTTTTCAAACTCTTCATGAATCAATCATGGAAGTCATGTCTTTAGAATAGATGCCCTCGAAAGACCATCACCATCGATCCTCTTTCCTTCATAGTTACCATATGGTAGAATACAATTTTGAAACAATGATTTCTTTTGATGTTGTAACTACCTCTCAGTCATTGGTACTCATCCACAATGTTGAGTTCAAGGGTAATCCAAGTAATATTATCAAGATCGTTCTGGTTGACATATCAGTGAAGCTGAGAGTTGTAGAAATATTCATGTAGGCAAAAATTCTTCTGCTTCAGAGCTTAGGCCTTATACGATCCTTTTCAAGGAATTCAAAGACATTTTTTCTTGGATATATGAATAAATCCCAGGGATAGATCCTTTGTTTGTGATTCACAAGATTAGGAATTACCCTGATGCTAAATTGGTCCATCAAAAGTTACGTCAGGTTCATCCACGGAAAACAACATCTGTTAAGGAAGAAATTGAGAAAATTATTAAGGTTGGGTTCATCTACCTCGTACCATTGACAAAATGGATTTATAATATTGTCCCCGTTAACAATTAACATCGAACAATTAGGGTTTGGATCGATTTTCAAGACCTCAATAGGGCTTGTCCTAAGCACAATTTCCTTACTCCTTACATCAATCAAATCATCGATAACTATGCCAGAAGCCTCATCTTTTCATTCTTGGATGGATTTTTAGGCTATAATCATATAGATATACTCCCATCTAATCAACATAAAACAACCTTCATTTTCCCACGGGGGACCTTTTCCTATAGGAAGTTACCTTTTTGGCTTAAAGAACCCTGGTGCTACCTTCAAATGCGCTATGTCTTACACTTTCCATGGAATCAAACACATCATGGAACCTTTCCTCGATGATTTTCTTGTCTACTTGCAACATTAGGATCATCATGTTCACCATCTGAGTGCCATTTTTCTTAGATGTCTCCATTACAACATACGGTTGAATCCATGTAAGTGTGTTTTTTTGTGTCAATATTGGAATATTTCTTGTCTTCATCATTTCCAAGGATGGCATCCATATAGAACCACTAAAAATTGAATCCCTCTTGGCCCTACCCCTGCCTATAAACGTTACTAAACTTCAAATTTTGCAAGAGAAGGCAAACTTTTTGCATCAGTTCGTCTATAACTACGCTGAAAAGACCCATGGTTTCATGTGTCTATAAAAAAAGAGCACACCCTTTGTTTGGGATGACCTTGCACATCATGAATCCGACACTCTGAAACATGCCATTATGAATGCATCGGTACTACAACCACCTGATTATTCCAAGGATTACTCCTTGTACGTGGTTATGTCCTTAACCACCATTGGCACGGTACTAGTTCAAACATATGTACACGACCATGAACATGTGATTTAGTACCTTAGTAAGAATCTTCTCAACTCTGAAACTCATTATTCACATGTGGAGAAGTTAGCTCTAGCCACATTCATCACGGTCTAGAAATTTCGTCACTACATCCTGCTCCACACCACCACTGTGTATGCAGACTCCAATCCCATGTATTACATCTTAACTCATCAAGTTCTTGGGAATATTCTTGTTGGATTGTTATTCTCTAGGAATTCGAGTTGGAATTTTCCAAATCCAATTAAAATAAGTCTCTTGTCTTCGCAAAACTCATGTGTCACCTTCCCTGTATCACTGAGGATACTCAACCCTTTGATTCATTTCCAGATGAATCACCGTTCCTCATTAGTATGTCTGACCCCTGGTATGGAGATTTGATTCTCTATCTCTAGACTCAACACTTCCAGCCTAACGCAACTCAAGAAGAATGATGTCATATTCTTCATCACGCTAAGTACTATCTTATTGTCAATGATACATTGTACTGTTGTGGTGTTGATGCAATCTTGCGGCACTTCTTAACTCACGAAGAAGCGAAACTATTTTTAAATTATTGTCACTCTGGAGCTTGTGGCGGTCATAATTCTGGGATGGATACTACCCAATAAATTTTGCGTGCTAGGTACTTTTGTCCATTGATATTCAAATATTGTACGGAGGTCGTAAAAAAATTCCCACCCTGACATCTTTTCACATCCAAAAAGTGCACCCACCCTGCTCCTTTTCATCCCATCATCGCTGTCGGTCCGCTTAAGAAATGGGGAATTGATTCATGCATTGTAAGCCTACCTTAGTCAGGGGCCATGGTTACATTATTGTAGCTATGGATTAATTTACAAAGTGGGATGAGACTATGCCTACATATGTTGAAGACAGAAAAATTGTTTCCCTATTTCTTTTCAACCATATTATCGCGAGATTGAGAGTCCGTCAAGCTAAGATGACCAACCATGGTTCACATTTTCAAAATAAAATGATGTTGGAACTAAGTGACAAACTAGGTTTTCGTCATGACAATTCTACACCCCACTACCCGCAAGCCCTTCAGCACTTGGTCAACTAATCCTTGAGTCTTACCAGCATCCCCTCACTCCAGTTGAATACAGTGGGAGCCATACAATCCACCGGATACAACATATGTGTGTGAGTAGTCTGGTTGAAAGACTTGCTACCTGCTACCTTCTCTATTGTGAAGGCCATGGTCCTTAGAGGTCAGTATACAATGTATTTTATAGGTATTTTTCCTCCCTCGGACCTAGCCTCGACCACATAATACTCGTCTATAAGGTTGTCCATGGACATATCTCCACCCCTGGGGCCTGTAATTGACATTGGACTCCCCCTTCGAGATAGTCTGGTCAAGAAATAGATGTTCTCAACATCGATATTCAACACATGAGTCCTGACCTGAAAATTTTTGTTGGTATGGATCCCACATTTGGATTAGGTGATCTAATAACCGCACATGGGTCCTCATTCCTGTGACCCTGAAGTATTTTAGGAGCCTGCACTCTTTAAAGGCTCTCACAGTCATGGGATCATTCGTCACTTGGGAATCATCAAGCTCATGCTCTTGTTCTTTGTAAATCACCATCTTGTGAGTCGAATATCTATGGAACACCAATAAGACACCCATTAGATTCCATATCAAGAGGTAAAATTCAAACTTTTTGCTTGGTTTTTGGTTTTTGAGGAGGCCCTCACCGTTGATGCCATTTCCTTTTCAAGGGGTGCACCAGTGCACCTTCTAAAAGGGAGAAGAGCGTGATTCTATGCACACTCTTACCCTTTGGAAACCCTCCGCAAAACACTAAAAAACAAGATAAAAACTAAAAATTAAACCATGAAAATGAAAAGCTGAGTGTTAGCTATTACCTAGTCTAGACATTTTGATCAAAGGAGGTTCGTAGCTCCCAAAATCTCCACAACAAAATCCTCTCTTAAGCACGACTTTTACCCAAACTTCAATAGTAAAACCAAATGGTAAAAAAAAACTTTACTATTCCACTATTTGTATGTTATTTTTAATATTTTATTGAAAATAATTAGTGGAATAATTAAATATTTAGGGTTTTTCTTCATGATTTTCTATAGTTTTCACGATAAAAATGTTCTAACATCACTTTTGGAGATTCCATGGTATTTTTGGACTTTCTCAGCTACAAGTGAGTTTCATTTTGTCTTTTTTCACACTCCAGTTTAAGTTGAAAAAGTCCTAAGTGCTTTTTATACCTTCGGTGTGCTCATTAAACAACCAATGAAGAGGTATCGAGTGTTATTTTACTACTTTTTCAGACTCGTTTATGAAAAAAAGGACCCCTTATAAAGTCAACTTTAAGCTCTTTTAAGACTCTTTAAACATGAAAGGATTGCTAAGTGAGATTGATTCTTTCATGCTTGTAAAAGTATTCGATAGGTCGTCTATTCGGCGATAGTTTACCCCTTTTTCGGACTAACTAGACTCACTTACGAAAAATGTACACTCTAGTTTAGTGCAACTAGAAGAGTTCTCCTAGATATTGGTTTATACTTTTTTCGGACCTTTGGGACTAAATCTATGAAAAAGTTCACCTAGAGTGTAATAACCCAAAATTTCGTAAAAAAATAAAAATTTTAAAGTGACATAAAATGTCTTAAGTCGCAGCTAAGTAACTGCTAGCGGTCAGCAGAAAATGAAATAGTTTAACAAAGGTTAAGAGTTTGTTTCAATAAAATAAACTGTAACTAAAGGATGTAATCTTAAACACCTGTGTTAATTCTATTAATGACTTAACAAATTTATTTTCAACAGAGTTAGAGAAAGGACTTGCATTTAATTGCTGCTAGATATACTGATGATTTACTTTTGTCAAGAAGGTAAGAAATCTTGAGATCGGGGATTACTTAGCGTTCTTCTAACTCAAATGGACTGCTGGTTCTTATAGGTTTAGCAGGTAAGCGTAAGATCCTGTAGGTGTTTATTTTAAATTACATCGAGAAAAGTAATTTCCTAGCATGTTAAGATGCTAATATAAGAAAAGGTTAATTAAGCTGCTAGTCTCTGAGGAGATAAAGTAAATTTTCTTTCGTTCTTCTAAATTTATGAAAATATTTATAACTAATACCATATTGACCTTTCATCATAAACATAATCAATGTTTTAAAAAAACAAGATCAAGTTCTTACCAAGGTTCCTTCAGTCGTATGATGATTATCTTTAAAAAGTTTATAGTACATGGTTATTGATCAATTCCCATAGCGAGCATAGAGCTCATGGTTTTTGTTTATGTATACTTCGATTGATTAGTGATCTCGCAGCTATTTTTACTTCAATATTCAAAGTGTCCTTCTCTTTAAGCATGAACATGTTCCTATGTTTTTCAGTTGTAAAGTTAATAATGAGTGATTAGACTCTTTATGAGAAATTCTCCAAATAATGTTAGCCTTTAGTTTTCTTGAAGACTCCCTCATTTATCAGCATCAAGATTGCGTGTTGAGAAGTTTAAGGCTTTTCCAGTTTACAAAAGTCATAAACTATGTCATATCTATTCTCTATTTTCTTTTACTAGTTCTAAAACAATACCAAAAT
>LPNX010960149.1:27463-64251 GCA_001517045.1 Pseudotsuga menziesii | reverse complement strand
AAAACCCTACAGTTTAATAAAATCCTTATTTATGCTTAAAGAACTCTTAGCTCTGTTTGATAATAGGAAATAGATGATAGTATTACTTATAGTTATTAGTTCGAAGCTAGCTCTATTTGTTTAATAATTCTTTAATAATTTTTACAGTTTGTTTTTAATTCTTAGTTAAGAAAATAATTAGGGTTTTAATGCAGCATACTTGAAAAATAGGATAAAGTTATCTTTCAGTAAATTTTGTAGTTTCAAAAGGATTATAGAAAAATCCTTTGGTCTTAGACAAAGACACACACAGTCTAGATTTTCAATGTTATAAAATGTTTTACAAATTCTTTTTTTACATGGTTTTTAGATGCTAGCCTACTTACTTTACTTATGTTTAAATGTTAAACCATAATATCTATATTTTATTAGAATACCAATACTGGAATTACTTTTATAATAATACTATTACTGTTATCTTACATACCTATTTTTTTGTTTAGTTTAGTTGAAGTAAATAAATACAGACAATATGTCACATGCCCCAATTTTGCAAAAACAATTTTATATTATTTGAGGAACATTATGTTAAATTTGATGCTAAGTTGTAATTAATGGCCAGTGGGGTCAAGAATTTTATTGTAAATTCAAGATATTTTGTTTATAAATAAGTAAATGAGGAGACAACAGCTTAGGAGAGCTGTTAAAAGAGTGTTTACTGGTCAAATTGGTGGAGGGGACTGGGTGGAGAGCAAACTGACATGTGGCAACATCCTCAAACCACTTCCAATGGTTGCAGGTGGAAACCTCCCTCTATATGTGGTCATGATTCCCCAAGAAAGTGGAATCAGAGCAGGTGGCTCAATTAATGAAAACTGACCCAGAAGACCTAGGCATCTTTATAAAAATTCTCATTGAGGAGAGTTGAGGCTGCTCATTCTAGAGAAGTGATCATTCAGGGTGAATGAATGTACTTTAGAGAAATTCAATGGAAGGGAAATCTGGAAAGTGTTTGAGGGGATAAATGTTGATTGATCTAGTTGCAGCTTTTAAGTTGAAGATCATACTGCTGAGAGTAGAGTGTTTTACTGAGGTATTAAACTAGTCAGTTGACAGAGGGTTCTACAATTGCATTCTCCACCCAGTTCTCAGCCAAGAAGACCAGGAACAAGATCGGGGGTCCTGAGGAAGCGTTGTTTGAGCGCTCTCCAGGATATTGGTAGGGAGGAACGACCTCCTAAAGCTGTCGTCGTCTTGTCCTCAACATGTTCTATGTTATTTTATTTTACTTTTTTAGTTAAATAAATCTTGGTTTATCTGCAATATGAATGTTAAAAGTTCAGAGTTTGTGAAATGTTAGATTTAGTATTATTATTAGATTGTTATATAAATGAAATTGGTTTAGAGAATAGTGAAATAGAAAGAAAATAGATTTCTAAACTATGTTTTTCCACACCTGGAAACTAGATCGTACTCTAGCACAGTTAGAATGCTTTAAGCAAATGAAAGAATTATTAAGAGAATGAAGATAGTCGATAGGATTTTGTATATGTAGATAGCAGAGTAAAATTTTATTTCAATGTTTAGAATACAATAAAAAAAACAGTGTTAGGGTTTGTTTGTATTTACTGTTTTACTTAGTGTAACCAAATAAAAATGCAGGAAAATAAAAAGTAAACTACACTAGAGTTACAGTAATAGTATACTGCTACAAATAAAAGTTTATAGGAGATAATAGCTAAGTATTTAAACACGTTATTAACCAAACAATACTTCTTTTTAAATTATAAACTAAATCTTAAAAATATTACATAATAAAAACCAGATTAGGTTTATGTTTATAAACCGTTTATTTATGAAAAATAAACATAGTTCTAGAGTTAATCTTCTACTCTCTACAGAACTCTAAATAATTATAAATTACAGAATAGTAAATAAAAATAAATGTAAATATACACATTAAACAAAATTAGCTTGGATGCGGGTGTCAATAGTATGGACAACTGTTCAACTGACTCTAGCGACACACATCCTCCTATGCAACCGATGTCGCATGCTGGCAATGATGACTCTTGGTGCCCGGATTCGAACAACTCCTCCATCGCTATCTTTTCGATGATCCCTGTCGACACTTGGCATGACCTTCGACCTCCAGTTTTAGTTGGTGATAAGACGTGCACTCATCACCCAGCTCATGAACGCCATCACTCTCCATAGGATCCTCCAAACGCTGAAGATTATTCCTGAGTCTTGTCGGAGCATGAGAGCGAAGCTGGAGCTGGTACTTCGTCCTAGGCTCATTCAAGGCTTGTCTGCACGGTATAATGGTGACTGAAAGGAATTCTATGCAGTCTTTCCATGCACACTATGAAATGGATGATAGGTGTATGGGCCGCGAGTTCAGGGTAGTATACCACAGTTTCACTGCTACTGTTGCTAACTCTGCTGGTGCATATCATTCTAGAGCCCGTGTAGGAGTTTTCATCCCTTCGCATATTGGTCTCAGGCTCAATTTTATGGCCATGTCTCACTGTCGTGGTACTCCCAAGCGATCCAATTCAGGGCGAGTGAAATCCCATAGGAGTAGTAGCGTCCCCATCCCTGAGGATTATGAACCGCACATTTATGGTCATGTTCGGGTTTGGGTAGAGGCTTGGGAGAAAAAGGTTTTGAACAAAAATATCTCAACAGGGGAGGATGGTAGTCATATCAACCACTACTTGATGTTAAAAAACATGCTTTGTAACTTAGCTGAAGATATGATCAGCAACTGGGCTGAGGATAGAATGGCGGTCCATTCCATGAAAATGAAAATTGTCATTAGAGGAAATTTGGGGTCTAAAATGGGCCTTATAAGAAAACGTGCCAAAATAAGTTTTTGTGAGTTGGAATTCAAGAACCAATAGAATTTCAATAAAATAAGTCAACCATAATGGTTGAATTGACATATTTGTCATAAAAAAAACTACTTTTTTTGTTCGTATTTTCAACATATCTCATTGTGTTTTTACTCAAATTTCGATCGGGAGAACTCGTTGGATGCGGAATTTGATTCCTCATCCAACAAGTACCGACACTGCATACTTTTGATGAACCCCTCTACCCCAAAAACAAGAAATACCTGAAAAAATGTGATGATGACATCATCATCACATTTTTTCAGGTATTTCTTGTTTTTTGGGTAGCGGGGTCCATCAAAAGTATGCAGTGTGGGTACTCGTTGGATGTGGAATCAAATTCCGCATCCAACGAGCTCTCCCGATCAAAATTTGAGTAAAAAAACAGGGAGATATGTCGAAAATACGAATACAAAAAGTAATTTTTTTTTCTTCCTCCAAAATTAATCAATATTATTTTATTATTTTAACTATTATTTTATTATTTTAACAATTATTTTATTATTTTCCTTAGGAGGCCCATTTTAGACCCCAAAATTCCTCTAATGTGAGATCGATGCTCAGCTGACTGAATTGGACAAAACCTTCTCTTGGAAAGGCACAACTAGTATTTCTAGCTTAAACAGCCAAAAATCGGGGGGAGACGCATAGGGTGGCGGTGCAAGTGGTAGAGCTAGTGGAAGTGAAACGTGTGGGCGCGCCATTACCAGTCTAGGAGGAAGTGGTTTCTCCTCCAAGTCTCCTTAGGCTAAATCATTCCAGGTGCCTTCTCCTATGGAACCCCTCTCCAAACGACAGAAGGAATCGCCTTCTCCACAGGACAATCATCTTCCATCGCTGTCTCTCATTCCAACGGCGGCCACAAACTTGCCCACTATGTCGCAGGAGGAGCGATAGGCATGCCCCATCACTGAAGATCCCCCCTCAACTTAATGCGTGCTCTGAGCAGGTTTCTTTCTGGATTTGCTTCGTGCAGGCCTTTAGATATCATCTATGTTTTTATATTTAAGTTTTATTTTATGTCTCTTTCTGATTTTAGTGGGGCTCGGCTGGTTATGCAACCCAGTTTCCCTGCATAATTGTGTTAAATAGTTTTTACAGTTTTGATCAGTGTCAGTATGCTTCCAAATAGACATGTGTCTTATTTTTTGGACATGGCTCTAAAGGAGGCACATTCTCCTTCAACCTCTGTCAATCATGAGTTCTTGGATGTAATTTTTGCCTCTGTAATATACTTTTCTGTGCAACTTACAAAAAAAAACATTAAACAAAATTAAACTAAGAATTACATATATAGGAGTTAATTATTTTTAATAAACAAGCTTATAACCTGTGAAAGAAAAACCTGAGGGTCGAAGCCCTATCCTCTAATTTATCCATTTACAAATTAATCTATTTAAATTTTAACCACTTACATTGTTAACTGTGTAAGCAATCTTAACAAGAAGGCTACAATCCATGCTTTGGATTGTTTATAGTCTTTTTCTGAAATTAAACATCTTTTATAAACAGTAAAATAAACACATAATTCACAGGTTAACAAAATCATAACAACATGAGACAGAGCTCAAATTTTAACAAAATATTTCTTTATAAAACCAACTGTATTACATTATCAAGCCGTAAGGCTAAATCCTTAACTATAAACCAAATACATATCACGTCTCAAGAGTCGGTATTACCCAGCGTAAACAACAAGGGTTTTTAAATTAAGCTGGAGTAACATCATACCAAAACTTCTTAACTAACAAAGAAAATGAAACAAGCTTCCAAGCATTGTGTTTTCCTTCAACAACCCTCAACACAAGTAGGGAAAAACCCACATTTGAAATCAAGGCTTACCGGTTGGGGCCACAAGTCCATTGAAGCCAGTCGTTTTATTCTTTTCCATTGAATATTGGAGTTGTCATGGGTTCCTGTAAAGAGCACATTACCAAGTGTTAGATTAATGTTCAACTTTTAAGATCAAACACTAACTGTATTATTAACTTAACAAAGAGTTTTTCATATTAAGTGTTGCGTTGTCTTTACCTACAAGTAAGAAGAGAATTCGAGCAGGGAAGAAGCTGTCACCAGCTTTAGCAAATTATACAGAGGAGTATTCAAACCCCTACGCCGACTCTAGAGTGGAGACAGTGTCAACAAGCTTAAACTTCACAAGCCGTGACGAGCTACAAGAAAGACAGAACTGAAACCATGGATAGGCCACGAGCCAAACTCTTAACAAATAACCATGAAGATTCGTGACCTAACATTGAGTATTGAGACAATAATAGTATCAAACACAAGATACGGAGCAAGCAAGCAGAGAAACAACCCCTCATGGCCACCAAGAAAACTACACATAGCAGCCTGCAGGCCAGTCAAACCCTTGGAGTCAAATGATAGGTGAATAGGGTTTTCCTATGTTTTAAGTCACCAATGCATGGACGAGAGTAGACCACGTGCCCTCCAAATCTTTCAACCACGCAAGGGTCTTGTCTATAGTCAATCTGCGTTTCTAGTTATCAAATTATTATTGCCATGATCAATAAACAAACTAGGCAATCGACTATGGAATGTGTATATATATATATATTCACTAATGAAAACATAAAAATATATCATTTTAATATATAGTATCATGGTTTTGATAATTGTTAACTATGATTCTATGTCGTTGACCATAGAGTAAGGATGTAAAAACCTTGCCATTGAAACAATCCAAAGGTCGACCATAGAATAAACTTTTTTCCAAATATCAATTTGTATGTTTACTTTGCAAAACGACTTTAAAATAATTACATATTATTTGAAGCTCAAACTATACTATTTGCAATCGATGGTTTAAGATTAGTTATGATTGCTAATAACTAATATATGTCATTTGAATTTAGAGTAAAGGTGTTTAAACCATGTCAAATAACCGATCACGAGGCTCAACCTTAGTGTAAACTTTTACAAATAAGGTTTTGTATGCTCAACTTGTGTCAAAACCCAAAAATTTCAAAAAATTTAAAACTTTTAAAAATAACATATAATCACATTAAATGCAGTTGTTAACTGGTTGATTAGTTTATGCTATTAAAATTGTAACTGAAAGATTATTTAAATACTCTGTACTTTGAAGAGCAATTTCTTTTTCAGCTACTGACAGATTTTCTGCTTGCGACATAAGGTGGTTTGTCATCTATGGATTGGGCTTACTTAGCTTTCGAGCTAACGCAGCTGTTTCCTTCTATTACAGGTATACAGGTAAGAAGTATGGTTCGATGCTAACAAGTTTCAGAAGTTTACAGTACAGATTTCTGCATGTAATTTGATTAGTAAAGTTTGTTCATGCTAGACAGAAATACCATGCTTCTCAAGGTATTATTTTGTTATTTCTGCTAAATTTTCCTTTGAGTCTTAATACTAAAAAGAATTGCATTTTTCACATAAAAAAACATAGTAGAGGACTATTTCATACAGTGTCATTAAATTTAATAATTTTACAAGTACGATAACCCCTTTATGTCCATCCTGAAGATGAGTATAAAAATGTATTTATTATTTCTTAACTTGACAGCTAGCATGAAAGAAAGATCACAGTTTCACAGGTTTACTTCTTTTAGTCAAGTTATAATAATAACATTCCATGCTTAGATTGCATTCTGTTCAGTTTTCAATTGATGAGGACTATTATTAAAATCGATTCATAAATTTCTTACTGAAGCGTCTATAAATTATGATTCAAAACAAGTATTCTTTTTATAGTTTAAAAGTCTACATTCTTTTAGAATATTAAACTCATTCCAAAAGTATCATTTGGTTGGAAACCTAATACTGTTAGAATCAGTCCTAGACTCATTTCATTTGATCACTTATGATATCTCAAGGCTAGATTAACAAACAAAGAAGAGAAACAAGCTTTCTATTCTACCTTTCTTATGAAGTCTCTTAAAAATCCTGAGTTTGGAGAGTGTCAAAGTCTATTTGTCACCAACAATGTTATGACTATAACAAGGAAGAGTTATCTCTCTATCCCCAAGTATCTAGACTATATACTAGAGTAAACCAAATCAAATTATCATTAACATAATGGGATTACCATTAATTGTATATACTTCAAAGAGTAGATATGAATACTACTATCTTTTGAAAAACCAAATAGATAGTATTGTAGTTGTGGACTATCACAACTAAATTATATTCAAAATCTATTATACTATAGTCCTTTGTTATCCTAAATGAATTCTATGCTTGTATAACAAGGTTATGTATAAACCAAATTAGCATGCAATATAATAAACAATATATAATATGCAATATGTATATACATTATGCTAATGATGCATTGTTGGCCAATGGTGTAGGTTATATCATGGTTTAAAATCTCCTATGGAACATTCTAGCGATGATTTGGTTGATAACAATCATCGGTCGTGGACTTTGGAGTGATAGCCAAATTATCCCAATTATTAAAGATGTTACATGGCTGCATGACAACCATACCTTGGCGCTATAATAGGGTTGACTGAACCCTAAATCTTCATTTCCTTTTCGCTCTCGGCCCATGGCCGCTCTGTAAACCCCTTCACCACCGTGCTGGTGTTGTATTGATCGCATTACGCCTCCTGGTGCTTCAGCTCCTCGCAAGTTCTGTTACTACATTATGAGGGTGACTATAATGTACAATTACTGGTTGCTTGCCTTTGTAGATTTTCCACTGTTTGGTTAGCTCGGTGTGGTGACAGTCCTACTCCTCTTGTTACCGCGAGAGTGATTAACCCTTCAAAATTATCGTGGCTGGTGCTACCTGCTGGCTGTGTGTTATTTGATAGAGAGAGTGTTGCAGCTGTAGGGTTTTTACTTCCTTTGTCGATTCGCTGGGGGTTTCCTTTGATTTTAAAGGTTAAGTGAGTTTAAGCCAGTCTTTCGCCATCGATTTGGCAGGTTATACATTCAAGCTGGCCGTGACATTACTGTGGAAAAAGGCTCTCTGCATAGGTAACCTAAGTAAACACTTTCCTTCATTAATGAAGTTATCATTACTGTTTTTAATCTTTTCCTTTTATATTAAACCATTGCTAACAGTCGGCTGATTGATGAAAAATCGCAGGTGTACCTGCTACCCTTCTCTGCAAGCAAAGAACGAGATTCACGGCGCCATGGCCACGGTAAGCCTTGGTCCTTCCACGGCTTATCATCTTTGTCTGAAACCTTAAGAGGTTGCACTGGTTGGTCGATGCAGCCCTGGTTGTCCTCCATGTGTTTATGAGTTGTTTGTTTTTACAGTTTTTAACTATGTGGGTAAAACCCTAGCTCTTAAGAGATCCCTCCGGCTACGGCCGTGAGTGTAAGACCCTGTTGTAGTTGTTTTTTTGTTTTACAAACTTAACAGGCTATAAGCATTGTGTTTACTATTTTCAAACACTTTTACAGGCCGCACGCCTTCATGTATATTTTTATTACAGCTATGGGTTATTGAATGAAACAGAGTTGCAGACGTTCTTAATATTATTTGGAAAGGGTTAGGGTTTTTACCCTCAGTTCTATGTTATGTTGAAAACTATTTCTCTCTCTTGCATATATCCTTAATGCAGTATTGGAAAGAATTAAGTAAAAGAATACTTACTGTGTTTCATCTAATAACCTGGCCGTAAGTAGAATATTACTAGTTCTTCTATTATTAAATAATTTTTGTTGAGGAGACATCTGTCTCGTTAGGTTACCGTTGAGGTTTAAATACTTAAGCTCGATGGTCGAGCGTCCTGTACTCATGTCTTTTCTTCTTGTACAGATTTACTTTTGATTGTATTAATGTATTATTTCTTGTTTAATACCTGTATAGGGAAATAATTAATCTTCAGGCTTAGAACAGCCTTATAATACTGTTTTACAATGCGGCCGTATTAAAACATTGTCTTATTATTTATTTGTAATAAGCAGATATCTAGGGTTTAACCCTATTTTACAGTTTATGAACAATGTTGTTTCCTATTCTAATATGATATATAGTAATACTATTCTTTTGTATCTATGGGTAAATTAAAAATCATTACCCTATTGACTAAGCTCGTTATATGCGTAGTTCTATTATTTACTTTTGATTTTATAAGCAACTGAGTTAGTTAAATAAATGAAATTGTTTTATAAAGTTGTTGTCAAGTTAAATACCTGGGTTATACTATGGTTTGCTTATAATGATATACTTTGTTTAAAATAATAAAAGTAGGGTTTATATTGGATAATATATATAACAATATAAACATTATTATTACAATAATAAATACTAATACAGAATTAATAATCTTATTTTTAGTTGTAGTAATAGATTCTCCATTTATTTAACTTTGATTGTTTTTATAATAATTGGAAAACTATTTAATATTTAATTTTTTTGTTGTTTATACTATCCTATCAATATTCTGTTGTAATTAGTTTATTTCCTTAGTTGTAAATGTTTACTTATGATTGTTTTACTTATAATTGTTCTATAAGAACAAAATATTAACATACTTCCATTTAGAAAAAGAATATAAACTCTATATAACAACAAGAAACAAAAGAAACTAAATAACAACAAGAAAAGAATAAACATTTATAATACACATTACCTACAGTCCTGAATAATTGACAGTAATTTATAATACTAGTTCTTACTTGAGTTTATTTTAGTAAAGAAGCTATCCTAAAACATAGGATGAAACTATAGTAAGCAGTATAAAATTCTAGTTGATCCTTTACTATCTAAACTTCATAGTAAATTTGAAAAAGGAACAAATACACAGTACTAGGAATTAACTTTTCTGTCTTTTTCTGACTCTAGGAAAATAACATATAAGTTTGTGAAAACACTTGTAGTAGCTAAATAGGAACTCGGTTCAGAAGAATACTACTTCTCATCACCGAGATATTGTGCTAGAGTACGGTCTGGTGATACCAGATGTGGAAAAACACAGTACTACTAACAGATTTAACTTCTGATATTTTGAAACACTAACTTTACTGAAACTAATTAACTACTCAGACATATAATAAACATAACATGCATCCATTTAAACTCAGTAAACATAAAGAAATAAATTACAGAACCTGTTTAAGCTATGGACAACAACAACAATGGGAGGCCGTTCCTCCCTACCAACTCCTGGAGAGCGCTCAAACAACGACTTCTCAGGACCCCCGAGCTTGCTCTGGTCTCCCTGGCTGGAACTAGGTGCAGCAATTATGATACTAGTCTTCAACTCAGTATTAACTCAGAACTATCAGTTAGTGCTCTCAGCCCAAAAAGCTGTAAATAAATTCAAGTTACTGCAACAATCCACTCAACACACTTCCTTCCTGCTTTTCCTCTTCCTCAATGAAATTCCTGAATAACATTCACCTGAATGAAGTCTTTCTGGAATAAAATCTGAGCAGCCTCAACTCTCTTCATTGAGTACTTTTAAAAGATTGCCTAGGTCTTAGTTGGGTTAACGGTAATTTAATGAGCCACCTACTCTGATTCCACTTTCTTGGGGAATCATGACCCCAAATATAGGGAAGTTTCCACCTGCAACTTAGGATGTGTTTGAGGATGCTGCCACTTGTCCTTTTGCCTCTCCACCTAGTTCCATCCACCAGTTTGACCAGTAACATCTTTTAGCAGCTCTCCCATGCTGTTGTCTCCATAATTTATTTATTATTAATAAAATATTCTGAATTACACTCCATAACTGTTGACTCTGCTGAGTCATCAATCCCTACTTAGGATTAAGTTTAACATAATGTCTCAGAAATATAATAAAACAAATTACATAATTTTACAAAATTGGGGTATGTGACATACACACCCCCTTAAAATGTAACATCGTCCTCGATGTTACTTATTCTTCTTCCGCAGGGACCTTCTGGAACAAATTCGGGTATGCTTCCTGAATCTTATTTTCCAATTCCAAAGTAGCTTCTTCAGGACTAAGGTGCTTCCATTGCACCTTCAGCTATCCAATTGTGCGGTTCCGCAGAGTAATTTCCCTCCTCCCGAGGATACAATCCCGTTCCACCAGAACTTCCCCTTCTGGTTCTACCTGTACAACATTCCAATCAATCACATGAGTAGCATCATGAACATACTTTTTCAAAACAGAAATATGAAAAACATTGTGCACTTTTAAATTAGGTGGTAATGCTAGCTGATATGCAACTTGACCAACTCTAGATAAAATTTCAAACGGACCACAGTAGCGTGGTGCTAATTTTGCACAGCTCCCTAGTCTTAGGGAGCTCTTCTTTGGTCTTACCTTTATGAACACATGCTCACCCACCTGGAACTCTTTAGGAGTTCTTTTCAAATCTGCTTGGCTCTTTTGCCGATCCTGGGCAACCTTCAAGTTCTCCTGCACTTGTTTTACAATCTGTTCCATTTCTTTTAATAATTCGGGCCCCAACACTAATCTATCTACTGGATTATTCCAGGAGATAGGAGTGTTACATTTATGCCCATACAGAATTTCAAAAGGACTAAACTTAGCTGATGATTGATAATTGTTATTGCATGCAAATTCTGCTAAATGCAAATAATCCTCCCACTTACCTGGCTGATCCTTAACATACATTCTTAACAGATCTTCCAACACCTGATTAACTCTTTCAGTCTATCCGTCTGTCTGAGGATGGAAAGAAGTGCTGAAATTCAGTGTTGTGTTTAATCCTTTAAACAAGGATTTCCAAAAATTCCCTGTGAATTTAGGATCCCTGTCTGAAATAATAACTTTCGGTACACCATGTAGCCGAAAAATCTGTTTTAAGAAAATTTCTGCTATATTTGCAGCCTTGTAAGTGGTTTTAACAGGAATAAAATGTGCTGCTTTACTTAATTTATCCACTACCACCATAATTGAATCATTCTGATTTTGATTTCTGGGTAATCCCGTAATGAAATCTAAGCTGATTATTTCCCACTTCCAACTAGGAATAGGCAAGGGTTGCAACAACCCAGCAGGATGTTGATGTTATGTCTTTACTTGTTGACAGTCCAAACATCTAGCTATATACTCAGCTACTTCGGATTTCATGTTAGGCCAGAAATAATCTTTTCTTAACATGGTGACAGTCTTCTGGTAGCATGGATGTCTTGAATAAGGGGTTTTATGCACTTCATCCAGAATTATTAATTTAATTTTAGACACATTTGGCACATACAACCTGTCCTTAAACAATAAAAATTCATCTTTATTTAAACTATAACCCTTAATTAAACTTTCTGTGGGTTCTTCCTTAGTTGTAGCTTGTAATTTTTGATAAATTTCATCAAATTTTATCCCTTCAATTAGCTGTTCATTTAAATCAGAATTATAAGTACTGATTGCTGTTATAAAATTCAATTTTGCATTTCTGCTCAAAGCATTAGCTACTTTATTTTCTTTTCCTTTTATGTGCTGAATTTCGAAATCATATTCACTTAGTAAGGATAGCCATCTGGCTTGCCTTGCATTTAAGTTAGGCTGATCTAAAATGTATTTTAAACCCTTATTATCAGTCATTAAAGTAAACTTTCTGCCTATTAAGTGGTGTCGCCACATTTTTAATGCATGAATAACAACAGCCAACTCTAAATCATAAGTGGCATAATTCTTTTCATGGATCTTTAGCTTCCTGGACTCATAGGCAATGACATGCCCATCCTGAGTCAGCACTCCGCCTAGACTGTCATTACAAGCATCGGTACATACCACGAAATCTTTATTGGGATCCGCTATTCTTAGACTAGGGGCAGTTGTTAATAAAGTTTTTAATTTCTTAAAGCTTTCTTCACATTTTACGTTCCAATCGAATTTCTTGCCTTTCTTTTGCAAGGAAGTGATTGGGTTGGCTATTTTTGAAAAGCCTTCTTTGAATCTCCGGTAATAACCGGTGATTCCCATGAAAGACCTAACATCTGTTACGTCTTTTGGTACTGGCCATTCTTCAATTGCCCTGATCTTTTAAGGATCAACTGAAATCCCTTCCTTAGTCACCACGTGCCCTAAGTACTGGATTTCATCCTTGAAGAAATCACACTTACTGAACTTCGTGAAGAGTTGTTACTCTCGCAGTTCTTGTAAAATTATCCGCAAATGTTCTTTATGTTCCTCTTCATTTTTAGAATAGATCAAGATGTCATCGATGAATACGACAACAAACTTGTCTAAGTATTTATGCATTATGTTATTCATTAGACACATAAAGACGACTGGGGCATTAGTAAGCCCGAATGGCATTACGATAAATTCGTAATGTCCATACCTAGTTCTGAAAGCTGTCTTAAATATGTCTTCTTCTTTAATTCTCACCTGATGATAGCCTGATCTCAGGTCTATCTTAGAGAACACCGTAGCTCCGCGCAGCTGATCAAATAGATCGTCTATGCGGGGCAACGGATATCTGTTTTTAATTGTCATTTTATTGAGCTGACGGTAATCTATGCAGAGTCGCATAGTTCCGTATTTCTTTTTAACAAAAATTATTGGTGCTCCCCAAGGGGAAACACTAGGTCTAATATATTTCTTATCGATTAATTCCTTTAACTGTGATTTTAATTCGTTAAGTTCCAGAATATTCATACAGTATGGAGCCTTCGAGCTGGGTACAGCACCTGGTACCAACTCTATTGTGAAGTCCAGTTCCCTCCTAGGAGGTAATCCTGGAATTTCCTCCGGAAAAACATCAATAAATTCATTTAACACAGGAATATTCTCTATTTTTATTTTATCTTTTTCAACTTTATTTGCCTCATCTGTAATGATTACAGCATAGGCCTTGCATCCTTTCCTGACTGCTCTTTTGAGCTGTAAGGCAGAAATCTGCCTAACTACAGTTTTCCTAGGAACACCTTTCACTATTACTGGTGGTTCATTATTATTTACACATGTAAATGTTTTATCAAAACAATTTAAAACTACTATGTGTTGTTCTAACCAGTCCATACCAATAAGTATGTCATACAAGCCAAGCGGCAGAACATTTAATTTAACAGCAGTTTTAAAACCATTCATATCTAGAGCACAATCCTTAACATAACAATGTACCTTTCTTTTTGCCCCTGTGGCTAGTTGAACTAGCCAAGAGTTATCAAACTTTTCAATATTCAGATGACACTTTTCTACTATCTGTGGTGAAATATAACTTAGGCTAGCACTTGGATATATCAAAATAGTTACAGGAGTTTTGTTAACCATACCTTCTACTTCCACCATGGAAGTTTGGTACTCAGCTTAGCGATTCTCCAACGCTGCATTGATTCGGGGCATGGGCCTTGCAAAGTCTCCAACAGTCATTTCATCTTGTATTGTATGAATATTGCTGTTTGGCTTCTTCCGATTTGGGAAAACTGAAGCATAGTGTGGGCCATTGCACTCCCAGCACTTAACAGGTTCCTTCCTTTCAAAATTCTTAGTGAAATTTCCATGATTGTTAGAAACCTCCTTGTTGCCCTTGAAGTTATTGGAGTTATTTGAAGCACCATTTTTGCTTCCCTGAAAGTTCTTACCATTAGAATGGTTTCTGTTCTTGTTGTTCCTGAAATTTTTCTGGGGTACATACTCCTTTTTCTTGAATTCAGACTGATTACCATTCTTTTTAGCCATCCAATTGGCTATTCCTTCCTTCTTTTTGTTCTGTTCAAAACAGAAGTTAGCTTTTCGCATGGCTTCTTCCAGAGTTTTGGGGTTATCATATTCGATTCTGTCTTTTATATGGTATGGCAGGCAGCTGAGAAACCGCTGTAGCTTAGGTTTCTCATCAACTAAATACGACACATACCTTAACAGACTTAAGAACTTGTTGTTCAAGTCTTTCATAGTCATGGACCCAAGCTTTAACTCATAAAACTCCTTGGCCCTTTCCTCATAGTATTGTTCAGACAGGAACTTCTTCTTGAAGTACCTTTTAAAAGTACTCCAATTGACCTATTTTTCTTTGATCCCCTTGACCCTTTTCAAATCTTTCCACCATATATCTGCCTTTCCTGAAAGGTTATATATGGCCATTATAGCCTTTAGCTGATTTGAATAATTATAAATCTGAAAGTATTTTCTCATCCCGGATAACCAGGATTCTGCCTCTTCTCCTTTTTCAGTTTCTCCATTGAAGGTTGGGGGTTTTATTTTCTTGAATTCCCTAGAAATCTCTTCGTAAGATCTGTACTTTTTCTTCCTTTTATACAACTCGGCCTCACTACTATCACTAGTAGTGTAATAGATCTGTTGTTTCTTACTTCCTTTTGATGATGAACTGCTATCAGGTTTAGCTAGTTTCATCTTTTTGGATGCTTTTTGTTGACTAGCTTCTATAGATTCAGACCTTCTGTTTCTTCCTTCAGTCTGAAATCTTTCTATCAGAATTTGATTTAATTCCTCTTGAGTTTTCAGAATCCTTTCATTGTCCTTTTTGACTGATTCTAATTCAGCCTTTAAACCTTTTATGGTCTGCATTAGTTCTGAGGAGTGAACAATTACCTCCTCTATCTCAGGTTCTCTAGACATTTGTCTAGTTTTAGTATTTGGAGATTCTTCCTCGGCATATTCTCCTAAGTTCTCCATACCTGTCTGTTAGATTCAGAAAAAATAATTTTCTGCTTTTCACATAAAACAAAACACAGATTAGTATATTATTTTTACTGTTATGCGGAAAGTAATTGGGCCACATCAGGGCCTAGTGTTTGAACCATGCTCTGATACCACATGTCAAAACCCCAAAATTTCGAAAAATTTAAAACTTTTAAAAATAACATATAATCACATTAAATGCAGTTGTTAACTGGTTGATTAGTTTATGCTATTAAAATTGTAACTGAAAGATTATTTAAATACTCTGTACTTTGAAGAGCAATTTCTTTTTCAGCTACTGACTGATTTTCTGCTTGCGACATAAGGTGGTTTGTCGTCTATGGGCTGGGCTTACTTAGCTTTCGAGCTAATGCAGCCGTTTCCTTCTATTACAGGTATATAGGTAAGAAGTATGGTTCGATGCTAACAAGTTTCAGAAGTTTACGGTACATATTTCTGCATGTAATTTGATTAGTAAAGTTTGTTCATGCTAGACAGAAATACCATGCTTCTCAAGGTATTATTTTGTTATTTCTGCTAAATTTTCCTTTGAGTCTTAATACTAAAAAGAATTGCATTTTTCACAAAAAAAAAATAGTCAAGGACTATTTCATACAGTGTCATTAAATTTAATAATTTTACAAGTACGATAACCCCTTTATGTCCATCCTGAAGATGAGTATAAAAATGTATTTATTATTTCTTAACTTGATAGCTAGCATGATAGAAAGATCACAGTTTCACATGTTTACTTCTTTTAGTCAAGTTATAATAATAACATTCCATGCTTAGATTGCATTTTGTTCAGTTTTCAATTGATGAGGACTATTATTAAAATCAATTCATAAATTTTCTTACTGAAGCGTCTATAAATTATGATTCAAAACAAGTATTCTTTTTATAGTTTAAAAGTATACATTCTTTTAGAATATTAAACTCATTCCAAAAGTATCATTTGGTTGGAAACCTAATACTATTAGAATCAGTCCTAAACTCATTTCATTTGATCACTTATGATATCTCAAGACTAGATTAACAAACAAAGAAGAGAAACACGCTTTCTATTCTACCTTTCTTGTGAAGTCTCTTAAAAATCCTGAGTTTGGAGAGTGTCAAAGTCTATTTGACACCAACAACGTTATGACTATAACAAGGAAGAGTTATCTCTCTATCCCCAAGTATCTAGCCTATATACTAGAGTAAACCAAATCAAATTATCATTAACATAATGGGAATACCATTAATTGTATATACTTCAAAGAGTAGATATGAATACTACTATCTTTTGAAAAACCAAATAGATAGTATTGCAGTTGTGGACTATCACAACTAAATTATATTCAAAATCTATTATACTATAGTCCTTTGTTATCCTAAACGAATTCTATGCTTGTATAAGAAGGTTATGTATAAACCAAATTAGCATGCAATATAATAAACAATATATAATATGCAATATGTATATGCATTATGCTAATGATGCATTGTTGGCCAATGGTGTAGGTTATATCATGGTTTAAAATCTCCTATAGAACATTCCAGCGATGATTTGGTTGATAACAATCATCGGTCGTGGACTTTGGAGTGATAGCCAAATTATCCCAATTATTAAAGATGTTATGTGGCTGCATGACAGCCATACCTTGGCGCTATAATAGGGTTGACTGAACCCTAACTCTTCATTTTATTTTCGCTCTCGGCCCATGGCCGCTTTGCAAACCCCTTCACCACCGTGCTGCTGTTGTATTGATCGCATTACGCCTCCAGGTGCTTCAGCTCCTTGCGAGTTCTGTTACTACATTATGAGGGTGACTATAATGTACAATTACTGGTTGCTTGCCTTTGTAGATTCACCACTGTTTGGTTAGCTCGGTGCGGTGACAGTCCTACTCCTCTTGTTACCGCGAGAGTGATTAACCCTTCAAAATTATCGTGGCTGGTGCTACATGCTGGCTGTGTGTTATTTGGTAGAGAGAACGTTGCAGCTGTAGGGTTTTTACTTCCTTTGTTGATTCGCTGGGGGTTTCCTTTGCTTTTAAAGGTTAAGTGAGTTTAAGCCAGTCTTTCGCCATCGATTTGGCAGGTTATACATTCAAGCTGGCTGCGACATTACTGTGGAAAAAGGCTCTCTACACAGGTAACCTAAGTAAACACTTTCCTTCATTAATGAAGTTATCATTACTGTTTTTAAGCTTTTCCTTTTATATTAAACCATTGCTAACAGTCGGTTGATTGATGAAAAATCGCAGGTGTACCTGCTACCCTTCTCTGCAAGCAAAGAACGAGATTCACGGCCCCATGGCCATGGTAAGCCTTGGTCCTTCCACGGCTTATCATCTTTGTCTGAAACCTTAAGAGGTTGCACTGGTTGGTCGATGCATCCCTAGTTGTCCTCCATGCATTTATGGGTTGTTTGTTTTTACAGTTTTTAAATATGTGGGTAAAACCCTAGCTCTTAAGAGAGCCCTCCGGCTACGGTCGTGAGTGTAAGACCCTGTTGTAGTTGTTGTTTTGTTTTACAAACTTAATAGGCTATAAGCCTTGTGTTTACTGTTTTCAAACACTTTTACAGGCTGCACGCCTTCATGTATATTTTTATTAGAACTATGGGTTATTGAATGAAACAGAGTTGCAGACATTCTTAAGATTATTTGGAAAGGGTTAGGGTTTTTACCCTCAGTTCTATGTTATGTTGAAAACTGTTTCTCTCTCTTGCATATATCCTTAATGCAGTATTGGAAAGAATTAAGTAAAAGAATACTTACTGTGTTTCATTTAATAACCTGGCCGTAAGTAGAATATTACTAGTTCTTCTATTATTAAATAATTTTTGTTGACGAGACAGCTATCTCATTAGGTTACCGTTGAGGTTTAAATACTTAAGCTTGATGGTCGAGCGTCCTGTACTCATGTCTTTTCTTCTTGTACAGATTTACTTTTGATTGTATTAATGTATTATTTCTTGTTTAATACCTGTATAGGGAAATAATTAATCTTCCGGCTTAGAACAGCCTTATAATACTATTTTACAATGCGGCCGTATTAAAACATTGTCTTATTATTTATTTGCAATAAGGAGATATCTAGGGTTTAACCCTATTTTACAGTTTATGAACAATGTTGTTTCCTATTCTGATATGATATATAGTAATACTATTCTTTTGTATCTATGGGTAAATTAAAAATCATTACCCTATTGACTAAGCTCGTTATATGCGTAGTTCTATTATTTACTATTGATTTTATAAGCAACTGAGTTAGTTAAATAAACGAAATTGTTTTATAAAGTTGCTGTCAGGTTAAATACCTGGGTTATACTATGGTTTGCTTATAATGATATACTTTGTTTAAAATAATAAAAGTAGGGTTTATATTGGATAATATATATAACAATATAAACATTATTATTACAATAATAATTACTAATACATAATTAATAATCTTATTTTTAGTTGTAGTAATAGATTCTCCATTTATTTAACTTTGATTGTTTTTATAATAATTGGAAAACTATTTAATATTTTTTTTTGTTGTTGTTTATACTATCCTATCAATATTCTACTGTAATTAGTTTATTTCCTTAGTTGTAAATGTTTACTTATGATTGTTTTACTTATAATTGTTCTATAAGAACAAAATATTAACATAATTCCATTCAGAAAAAGAATATAAACTCTATAACCTGTACATCTTAGTCTGAAACAAAAGAAACTAAATAACAACAAGAAAAGAATAAACATTTATAATACACATTACCTACAGTCCTGAATAATTGACAATAATTTATAATACTAGCTCTTACTTGAGTTTATTTTAGTAAAGAAGCTATCCTAAAACATAGGATGAAACTATAGTAAGCAGTATAAATTCTAGTTGATCCTTTACTATCTAAACTTCACAGTAAATTTGAAAAAGGAACAAATACACAGTACTAGGAATTAACTTTTCTGTCTTTTTTTGACTCTAGGAAAATAACATATAAGTTTTTGAAAACACTTGTAGTAGCTAAATAGGAACTCGGTTAAGAAGAATACTACTTCTCATCACCGAGATACTGTGCTAGAGTATGGTCTGGTGATACCAGATGTGGAAAAACACAGTACTACTAACAGATTTAACTTCTGATATTCTGAAACACTAACTTTACTGAAACTAATTAACTACTCAGACATATAATAAACATAACATGCATCCATTTAAACTCAGTAAACATAAAGAAATAAATTACAGAACCTGTTTAAGCTGTGGACATCAACAGCAATGGGAGGCCGTTCCTCCCTACCAACTCCTGGAGAGCGCTCAAACAACGACTTCTCAGGACCCCCGAGCTTGCTCTGGTCTCCCTGGATGGAACTAGGTGCAGCAATTATGATACTAGTCTTCAACTCAGTATTAACTCAGAACTATCAGTCAGTGCTCTCAACCCAAAAAGCTGTAAATAAATTCAAGTTACTGCAGCAATCCACTCAACACACTTCCTTCCTGCTTTTCCCTCTTCCTCAATGAAATTCCTGAATAACATTCACCTGAATGAATTATTTCTGGAATAAAATCTAAGCAGCCTCAACTCTCTTCATTGAGTACTTTTAAAAGATTGCCTAGGTCTTAGTTGGGTTAACTGTCATTTAATGAGCCACCTGCTCTGATTCCACTTTCTTGGAGAATCATGACCCCAAATATAGGGAAGTTGCTACCTGCAACTTAGGATGTGTTTGAGGATGCTGCCACTTGTCCTTTTGCCTTTCCACCTAGTTCCATCCACCAGTTTGACCAGTAACCTCTTTTAACAGCTCTCCCATGTTGTTGTCTCCATAATTTATTTATTATTAATAAAATATTCTGAATTACACTCCATAACTGTTGACTCTGCTGAGACATCAATCCCTACTTAGGATTAAGTTTAATATAATGTCTCAGAAATATAATAAAACAAATTACATAATTTTACAAAATTGGGGTATGTGACAACTTGCCAATGACAATAATAATGAATCTTATCATTATTTACAAAGTCAATTTTTGATTGTTTGTGCTTACTTGGTTCTAGCATAGTATAGGAATCTTTGTTATAATGTTTCACTTAATATAGACCTTAGATTAGAAGTTCTAGGTAGTAAAATATACCATAATGGTTATTATAAACTACAACTTATTATAGTGAGGCAACGTTATAATAGTAATTTTGCTATTGTGTAAACCATGCACAAGGTTTATAAATTATAGGAATAATACTGATAATGTATTTACCTATGATTTCAACTTTATAATAGTGGTGGTAGATAGTATTCCATATTAAGATGATGTATCTAGTTACAAGAGACAAACTTATAATGTCATGGAAATTTCTAGGTAGAATATTTCTATAGGATGCAAGTAACAATTATATCGGTACATTATAAAAATAAGATGGCATTGTATATAGTTACAATAATACATGCAACAAAGCAATAATTAAAGTACTGAAGTTTATAACTTGATGTTTAGCATATTGCATGCAAACAACAGGTTAATAAATTTCCATGGCTACTAAGAAAAAGACAAATTAGAAACATGTAGTTTATTGGAAATCCTTACCTTCGAAATTGATAGGAGTAATTTCATTAAAAAAAAAACAGTAACTATTTTAATTAATCTAGGAGCTAGTTTAAGTTATATTTCACCTAATTTGGTAGAAAAATGTAAATTGCCTGTTGAAAAGTTTGTAAGTTCTTGGTTGGTTCAATTAGCTACTGGTGCAAAGAGGAAAGTAACTAGTTTTGTAAAGAATTGTGCAGTAGTTATGGATCAATTTGAAACTTTTGTAAAGCTTAATGTACTACCTCTAGGTTCTTAGGACATACTAATCGGTATGGATTGGTTAGAGTAGCATATGTTGATTTTGAATTGCTATGACAAAACATTTACTTGTATAAATAAATATGGAAAACCAATAAGCATAAAGAGAATCCCTAGAAAAACAACCATAAGGCAGATTTCTACTCTGCATCTTAAGAGAGCTATTAGGAAAGGTTGTAAGGCTTATGCAGTAATGGTAACTAATGAGGAACATATAAATAATTTAGATAAACTAAAATTGGAGGATATACTAGTTTTAAAATAATATGCAGATGTATTTCCGAAGGAAATTCTGGGACTGCCTCCAAAAAGGGAACTAGATTTTACCATTGAGCTGATACTGGGTGCAGTACCCAGCTCAAAGGCCCCTTATCCGATGAGCATAATTGAACTTAATGAACTTAAGTCATAATTAAAAGAACTTATTGACAAGAAATATATTCAACCCAGTCTGTCTCCCTGGGGGGCACCTGTCATCTTCGTTAAAAAAAAGGATGGAACTCTACGACTTTGCATAGATTATCGTCAGTTGAATAAGATGACTATTAAAAATAGATACCCATTGCCTTGCATAGATGATCTGTTTGATCAACTACATGGAGCTACGGTGTTTTCAAAAATTGATTTACGGTCTAGATATCACCAAGTTAGGATTAAAGATGAAGACATATTTAATACAACTTTTAGGACTCGATATGGCCATTACGAGTTTATCGTCATGCCATTCGGGCTTACTAATGCTCCCGATATTTTTATGTGTCTGTTGTAATATCACACATCACATAAGGTTACCAATAATACATAGTAAAAAATACATACATCACAGAGACAAGAGATAAGACTCTAAGTGTTTAGCTATTTCAAGCACTATTTGATCTTCAATTATGCATCTCAGTGTTTTGTTAGTGATTTTCCTCTTATATAGTGATTGGATCTCTTGTCGGGTCTATCTGGTTCACTGATAGACTTTCTCGTAGTAAGCAATCCAGTCTCACAGTACTTCTTCTATAATGACAGACTCCTCCATGTGATCTTGCAACACCTTGTATGCTTCTGCAAGGGCTGTGTGCTGCTCCATTAATAGTCAGATGGTTTCTTCTTTCTGCTCCTCTTTTGTGTCTTGAATTTGTTCCTACAGCGCCGACACCACGCTCTCAAACAACTGATAAGATTTTTCTAGTGGTTTGTCGGTGTCAACCTCTGCTGGTCCTGGTATCACCGTTTGCACAAGGCTTCAACTTTTGAGAGAAAACCCAACAAAGAAGCTAAATTTTTCACACGTCGGATCACGTCTATCACTCTGACCGACCCTGAACCCCATCACCACCACCCCCCGACTCAGAACCCTTAAAAAAACTAGATGCACCAGAACCACCTCCACTGCAACCATTAGAAACAACCACATCCACTTCTGAAACCTCTGCATCCAACCAACCAGAGGCACAACTACATGCAGCAGTCATCCCACCACCCCAACCAAAAATACCATCCATAATTATTGCTCTACAAATAGAAAATCCAAACCTAACTCTTGCAGGTACATAGGTGCTGAAACAAGGAGAAACACAGAAGCACAAGAATAAGAAGGAGAAAAAGAAGAAGGACCATCATGAACAGACAAAAATGGTCCACATCAGTCAACTTGGGTCGACCATTGCGGTCGATGCAACCAAGTTGAAAGATGCAGACCTAGGACAACTCCTAGAAACACTGGAAATTGAAGCAAAGACAAGGAGCCAGCATAGACGTAAGGAGCTCGACAACAATAAAAAAGAACAATTCGAGTTTCTCAAAAAATGCAGAAGCCTTGTACAAATGGTGATACCAATACCAATAGAGGTTGAAATCGACAAACCACTAGAAAAATCTTATTAGCTGTTTGAGAGAGTGGTGTCGGTGCTGCATGCACAAATTCAAGACACAAAAGAGGAGCAGAAAGAAGAAACCATCTGACTATTGATGGAGAAGCACACAACCTTTGCAGAAGCATACAAGGTGTTGCAAAATCACATGGAGGAGTCTGTCATTACAGAAGAAGTACTGCAAGACTGGCTTGCTTACTACAAGAAAGTCTATCAGCGAACCAGGCAGACCCAACAAGAGATTCAAGCACTAGAGAAGAGGAAAAGCACTGACGAAACACTCAGACGCACAATTGAAGATTAAATAGTGCTTGAAATAGCTAAACTGCAGAAGCTCGAGTGAGAAGCACATCAGTGGGTGCAACAATCCATTCCAAACCTAGAAAAAATAGACATCATCTACCCGCAGTTGAAAAAAATATTGGAGACAGCGAAGGAAAAGGACCAGCTTATGGGTCCTGACATGGAAAAAATAGCGGAAGTTTCCATACTAGAGAAAATGTCGATCTTATCCAGTCTGACTACACTAACCATCAACATACAGAAAATTTTGCAGAGTTGGACGGATTTCCAACATCAACTGGTAGTGACAGCTGAAGCAATTGTCAAAGTCTCTGTACAGAAAAGACCAGCCATTAGACTTCATAGCCCATGAAGACCAAGCACAAAGAATTACTACTTAGATGGACAAAGAAATTTTGGGTACCTCCCTGTTTCTTCGGGATGAAGAAACGTTTTGTTCGTGGGGGAGATGTTGGAGGAGCAAGTCGGTAAGCCGACTTGAACGATAGCCGACTAAGTCGGTCAGCCTCCTAGTTAGAGATTAGGTCGGCCACCTAAAGTCGTGTCGATTGTGTGAACCGACAGGTAGTTATTTGTAACTATTTGTAATTCATATATATTAGGCTGTTGAGCCAGATGAGAACTTGTTTCAGTTCTCTGTATTGTATGGACCCTCTTATGTTAATATAATCTATTATTCTACCTACTTGTTCTTATCTCTTGTCTCTGTGATGTATGTATATTTTAGTATGTATTATTGGTAACCTTATGTGATCTGTGAGATTACAACAGTGTCTAATGAATAATGTAATGCATAAATATCTGGATAAGTTTGTGGTCGTGTTTATCGAAGACATATTAATCTATTCGAAATCTTAAGAAGAGCATAAAGAACACTTAAAAATTGTTTTGCAAGAGTTATGAGATCATCAACTCTTTGCAAAGTTTAGTAAATGCAACTTCTTTAAGGATAAAATCTAGTACTTAGGTCATGTGGTGACTAAAAAAGGAATTTCGGTGGATCTGGAAAAGATAAAGGTGATTGAAGATTGGCCAGTTCCTAAAGACGTAACTGATGTTCGATCCTTCATGGGAATTATCGGTTATTGCCAGAGGTTCATTGAAGGGTTTTCGAGAATTGCAAATATGATAACCTCTTTGAAGAAGAAGGGAAAGAATTTTGATTGGAATCAGAAGTGCGAGGATAGTTTTAAAAAGTTAAAAAATTTATTAACCAACGCACCTATTTTAAGAATAGCTGATCCAAATAAGGATTTTATAGTGTGTACTGACGCCTGTAATGATGGTTTAGGTAGAATATTGACTCAAGAAGGGCATGTTATCGCTTATGAGTCTAGGAAATTAAAAATTCATGAAAAGAATTATGCAACTTATGACTTGGAATTAGCTGCTGTCATACATGCTCTAAAGATGTGGCGTCATCATTTAATTGGAAGAAAATTTATTCTCATGACAAATAATAAAGGACTAAATTATCGGTTAGATCAACCCAGCCTGAATGCTAGACAAGCTAGGTGGCTAGCTTTTCTAAGTGAGTATGATTTTGAAATTCAGCACATTAAAGGGAAAGAAAATAAAGTTGCCGATGCATTAAGTAGAAATGCAAAGCTAAAATTTACAAGAGTTATCAGCACTTATACAATAGATCTGGAAGAACAACTTAAGGTAGGGTTATAACAAGATGAAATTTACCAAAAATTACAAGCAAAAATGAAAGAAAATCCAATAGAAAGTTTAAGTAAAGGGTACAGCTTGAATGAAAAAGGATTTTTACTGTATAAAGACAGAATGTATGTACCTAATGTACCTAAAGTTAAGTTATTAATTTTAGATGAAATCCATGAAACTCCTTACTCAGGCCATCCAGGTTATCAGAAGACTATAACTATGTTAAGAAAAGAATATTTTTGGCCAAACATGAAGACTGAATTGGCAGAATATATCGCTAGATGTTTTGAATGTCAGCAAGTAAAAACTAAACATCAACATCCAGCTAGATTACTTCAGCCATTTCCCATTCCTAGCTGGAAATGGGAGATAATTAGTCTTGATTTTGTTACTGTACTGCCTAAAAATCATAATTTAAATGATTCTATAATGGTAGTAGTTGACAAATTAAGTAAAGCAGCCCATTTTATACCTGTAAAAACTACGTATAAAGCTGCAAACATAGCTAATATCATTTTAAAGCAAATTTTCCGACTGCATGGAATACCAAAAGTTATACTCTCAGATCAAGACCCTAAATTTATAGGTAACATTTGGAAATCTCTGTTTAAAGGATTAAATACTACACTAAATTTTAGTACCTTGTTCCATCCTCAAACTGATGGACAGACTGAAAGAGTAAATCAAGCACTGGAAGATTTACTAATAATGTATGTAAAGGATCAGCCTGGTAAATGGAAGGATTATTTACATTTGGTAGAATTTGCTTACAATAATAATTATCAGGCTTTAGCCAGATTTAGTCCTTTTGAAATTTTGTATGGATTAAAATGTGATACTCCTATCTCTTGGAGTAATCTGGTGGACAGGTTAGTATTAGGTCCTGAACTATTGAAAGAAATGGAAGAAATTGTAAAACAGGTACAACGTAATCTGAAAATTGCGTAAGATCGACAGAAAAGTCAAGAAGACCTTAAAAGAACTCCAAAAGAGTTTTAGGTAGGTGAACATGTGTTCATCAAGGTGAGACCCAAAAAGAGCTCTATATGCTTGGGTAGTTGTGCAAAACTAGCACCTCGTTATTGTGTTCCTTTTGAAATACTATCTAGGATTGGACAGGTAGCCTATCAGTTAGCTTTACCACTGAATTTAAGAGTTCACAATGTTTTTCACATTTCTGTATTAAAGAAATATGTTCATGACGCTACTCATGTTGTTACCTGGAATGATGTACAGGTGGAACCAGAAGGAGATTTTCTAGTGGAACTGGACTGTATCCTCGAGCGGAGGGAGATCACACTTCGGAACCGCACCATTGGTCAGGTGAAGGTGCAATGGAAGTGCCTTAGTCCAGAGGAAGCCACCCAAGAATTGGAAAGTCATATGCGGGATGCATATCCAATTATGTTCCAGGGGAATTCTAAGGACGAAGAATAAATAACATCGAGAACAATGTTATAATTTAAGGGGGTGTGTATGTCACATGCCCCAATTTTGCAAAAAAAAATTTATATTATTTGAGGAACATTATGTTAAATTTTATGCTAAGTTGTAATTAATGACCAGTGGGGTCAAGAATATTTATTGTAAATTTTGGATATTTTGTTGATAAATAAATAAATGAGGAGACAACAACTTAGGAGAGATGTTAAAAGAGTGTTTACTGGTCAAATTGGTGGAGGAGACTGGGTGGAGAGCAAATTGACATGTGGCAGCATCCTCAAACTACTTCCAACTGTTGCAGGTGGCAACCTCCCTATATTTGTGGTCATGATTCCCCAAGAAAGTGGAATCAGAGCAGGTGGCTCAATTAATGAAAACTGACCCAGAAGACCTAGGCATCTTTATAAAAATTCCCATTGAAGAGAGTTGAGGCTGCTCATTCTATAGAAATGATAATTTAGGGTGAATGAATGTACTTCATAGAAATTCAATGGAAGGAAAATCTGGAAAGTGTTTGAGGGGATAACTGCTGATTGATCTAGTTGCAGCTCTTAAGCTGAAGATCATACTGTTGAGAGAAGAGTGTTTTACTGAGGTATTGAACTCGTCAGTTGACAGAGGGTTCTACAGTTGCATTCTCCACCCATTTCTCAGCCAAGAAGACCAGGAATAGGCTTGGGGGTCCCGAGGAAGTGTTGTTTGAGCGCCCTCCAGGAGATTAGTAGGGATGAATGACCTCCTAAAGCTGTTGTCGTCTTGTCCTCAATAGGTTCTATGTTATTTTATTTTACTGTTTTAGTTAAATAAATCTTGGTTTATCTGCTATATGAATGTTAAAAGTTAAGAGTTTGTGAAATGTTATATTTAATATTCTTATTAAATTGTTATAGAAATGAAATTGGTTTAGAGAATAGTGAAATAGAAAGAAAATAAATTTCTAAACTGTGTTTTTCCACACCTGGAAACCAGGTCGTACTCTAGCACAGTTAGAATGCTTTAAGCAAATGAATTTATTCTTAAGAGAATGAAGATAGTAGATAGGATTTTGTATCTGTAGATAGCAGAGTAAAATTTTATTTCAATGTTCAGAATACAATAAAAAAAACAGTGTTAGGGTTTGTTTGTATTTACTATTTTACTTAGTGTAACTAAATAAAAATGCAGGAAAAGAAATAGTTAACTACACTAGAGTTACAGTAATAGTATACTGCTACAAATAAAAGTTTATAGGAGATAATAGCTAAGTATTTAAACAAGTTATTAACCAAACAATACTTCTTTTTAAACTATTAACTAAATCTTAAAACTATTACTTAATAAAAACCATATTAGGGTTATGTTTATAAACCCTTTATTTATGAAAAATAAACAAAGTTCTAGAGTTAATCTTCTACTCTCTACAGAACTCTAAATAATTATAAATTACAGAATAGTAAATAAAAATAAATGTAAATATAAACATTAAACAAAATTAAACTAAGAATTACATATATAGGAGTTAATTATTTTTAACAAACATGCTTATAAACCATGAAAGAAAAACCTGAGGGCCGAAAACCTATCCTCTAATTTTTCCATTTACAAATTAATCTATTTAAGTTTCAACCACTTACATTGTTAATTGTGTAAGCAAACTTAACAAGAATGATACAATCCATGCTTTGGACTGTTTACACTCTTTTTCTGAAATTAAACATCTTTTATAAACAGTAAAATAAACACATAATTCACAGGTTAACGAAATCATAACAACACGAGGCAGAGCTCAAAGTTTAACAAAATCTTTCTTTATAAAACCAACTATATTACATTATCAAGCCGTAAGGCTAAATCCTTAACTAAAAACCAAATACATATCATGGCTCAAGAGCCAGTATTACCCAACATAAACAACAAGGGTTTTTAAAGTAAATTGGAGTAACATCATACCAAAACTTCTTTACTAATGAAGAAAATGAAACAGGCTTCCTTCAACAATCCTCATCGCAAGTTGGGAAAAACCCACATTTGAAATCGAGGCTTACCGATTGGGGCCACGAGTCCACTGAAGCCGACAATTGTATTCTTTTCCTCTAAAGATTGGAGCTGTCATGGGTTCCTGTAAAGAGAACATTACCGAGTGTTAGATTAATGTTCATCTTTTAATCTCAAACCCTCATTGTATTATTAACTTAACAAAGAGTTTTTTATCTTAAGTGCTGAGCTGTCTTTACCTACAAGTAAGAAGAGAATGTGAGCAACGAAGAACCTGTCACCAACTTTAGCAAATTATATAGAGGAGTATTCAAACCCCTACACTGACTCTGGAGTGGAGAAAGTGTCAACAAGCTTAAACTTCATAAGATGTGACGAGCTACAAGAAAGACAAAACTGAAACCATGGACAGGCCACGAGCCAAACTCTTAACAAATAACCACTCGTATAGTAAGGCTCACAACCACGAAGATTCGTGACCTAAGACTGAGTATTGAGACAATAACAGTATCAAACACAAGCTACTGAGCAAGCAAGCAGAGGAACAACCTCTCATGGCTGCCAAGAAAACTACACAGAGCAGCCCACAGGCCAGAGAAACCCTCGGAGTCAAATGATAGGTGAATAGGGTTTTCCTGTCTTTTAAGTCACCAATGCATGGATGAGATCAGACCACGTGCCCTCCAAATATTTCAACCATGCAAGGGTCTTGTCTATAGTCAATCTGCGTTTCTAGTTATCAAATTATTATTGACAAGATCAATAAACAAACTAGGAAATCGAGTATGGAATGTGTGTGTGTGTATATATATATATATATATTCACTAATGAAAACATAAAAATATATCATTGTAATCGATAGTATCGGGGTTATGATAATTGTTAACAATGATTCTATGTCATTGACCATAGAGTAAGGATGTAAAAACCTTGCCATTGAAACAATCCGAAGGTTGACCATAGAATAAACATTTTTCCAAATAACAATTTGTATGTTTACTTTGCAAAATGACTTTAAAATAATTACATATTATTTGAAGCTCAAACTATACTATTTGCAATCGATGGTTTAAGATTAGTTATAATTGCTAATAACTAATATATGTCATTTGAATTTAGAGTAAAGGTGTTTAAACCATGTCAAATAACTGATCATGAGGCTTGACCTTAGTGTAAACTTTTACAAATAAGGTTTTGTATGCTCAACTTGCCAATGACAATAATAATGAATCTTATCATTATTTACAAAGTCAATTTTTGATTGTTTGTGCTTACTTGGTTCTAGCATAGTATAGGAATATTTGTTATAATGTTTCACTTGATATAGACCTTAGATTAGAAGTTCTAGGTGGTAAAATCTACCATAATGGTTATTATAAACTACAACTTATTATAGTGAGGCAACATTATAATAGTAATTTTACTATTGTGTAAACCATGCACAAGGTTCATAAATTATAGGAATAATATTGATAATATATTTACCTATGATTTCGACTTTATAATAGTGGTGGTAGATAGTATTCCATCTTAAGATGATGTATCTAGTTACAAGAGACAAACTTATAATGTCATGGGAATTTCTAGGTAGAATATTTCTACAGGATGCAAGTAACAATTATATTGGTACATTATAAAAATAAGGTGGTATTGTATATAGTTACAATAATACATGCAACAAAGCAATAATTAAAATACTGAAGTTTATAACTTGATTTTTAGCATATTACATACAAACAACAGGTTAATAAATTTCCGTGGCTAGTAAGAAAAATACAAATTAGAAACATGTACTCTATTGGAAATCCTTACCTTCGAAATTGATAGGAGTACTTTCATAATAAAAAAAAAACATTACATTTAAACATAACATTAGCGATATGAGCATGTTACAATAGAAGTAATTGTATGACAAAGAACTTGAGCTCTAAGCTCACAGTAAGTATCTTTTGTTTAGCTAAGTATGTTAGAGATAACAATCTTTATGACTAAACATTGAATACTGTCTTAGAACCAGAACTATGGAAGAAAATTACTTTACCTCATCAGAGCTTGCTTTTAAATAATCAGTTTATTTACTAGCATATTAGCATGCAACATAAATACTTCTCGCTATCTTACAAATTAAAATCCTACTTGATCGATTGTTACTTGTTGAACCTGTAAGAATCATCAGTCCATCTACGTTAGCATAATGCTAAGTAAGCCCAAGTTTTCAAAGATAGATTTCACCTACTTGCCAAAAAGTAAAATTATTAGTAGAGCTAAAAGCAATATGGATGCAGGTCATTATTATATACCTTATGAAAATGAAAGTTTTTTAGTTATTGTATTTTGAAACTAATTAATACTAATTGTTAAACTGTTTCATTTTTCGCTAACCGCTAGCAGTTTGTGAACTACGTTTTCAGACATTTTATGTTATCTTAAAAATTTTAAATTTTTATGAAATTTTGGGGTTATGACACAATATTTAATACTGATATATAGTAAAATTCATAAACAAATGAATTAAAATCTAGTTACTTTTCTCATTCAAGTAAAAGAATCATCTCATTCACCTAAACAACCCAATTGTACTAGAGTACTACCTGAGTCAGGTGTGGAAAAATACAGTTTGGGAATTTTAATTCTATCTGTTTCACCTTTTACATATTCATTTATATTTCTAACATAATCTATAATTTTACCAAATCTAACATTACTCAGTTATTCTTCCTTCATAAACCCTAAAATACTAACATGCATGTAGTAGAAACTAAGAAATATGTCACTAAAGACAGTAAACAAATAAAATAGAACCTATTGATGACAAGACAAAAACAGCTTAAGGAGGTTGTTCCTCCCAACCAAAATCTTGAAGAGCACTCAGACAACACTTCCTCGGGACCCCTGAGCTTGTTCCTGGTCTTCTTTACTGAGAAATGGGTGGAGAATACAACTTTAAGACCTCTGTCACCTGACTGTTCCAATTACCTCAGTAATTAAATATGCTCTCAGTAGTATAAAATTCAGCCTAGAAGCTACAACAAGTTCAGTCTCAACAGTAACCCCTCAAACACACTTCAATAATCCCCTCCATTGAATTTTTCTTGAGTAAATTCATTCACCCTGAATGATCACCTCTCTAGAATGAGCAGCCTCAACTCTCTTCAATGGGAAATTTTATAGAGATGCCTATGTCTTCTGGGTCAGTTTTCATTTAATGAGCCACTTGCTCTGATTCCACTTTCTTGGGGAATCATGACCACAAATATAGGGAAGTTGCCACCTGCAATAGTTGGAAGTGGTTTAGGATGCTGCCACTTGTCAGTTTGCTCTCCACCCAGTCTCCTCCACCAATTAACTAGTAAACACTCTTTTAACAGCTTCCCTATGTTGTTGTCTCATCATTTATTTATTTAGAAATAAAATATTCTGAATTACATTAAATATTCTTGACCCCACTGGGTTATGAATTAAAACTTAGCATAAAATTTAGCACAATGTTCCTAAAATAACATTAAATTGTTTTTGCAAATTAGGGCATGTGACATAAAGTCTTCTTAGTCATTTCAGACTCTCTAAACATGAAACAATGACTGCGTTTACCTTCTTCAGACTCGTAAAATTAAATGTTGAAGGACCCTTTATGAGAATGAACCCATTTTTTCTCAGGGTCATAAAACATATGAGAATGGACTCATTCTTTGATGAGCTAGATTGAGCGTTTGTTACCCTTCTCAAGCTCATTAAAAAACAAAGAGGTACTCATCCATTGTGATGGAGAAATTAAGGGAATGGGGAACATTTTTCATTTTTATTAATGGCAACTCATAGTCCACCCTTGGAAATGACACATTCCTGCAGTTTCATTTCAAACAGTTGATTATTCAGCTTGCCACCGAGTCAATCCATTTTCGTGACTCATTTAACTCCTTTGAGTGAATTCAAAGTATGCATCGTCTTACCCTTGCATTACATCTAGTCTCTTCCTTGTTAAGCCAATGCTTCCAAGTCATTTGTCGTGCTATTAAATGTTCAAGGGAAATATCCACTACAGTCTACCTCTACAATAGTCGTACCTTCCTTCGAGTCAGTCACATCTAAATAAGTCCTATGGTTGTTTTTCATCACTTCAACATCATTTTTGTTCCAAGTTTTGTGTCGATGATGGGGGAAACATCATGGCCCTACTTCATTGATTCTATTCCCATCGACACCAACACATCATCTTGGAATTAGTTTTATAAACTAGTCAGGTACCTTGAAGCCTACATGCCTCAATGGAAAGTTTCCTCGCTTTCGACAGTAGGATTTCATCAGTGGCCTATGATTGAAATATTATGCTGAGTGCTTGAATTCAAGTCTTATATTCACACTCAGAATAATGTACTAGGATACCTTGGGGATCATTGATATCAATGATGATTTTGCTCACACACTCAGGACATGTCATATATTCACACTTGGGACATGTCATATAATGAAAAATAAGGAACAACTGGTCACCAAGAGAACTGGTGATCGACCTCGTGGTGAAATGAATGTGTTAATTTCACATCATCTCGCAAGGTGGGTAGGTATGTAGGAAAGGACTTAGGCCTAAGGTGGAATTAAAAGGAGGCATATTACATTTAGTTCGCGATGCATTACTGTAAGAAGGATAATGAATATTGGAGTAGGTGGATCCGAGGGTCTAATGGATAGGAACTGGGGTAGTACACTTGAGATATAGACTTACATAAGTAGAGGAAAGATGGCAATTATATAAGGTTATGGAAACATTCTATTTAAACCAAGGAATTTTGGCCAGATTCTTCGTTGCTTTGGTAAGATTTATTGCATGCGCCTTGTGTTATTACTATTAAAAAAGGCATGCATTCTTATATCCAAAGTTATCATGGATGGGGGTATTGAGGCTAGTGGGGGAAGCATGAATAAGAAGAGAGGGATTGTTGGGGGCAAAGATGTGGGTGGGAGCAAGTGATCACAAGGGACCAAACAAGAGTGGTATGGGAATCCTGTTACTTTAATCTTGGGCTACCCATGACTGTTCAAAATGAGATAGATGTGATTGAGGCTGAGTTATGGGGAAATTTGGATGGAGAGTAACTTCAAAAAGAGAAAAATGACCTAGAGGATTGGTTGATGGATCCATGTAACAATGCAATCCGCCATGGGATTTATGAGAGAACTATTTCTCTTTAATGGATCATGAAGAATTTAATAGGGCATGTTTCATGGGAGAAGCAGAAGAATGAAGTTGGGGATGAAGTTCCTATTGAATGATGGAAGTCTCACCATGCTGATACCAACGTGTTGAATTTGAAGGTGGATGTCATTATGGTTGTGCTAGCAGTTTTCCTGCTGACTCTTTGTCCTACAATGCTAGGGAGTCCTCCTAATGGTTTCCTAGTTTGACTCCATGCTCCATCGTCACTTCGACTGAACTTTTGATGCTATGTCTGATGTCATGTTTTTTTATATTGTTTAGTATAGGTGTTAATTTTTGTTATGTATCAAGGTTCTAGAAGGATTGGGGTTGATAGTTTACAGTCTAATTTTAGCTCGTGTTGGATTTTTTTTCCAGTCGATGTATGTATCAAGATTTTGGTGGATGTCTCTAGAAGATATGATGTAAACACAATGTGGATTGACAATGGCGAATTTTTTACGCGTTTGGGTTGTGTATGGGTCTTATATCTCCTATCACATGCTGTTGGGTTGAATCTACATGGATGTAATATTTTCTCTTTCATATAATATAAATCTTCTTACTTACAAATAAAAATAAAGAAAGTATCTTTAACTAGATTTTTAAATAGTTTGTATTTAAAAGTATATGTTTAGTATATTAAAGTTGTTTTCGTAAATGTTAATAATGATTATTGTCATGCCCATTATTATGATTAGATTCGAGTAAGTTGATTTGTTAGGATAATTATGAATGCTACACTAGGTGATATTTGATAGATTTAAAAGTTTCTTACTTAAATGTATAGAAGAGCATCTTTGTTTTAGTCCTTTCATTCTTTGGAGTGTCATGGATATGGATAATATGTCAAAGATATGTTATTCATCAGTTTATTTTAAAAAGGTTTTGAAGAATTCAATTTAAACTTGTAATATTATCACCTTTAAATAGTAATGTTATCACCTTTAAATTGGACGATTTTAAGTCAAGGCTTTCCCATGAGTTAGCTTTCCAACTATCTATGAAAGTTATTGGGAAGAAAGTATATCGCATTGTGTTAGACGAAGGTTCCTCGAATTCAGTCATGTATTTATCATGTTGGAGAGGTATAGGTTCTCCTAAGATCAACCGGGACATGCCATATAATGCAGAATAAGGAACAACTGGTCACTAAGACAATCAGTGATCAACCTCGTGGTGAAATGAATGTGGTACTTTCACATCATCTTGCGAGGTGGGTAGGTACATAGGAAAGGAATTAGGTCTCAAGTGGCATTAAAAGGAGGCATATTGCATTTAGTTCGCGGTGCATTACAATAAGAAGGATAATGAATATTGGAGTAGGCATATACGAGGGTCTAGTGGATAGGACATGGGGTAGTAAGATTGAGAGATAAACTTACATTTGCAGAGGAAAGACAAAAATTATGGTAGGTTATGGAAACATTCTATTTAAACCAAGGAATGTTGGCCATATTCTTCATTGTTTTGGTAAGATTTATTGCGTGCGACTTGTGTTATTACTATTAAAAAAGGGGTGCATTCTTAGATCCAACGTTATCATGGATGGGGGTATCAAGGCTAGTGTGGGAAGCATGATTAAGAAGAGAAGATTTAGTGGGGGGAATATGTGGGTGGGAGCAAGTGCATCAAAAGGGCCCAATCAAGAGCGGTATGGGAATATTGTTACTTTAATATCGGGCTACCCACGACTGTTCAAAATGAGATGGATGCAATCGAGACTAAGTTATGGGAAAAATTGGATGGAGAGTAACTTCTAAAAGAGAAAATGACCTAGAGGACCGGGTGATGGACCCATGCAACAATGCAATCCGTCAGGGGATTTATGAGAGAACTCTTTCTCTTTAATGGATCATGAATAATTTAATGGGGCATGTTTTGTGGGAGAAGAAGAAGAAGGAAGTTGGGGATGAAGTCACTGTTGAATGATGGAATTCTCACCATGTTAACACCAATGTGTTGAATTTGAAGGCGGATTCCATTATGGTTGTGCTGGCGGTTTCCCTACTGATAGTTTGTCCTGCACCATTAAAGAGTCTGCATAATGGTTTCTTGGTTTGACTCCACACCCCATCGTCACTTTGGCCGAAATTTTGATGCTATGTCTGATGTCATGTTTGTTTCTCTTGTTTAGTAGAAGTATAATTTATTTTTTATGTTTCAGGGTTTTAGAAGGATTAGGGTTGATAGTTTACAGTCTAATTTTAGCTCTTGTTGGAATTTTTTTTCCAGTCGATGTATGTATCAAGATTTTGGTTAGATGTTTCAAGAAGATATGATGTAAACATAACGTGGAGAGACAATGGGGAGATTTTGATGGGTTTGGGTTGTGTATGGGCCTTATAGCACCTATCATAGGCTACTGGGTTGAAGCTATGTGGATGTAATTTTTTCTCTTTCATATAATATAAATCTTCTTACTTACAAATAAAAATAAAGCAAGTATCTTTAACTAGTTTTTTACATAGTTTGTATTTAAAAGTGTATGTTTACTATATTAAAGTTGTTTTCGTAAATGTTAATAATTATTATTTCATGGCCATTATTATGATCACATTCAAATAATTTGATTTGTTAGGATAATTTTGAATGTTACACTAGGTGATATTTGATAGCTTTAAAATTTTCTTACTTAAATGTCTAGAAGAGCATCTTCGTTTTAGTCCTATCATTCTTCGGAGTCTCATGGATATGGATAATATGTCAAAGACATGTTATTCATCAGTTTATTTTAAAAAGGTTTTGAAGACTTCAATTTAAACTTGTAACATTATCAATGTTGTGTTAATAGTTGTTAATGCTTGATCCAATAAGCTGGTTTGTTATGATAATTATGAATGTTACACTAGGTGATATTTGATAGCTTTAAAAGTTTGTTACTTAAATGTCTAGAAGAGGATCTTTGTTTTAGTATTGTCATTCTTTGGAGTGTCATGGATATGGCTAATACAATTTATTTTAAAAAGGTTTTGAAGACTTCAATTTAAACTTGTAACATTATTAATGTTGTGTTAATAGTTGTTAATGCTTGATTAATAATTGGTAATACTTAAATCTCTTTATATGTTCTTCAAATTTTAAAGGCATGAAGTGGTGGCACAC
>LPNX010960149.1:7112-27085 GCA_001517045.1 Pseudotsuga menziesii | reverse complement strand
ATTGTAGGATTAATTAATCCTTCCTTTGCCCACATAGTCTATTTGTCTATTTTCCTAGATTAGGAGGTATTCATCACTTCAATAGTGCATGGGGGACACACCTAGAATAAACCTACCACTTACTACACCTCTTTGCATGAATTTAGGAGCTCTAGGGATCAACCCATATAATTTAGGAAACCACTTTGAGTGCCACCAATAGTCTCCAACAGTTGCCTCCAGTAAGTACTTAGTTATGTTAATTTATGCTCTGATTTTGATAAGTTAGATCACTCTCAGTCATACTAGCACCAGTTTCCATGATTCAATGGAAGTTAAGTGCATTTACTGACCTACGCTCTTCAGTTAACTAGTTGTGATCTGTTTTAGTGATTCAGAGTTGCATTAGTGAGCTCTAGTGGTGATTTTCCCACACTGAGTTAGCTCCAGAGTCAATCCAGGTTTGTAGATTCGAACCCTTTCTTAGGAATTCAAATTCTCTTATTTGTATTACCATTGTATTACATATTTCATACAGATTAATGCATGTAATATTATTCTTCCAATTATTGGTCTCATGTGTGTTTAATCTGCTATGAATTATTGATCAAAATTTATTGAATTCTTCTCTATTATGCTGTCTTATTTTCTAATTGAATTCATGTAGGCATGAAGATACTATGCTTCACTAAATTAAACATGGTATCAGAGCTGAGGTCTCAGGTTCAATTCCCTCGAGCTACGTTGGATGGGGGGTGTTGGAGTATCGATATAAATGCATGGTATAACCACCACGCCTCTAGTGATATAAAAATGTGGAATAACCACCACTTATGATAACATGTCCTTGTTCTTGGTTTCACATGTTCATCAACATCTGCAGGTTTTGATGTAACGACAAACCTTACATAGACATGAGCAAATTCATAAAAGGTTGTAAGTTGAAAACATGATTCTATTAGAGAAAAATTTAAGAATCTAGATTTTTTTGTTATAAATTTTTTTATTTCTTTTATTTTCAATAACCTTAAATTAACATTTCTATTTTATTGCAAAACATAATATACCTCCACACATTTTATATATAATTGTATTAATATAAAAATGCTATGGTCTAATTCTTTTGTGATCTATCTAAGAAGAAACAAACCTTACATCTATATATTTTGATAAAATATCTGGACCTATTAATAATTTAAATAAAAACATGGAAAAATAATATGGATATGCTACTCATTTTCATTTCCACTTTGTGAATCTTGCATGCCAACATCTTTTCGTTCAAAAGGGTTCTATAAAGGTTGGTTGACTGCTTTTTCCTCTTCCATAAGGACTTATTGGGAAATTCCTTCCTCTTTACACCTCTCTATAACTAATCCTATTGGAACTAAAGGTCACTCCATTAATGGTTGTGAGATACAAATAAATCCTAAAATGATGTAATGCATGTTAATATCTCCATTGCACTTAGTTATCTTGCGCGTGTTAACTCCCATTTCTCTCTCCATATTACCAGATTCATTATCTTGTGCTTCTGTGTAGTTCCTAATTATATAATTTAAATACAAAACATAGGTCCAAAGAGAATATAATTTGTTCTTAGTGTTATGGTCATTTTTATTTCCTCCATGCATTCACAATAGGTGCGCCCACCTTTTTGTCATGGTCATCCATGGCACCAAATTTAATTTAAAGCCAAATTATAAACCATGCCAACCCAATTCCTATAAATAGAAAACAAACATAACATCCTCCTAGTGTCGATGAAAACAATATGACCAAAAATTACCTTGGAAATAACAAATCCAATAAGCACCACAAGCCTAAGAAACAAGCAAATAATCGATTTGAATAAAACCATTCTAAACATTGAATAAGATAAAAGCATATGGAATATAAAAAAATACATACCTTTATAGAGTTAGTGCACCTTCTCATATCAATTCTATGAGCCTCAACATTAAAAATTTATGGAGTGTAAAACATAATGGAGTTCTCTTCCCATTTGATTAACACTCCTTTTTTTAAACCTATGACTTTATGAGTCATTGATTCAACCTTGTCCATTCCAAGCTTTGAGAATACTATAGAAGGTAATGTTGTTAAAGAACGTGAATTTTTCCTTTACCTTAGTCATCATACTCACAACGAGGGAGAAAATATTTTTTATTTATTATCTAATTTAATTAATCATTATTTTTGAATCACCAATTACCACTACTTCTAGTTTTCCTACCACTACTTCTAGTTTTCCTTAGGAGTTAATGATAACCTCCCATGCACTTGCCTCTAAATTTTTTTTCCATAAACAATGATTATTGTTTGGTCTTAAAGATGACAAGAAACTAGGATTGTTTGGTCTTAAAGATGACAAAAGACTAGAATTTGATCCGCTTATATGTATGTGGTGATTGCAATGCAAGCTTCATATACTTGAAGATTACTTTTAATGCTACCATGACATCCTCAAGTGCCAAAGACGCTCATATGGATTGATCCTTAGTCCCTGGTAAAAATACACTCATTCTTTACGGTGTATCCAACCGATTTGGGCGCGACTCGTTATATTTTCAACTAATAACAAATAACACGGAATAAATTATTTTCCAACCAAATTTGAGTTGTATAATAATATAAAGAAGTTTACCGACTAAGTTTAATATTTAATACTATTTATGGCTGCATATAATATTTTTTATTTTGTTAGGAAAAAATATTAAAACATCTCCTCCATACATAGTTTTAAAACCATGTGCAAGGCCCTCCTAAAATCATGGGTTGTTTAAGAGGCCTTGCATGTACAATAAAACCATTTGTACATGATTGTACATGGTTTAGGAGGGCTTTACAAATGGTTTTAAAGCCATGTGCAAGGCCTCCTACACAACCCATGGTTTTCTTGTACATGGTTTAGGAGGTAGTTGCAAATGGTTTTAATACCATGTGCAAGGCCTCCTAAACAATCCATGATTTTAGGAGGGCCTTGCACATGGTTTTAAAACTATGTATGTGGGAGATGTTTTAATGTTTTTTCCTAATAAAACCATGGGTTTTTAAGAGGCCTTGCACATGGTTTTAAAACCATGTGCATGACCAACATTTCTTTTGCGGATAATTCAATTTTTTATTTTTATTATTTTTTATTATTTTGTTAAGTAGAAACATTACAACATCTCTCCTATATTGTGTTGTTTTTCTCACGGACATTTTTTTATGGCATATAATTAAATTTTTTATTATTTTGTTAGTAAGGAACATTACAACATCTCACCCATATTAGATTGTTTTTGTGGCCAACATTTATTTTGGAAGATAATTAAAAGTTTTGTTTTTTTATAGCCGACATCTATGTAACGTTACGTAACATTACAACCTTACGTAACGTTACAACTTTACATAACTTTATAAGATCTCCCCATATTGGGCTGTAGAGCACCTCTCAGCGCAATTAATTTAAAAATATATATTTAAATCAATGTCCATTATAACATACAAATTTTGATGTTTTTGACCTTTCTCAAATTGTCAACAATTATTGACTCATATAAAAACCCTAAACTATACAACCAACAACAATAATATACCAGCAAAACACAATGCAATAATTATGAAACTATAAATACATTTTAATACAAAATAAACTAATATTAATCCAAATCTTTGTATAAACTCAAGGAATACATGTGCGTCCTTTAACTTCACTTTCCTTACTTCTTATGCACTTTATTTCCTCAACGATCGACTATTTAGGCAATGCATAAAGGGCGAGGGAAATAAATGTTTCCTCATCTTCATAAAAAAAACACATTTAAAATTCATGCTTTTTCCAATAAATGCAGATAATCACATCAATAATTAATAATTAATGACCATGGAATGAAAAAATTAATAGTAATTGTGTGCACAAGAAAATAGAACCCAACATGCCCTCATCACTATTGGTTGATTCATTTTGTACAAACTAAAACCCAAACTGCAATCAACGAAATAACAAGCCATCTTGGTAATAGTTTAGACATTAGTAGGGAAATTGTAAGACACCAAATTCTATAGGATAAATTATTTTACTATAAAAATCTTAAAATTTTCTAAAACCCATATAAAATCTTTAAGATTTTGAATATATTTTTACATCACTATCACTAAACATTTTATAATTCACATTATAAGAATTAATAAGATTCACAAAAGTTTCTACACTTTAAGATAAGTGTTGCTTTGTAATATTTTATTTTGTCATAAGAATTTGAAGTATGATATCCACACTTGTAAAAATGCACCTATAAAATAAAATAATGTAACAACCCCAAATCTATGATATCAAAAACTTTATTTAACTTCCTCTTGTTCTCATATAGATGACCTACACTACTTCTTGCATTGATTAAGTCATCTACATATAGGAAAACGGTTAGAATACCACCATTACAATTATAATATAAACATTTACTTTCTTTGTGTATTGAGTTGATATTCTCATGGAAATTGTATGACTTTCGTTTTTAAATTACTCCATTTAGTTTATTATCCATTTTTCTTCTTAGCAATATCAATCCCTCTAATTAAATGTTGATAAGAACTAGGAAAGTTGTGAAGAATGATATACACAAACTCTTTCTCAACTAATGTTTTGCTAAGGCTATCTAATTCATTGCACATATCTTTCAACTTGGTTAAATAAGATGCAATTTATTTATTATTAAACAACTTCAAATTAAGTAAATAACTACTAAGATTTAAGATTCACAATTCACTTGTATTATAATACAATTATTTAAGCATCTTTCATATCTTAGTTCCATCCTTCATACCTAAATGCAATAACAATATTAGATATATATAAATATATAATTTCAATTAATTAATAAATAATATGCATACGTTCAACATTCCAAATACATGAATCTCACCCTATCAACAATTTGATACCTATCATATGCAAATAACTAGATCATATTAACAATTTTGTACATATCACATTCCATAGACATGTTAAGCAAATACTATTACTAAAATATTCCTATTTTAATAACTCTATGTATCAATATATAAAATCAAAATACTTTGATACACAACCATTGTAAAATTAAACCAGCCTAGATCCAAATCCTAGGCTCTATCATGCGCCAAGAGGGATCAATCTCTTGAGGTGCAATATTTTCTTGACAATTTTTTTTCAGTGCAATACCTTAGGAGAGGTTTGCACCTTGAGAGATTGATCCCGTAGAGCCTAGCATTTGGATATAGGCTCGTCAAATAGATACTTACAATTTATCACCATGTTAATGGGTTTCTTTAAAGCAATGCCCTTAAGATATATTAGTAGTATGTTCGGTATTAATATCATATCTTGCTTTAGATTTTTAATTGCAAATTTGGATATTTATTAATTGGTTTCCTAAAATCTTTGTACGGGTTATGTGAATATGTAGATTACTTTTAGAACAAAGTTTGGTTAATAGTTTATAATAATGACTTATATTATGGAGATAATCCCAAAAATAATATATCATATGTTGGCATAATAGTTTTAAGGTTTTGAAAATAAGATATCAAGTCAAATAGACTTAATTCTAAGAAAAAACTCTACCTCTATAAATTTGTAGTAATTAAATATCTTATTTATTTTATTTTTAAAATAATCTTAATATATATTATTGTATTTTAATATAAATTACATATAATGTTATATTTATTCATCTAAAATCACTTTAAAAACTTAATCTTTAAAAATATTTCTCAAACATTAGTTATGAGCAAGCAAAAATTTTGGCTCTTACTAGTCTAGTGTAGATTACTTACATTATTAAATAAAAAAAGACTCACCTTTTTTTCAGTGGAAAAAACAATGCCTTGATATTCTATTGAATCAAAGGTAACCTTGTACGTCATCAAAACTACTGTCCATACCTCAATGGGTCAGATAGAACAATAAATATTACATTTCCAAATTCAAAAATTAGAGTTCCCATCATCCAAACAATCACAATCTCTATTTATGCAAACCAAAAATTAGTGTTCTTAAATTTGTGAACACTAATTGAAGAAACCAAAAATTCAGGTTTCTTGAGCAACAATCACACTGTAAGAGGATATTTTATTTGCGATTAAACTACTGATGTGATAATGATATTTTAATTGCGATTAAACAATCACAGGATAAGAGCTATTAAACAATCACACGATAATATGAAAAGATAAGGTAAAATCTTGGACAAAATCTGCAGCACAAAAAATGAAAGATAAATCAGCTGCTTTGGAAGAGGAAATTAGCTCTCTTCTCCAATCCTCTCAATCAGCTATATTAAACCAAGAACAACATCTTCAGCTATTCTCTCTCAAAGAAGCTCTTAAAAAGTTGACTGATCATGAAATTTCTTCTGCAAGACTTCAAAGCAGAATTACCTGGGCGCTTAAAGGGGATGCTAATACCAAGTATTTTCATGCAGTGGCTTCAGCTCGCAAAAACCATAATGCTATTTGGAGTCTAAAAGATGAGTTTGGCAACTGGGTCTCTGATGATCAAAATCTAAAAGCCCTTGGTATTCATCATTTCAAGACTATGTTTAAAGATGACAAGATGACAAATCTAGAATCTCAGCTGAAGGTTATTCGTCTCTTTCCTGCTTTTATTAGCCTGGAAGATAAAGATTCCTTTACTAACCCTGTTACTATTATGGAAGTGGAAAAGGCTCTTAAACTCTTTAAAAAAGATAACGCTCCTGGACCGGATGGTTGGCCAGTTGAGTTCTACTTGTTCTTTTTTGATCTTTTGGGTCCTCTCCTTGTTAAAGTGGTGGAAACAGCTAGAACCTCGGGCATAGTGGCTCCTACTCTCAATTCTACTTTTCTAGCTCTTATCCCTAAAACAGATCTGCCTGTATCCTTTGCTGACTATCGTCCAATCTCCCTATGTAATCTCTGCTATAAACTTATTTCCAAAATTGCGGCTATGAGGCTTAAACCCTTTCTGGATGCTTCCATCTCTCCCCAACAATTTGGATTTCTAAAGAATCGACTTATCTAGGAAACCATTGCTATTACTCAGGAATTTCTGCACTCTGTCAACTCCAAAAATAAATGCGCCCTCATCCTCAAATTGGACTTATCTAAAGCCTTTGACAGAGTTAACTGGACATTCATTCGTCTTCTTCTTATACAAATTGGTGTTCCCCTTATTGGAGTTAATTGGATCATGGGCTACATTTCTTCAGCTAATTTTGCTGTTCTTATAAATGGATCCTCTTCCTCGTTCTTTCCTGCCTCGAGGGGTTTAAGACAAGGATGTCCTCTATCCCCCTTATTGTTCATTCTCGTTATAGAAGGGCTCAGTCTCTTGATTGAGGAGGAAAAACGATGTGGGAATGTAAAAGTCATAAAAGTCTCTTCTAAGCTATCTCTCACACATCTACTATTTGTAGATGATGTGATTTTATTTGGTCTGGGTTCCTATGAAGAATGGATGGCTTTCAAAGGCATTCTGAATATCTTTTGTGAGGCCTCAGGTATGTCTATTAACGGGAATAAATCTTGTTTTTTGCAAAAAGGTGTAGATGAGGCAATTCTTCAAAGAATCTCTGGTATCCTCCCTTACAGGTCTGATGATTTTCGGAAAGGTTTTAAATACTTGGGATATTTCTTGAAACCAAATGGTTACAAGATAAAAGATTGGCTTTGGATGGTTTCAAAATTTGAAAAGAAAATTTCCTATTGGACAAATAGGCTTCTTTCTATGGGAGGTAGACTTGTTCTTATTCGTGCTATTCTATCCAGCATTCCCGTCTACTGGATGTCTTTGGTTCCGATTCCTTCCTCTATTCTAGATAAACTCAGAAAAGTGATTTTCTCCTTTTTGTGGGGATCTTCTGTTAAGGAAAAAAAATATCATCTTGTGGATTGGCATCTTTTGGCTCGGCCTACTTCCCATGGAGGTTAGGAAATTAAGCATCTCCCTAGCTTTAGTTTTTCATTGAGAATGAAATCTTTCTGGCTGGCTGTCCACAGCAAAGGCATTTGGAATGTCCTTATCTCGACAAAATATATGAAAAATAAGCCTTTTCACCTTTGGCTCAGGGAAAAGAACTTCATTTTTAATAATGCCTCTATCATATGGAAGGGTTTCATTGCTACCATTAACTGGATTGGTAAGGGAACTACTTGGCAAGTTGGTAATGGTGAATCCATTTTCTTGGGGGCCAATCCTATTGTGGGGCTGGGATCCTCTTTTCTTCTGCCTAGAGGATTGAGAGACTATCTAGAGGATTTTGGCATTTGTTCCTTGGCCCAAGCTCGCAATTATACTTCAAATGCCAAAGGTTATTGGTTTTCTAAACTTGATCTTACAGGTGATTGGGAATCCATTTGGGATAATTATATAAGAGGTCTGGAATTTGGTCGTATTCGACTTTCTGAACAAAGTGATATGTTAATCTGGTCCCACAATAATTATTTTGGGCCATTAACTGCTGCTGAAGGTTATTCCTGTATTATCTCCCACTGTTGTTCAGAATTAAATGACAAGGTACTAAAATTTTTGTGGTCTTTGCCTATCCCTCTGAAAATCAAATGTTTTATCTGGCTTTTGATATTTGGGAAGATATTAACCTAGGAGAAATTGCAGTCTAGAGGTATCAATGGACATAATCGTTGTATCCTCTGTGAAGGAAACATGGAAGATATCCATATCCTTTTTTTCTGCTGTCCTTTTACTGCCCGTATTTACACTTTCTTCGAGATAAAATTCAGTTGTTCTTTCCCTAGTTACAGCTCTGTTCATTCCTACTTGGACCGATGGTTCACCTGTTCTGCGAGTTCTACCCCTTACTTATACTTGCCTCTGTTTATTTGTTGGGGAATATGGCTCACCCGTAATCTCTGCATTTTTGAAGATAAGAAGCCTTCCATCCCTGCTTTGATTGCCAGAATTGAAGGGCTGCTTATTTCTTTCCTTGTGGCTTTGAAAATCTGCAAAACTCGCAATATTGGTCCTAAACCATCAAAATGTTTTCCTTGTGGCTTTTTTGATGGTGCTGCTGCGGAAAAAATGGGAGGATCAGGTTTTTTTATTTATACCAATGATATGCATTTCTTTAGCTTTTCCATGGGTTGTGGCAGAAGCTCTAACACTAGAGCAGAGTTATTGGCTTGTTGGGTAATTCTAAAAGTCATCCTATTGATGGGTATTCCTATTCAGCTGATATATGGGGACTCAATGGTTATTATCTCATGGTTAAACAGAATTTCTGCACTTGATGTTCCATCTCTGATGCACTGGTGTTGCGATATAAGACTTATGCTTCAGAAGGCCCCGCCGGTGATCTTCAAACATACATATCATGAGCATAACACATTGGCAGATGCACTCTCCAAACTAGGACTGAAATTGGATATGGGAGTTGTTACATTTTCAGAATCGATGGATGGAATGATTGTGCAACAAGGCAATATTTATCTCTTTTAGAGTAGCTGAATATCTCTTTTGTTTCAGCATGGTTATAGCTATGATTTGATTATCTCTTTCTGTTCTATGACTGAGTCCTTCTTGCCAGCATGTATTGCTCTGATATGTTATGTTTGAAGTTCATCTTCGAATACTCAGTACTTTATGACCTGTTTTAACAGGGATGATGAGAAAAGTCTGCGTTGATCAGACTTTTTCTTTCGTATCTGTTGCTATGTTTGTCATTTATAGCTATTGATGGTGACTCTAAGATCGAATAGTCTTCATGCAGATTTGTCTTGTTGTATCTGCTGCTATGTTCTGTCAAGATGTTGGCATTGGAATCTGGCAGTAATCATGCTGATATGTAAAAGATGTCTTTTGATTCATATGAATAACGAAGACTGGTATTTTTTCCTCTGAAAAAAAAAGATATTTTATTGCATTAGGTCGCTAAATTTGTTGGTATTCTGGATCTTGTTTGAAAACGTGATGCCCATGCACTGAACCAAAGCAACCATCATCAGATTGTTAGGCAGGGAGTGCGAACGAGTGGTAGTGACTGAGAAATTAGGAGATGCTTTGAAACACAAAACCGTGAAAGAGAAGTCGATCCAGAATACGTGAAATAGAAGTATTATCCTCATTAATATCACAGCATGTTAAACTCAGTTTTCAACTAAATGCAAATTAACAGACCGTAATTGGCCAGAGATTGAATTTCATATCTGCACAGTTTAATCCGACGGCAGAAGTTTTATCTGATGGCAGAAGTTTTGGTAGAATTTTTTTTCAAATGCCTGAATGCCTAAAATGTTTTAGAATCTAGAATCCATTTTAGATTTGATTTGATTTGCATTTTAATGTTGATAATATATTTGTTTTTTATTTATTTATATAAAGAATAAGTGATATAGAATGGATAATTTTGTGTAAGCCCACATCATACTGGGCTAGAGAGTCTCACTTCCGCGCAACTACTCAATAATAATTCCAAATCAAATAAAAAATTAAATTTGATTTGTAAAATTAAACCACTCAATGATTCCAAATCAACTCGAAATCAATAAACTAAATTAAACTAAACTATAATATAGTTCCTAGATAAATCAAATTCAATCATTTCGAAATCAATAAACTAAATTAAACTAAACTATAATATAATATAGTTCCTAGATAAATCAAATTCAAATTTTCTAGCAGATATAGTTCCTATTGAGTCTATAAATACTACTAAGAAAGGTCCATGAAACTGTTGGTTAACCATATGTGTGATCATATCAATACCATAAAACCAACAACCATACCCTGGATGTGAGTGATACCACCCTATAACATTTTCCAAGCGTCCATCCTACATGTGTTAGATACAAGAAAAAAATTGTCAGTCAATATTTGATAAAGGAAATACTCTAAAGCCACATGCATACTCACCGCAACATCATCAATATACATATTCAAGAAAGTTAGGTAGATAACCTTTCTTGGTAGGAAATCATTTCATGGAAATTGAAATAAACCTCATAATCATGACCATCTAATGTGTTCCTTTATGAATGCAAGTTGGATCATCTAAGAAACACTTTGTAAAAATTAAAACCTAAATGTCTTCTTTGCATGAGATTATAAAGTTTTATCATGGATATTTTTGGACAAGGCTTCCACTGAGAATTGTTGAATCTGCTATCGAAATGGAAAACCAAAAACTATCAAAATAGGAAAAGGGGTGTAAGCAGAGAAGTATGAGTTGTTGATTGACACGCTTGGTTTGGCAGATATAGGATAAGGTAAAATAAGATATTTTAATTTCTAACAAAAGACCAAAAAATTATGACAATGGGACTGCTCAGTACAATCGAGCCAGATGAATGTGGGAGAACAATAATAAGTACAACAATCTGATCTAAAAGCTGAAGTTAATATTACATGCATTGTTTTTGGGTAAATTCCCACAGAGCAGTTGGTTGGTTACCCAAACCAATAACCACTTCACCTGAGACCTCTTCAGCTGCTTGACAAAAATGTCGCAATGCCTAAAATTGAAAGGATTAGTTTGTTAGACTATGAAATGGAATATTTTTTTTACCATCCTCTTATATTATATTTAGGAGATTAACATAATAAAAATTGAAGGATTTCTTTACCATAATAGTATCTTTTTGGGATATACAACGAACAAAAAATGATTCAATAATCAATAAATCAAGGCATCTAAGACAAGCAACTAGTCGAAAGAGGATCACTTCATAGTAGGTTGTTTTGTAGTGAAATTGTGAGTACCTCCAATTCCATATGATCAACAATATGAATTATACATCCTCCACCTTACGAAGACATATCATATAACTAGTAAGAAGCATATGTGGTCTTAGAAAGTGTTGGACAATGGACACGTTTGAACTGCTTTGAGTACTAGTTAGTGATCTTTCACAAACCTTCACAAGACATACCAATAAATGAGATTAAGGTGAGACCTAGAAATAGTAATTGAGTAATGAATATAAGGAAACATGATGGTCATGCCAACCATTGGACTATACTCACCATAGGAATTCCATATTCAAACAATGATGTGTATCTTAAGGTCCATAACTATTGAGCAGGGGATAATGTAGTTGGAGCATACATATACAATGGTAGTAATGACAATTAGAAATTGTTTTATGCTTTGATTTGCATAGCTCATCCAAGCCCTAATTCAAATCCAAACACTTAGTTGTGTGTATAGAAGCTCGATTGTCTCTCCTTTTCCTATAGGAAATGCAGCCATAACATCTAAGGAGTGATAATTATAATTCTAGGCTGGCTCAAAACAATGGTATCCAAGCCCCAATTCATAGCAGATTCATATCATATTTTTAATTGCAATATATATTAAAAAACAATTTCACATCAACGGTTTCTGAGCCAATTTCTTCACCTCATGGGAAGACACAAGCAAAGATTCTTTTCAGCACCTCATTGAAAAGATAACTGAAATTCAAATTTTTCATTATTGATGGAAGATGCCATAAAGACTCCCTTACATGGGATAAGGGACACTTTTGAACAAATGAATCAATTCATGTGCACATTAATTGTGGTAGTGGAAAAGGGGAATATAATATGGGTAATAGTGTGGAAGATCGAAGACGAGAGGATAAAAATCAAAACCCTTTTGTAGGGAACATTAATGGGAGGACTATAACAAATACCAGGTTAGATAAAAATCAAAACCCTTTTGCAGGGAATATTACTGAGAACATTATTGCTTGAGAGAATTCCTAATCCCAAATTTGATGGTGTCAATGAAGATACTAAACCAAGGGATTCAATATGTAAATTTTCACATTCAATTTAATTAAATCTTATGGAGGACTATCAAAACTCCAAATTGCCACCTTACACCTAGAAGGACATGCATTTGATCGGCAGAAAATGAAGGAATACGAATGGAATGAGGCTGATCAACATGAAATAACTACTTGGTATGAATTTTTTATTGTATTTTTATAACAATTTTAAGGCTTACACCCAATAAGATTACTTCTTAACCCTAAACATATGAAGCAACAAGGCACCATGCCCTACTACTCCAAAGAGTTTCACCAAGCCAGCATATTTGTAGAAAATATTTCCCCCAACATGTAGTTTCCATGTCTATGGATGGGCTAAAATAATCTATTTGAGGATATATCAAAGCCTTGAAACCTACACTTGAATAGGACATCTAACAAGCATAAGCTTATTCAAAGGTTGCTAAAAGCTACTTTACACTATGAGTTTCTTAAAAAACAAATGCTCAAATAGCAACGGGCGACCACAAAGGAATAGAAAAACCTACTTCCCTTATTATCACCACCATTGGAAAATTTAAAGGCAGATTGGTAGATGCTACTATCATTGTTAATTTACACACAAAGAGACTATTCCTAGTTCCCCTATTGTCACCACCATTGGAAAATCTAATGGAAGAATGGTAGAACCTACTATCATTGTTTATTTACACAGAAAGATACTATGATGTAATTGCGAAGAGAAGTGGTTGGAAAAAAAATCAAGGCCCCTAGAAAGATCCACATGACTTAGAAATTCTAGAAGAGGATCAGTTGGAGGCTGGAGTTGGATGGAAGTGAGATAAAACAAATAATAGAAGATGAGGAAGCAAATACTAACATGGATGATAGATATTGACAAGGGATTCAAATAATTTCCCTTGCTACCATACATGGAATAACCCAATATTAGACCCTTGGGGTAAGGAATAAGGTCAAATGGAGGAATGTGGTTGCACTTATCAACACTAATAGAGTACCCATAACTCCATAGATTCCAATATTATTTCATGAGTGAGCTGAAAGTCAAATATTTATAGAATTTCACAGTAATAGTGGTCAATAACACCATAATGGAGAGCATACAGATAGTAAAATAAATGAAGTTTACAACTAGAAAACTATGAACTGAGTTTTGATTTGTATATTGTATCTTTAGGTGATATTTATCTAGGGCTATGTGGTCATAGGAAGGCAGTGGTTGAGAACCATAGGTGAATTTCAAATGAATTTGGATCAGATTCACATGAAAGTTGAAGCATAGCAAATAGACACGGTTAGAGAACTGCAACTAGATCAAACCTCAAAAAGCCTAAATTATACATAGAAAATGACAAAACAACTCACCGTGGGCGAACTATGCATCCCTTAAATGTAATTTTTTCAAAGGTTTTCATGTCAAGGTAAAAATTCAATAACTAGCAAGAAAAGGGGAAGTGCAGCAATTGGTTCATGGATTTGCAAATGTCTTCAAAGTTCTATCTCATGGGATTCCCCTAGAAACCGACTCCCCCATTGATTGCACCTATGAGGACCCTGCAGCAAACAAGTAATCAAAACACACGATATAGCAGCATAACTCAAAATCACTTTTATATTAATCGCAAGCCACTTCGAGGGGGTAGCCTCCTTTGAGCAAGCTCAATACAAAATAACTTCACGGTGCCTTCCTTGGCCTCAACACACACTTATATACTAAAAATAGGAACCAATACCATGGGTCAAAACCATGGGCCAATATAAACTATGGGTGCCAATACTATGGGTCAAAACCATGGGCCAATGTAAACTATGGATCAACAAATACTACAGGCGGCTTACAAAGCATATGCGCCTCACAACAATAACACAACTATGGATCAACAATTACTATGGGACGACTTACAAAGCATATGCATCCAACAACAATATACTAACATAGTAAAGAGAAGGATTGACATGGGTTCCTAACATCCCCTCCCCCTTAGAAAAAGCTTTGTCCTCAAAGCTTTAGATGTGGAAATTATCGCTGAATCTGAAGGAGTGGTTCCCATGTAGAATCCTCGGGCTGCATTCCATGCCATTGAGTTAAGACCTCTGTGATAGAGCGAGAGCGAAGCTGACGAGTGCACTGATTGAGGACAGCCTCCGGCTCCAAAAAGATGGATCCTTCCTTATCCAGTTTTGGTAAAATAGTTTGGCCTTGGATGTTGGTGCCAAGAACTTTCTTCAGACAAGAGACATGAAATACTGGATGAATGCGGGAAGAAGGCGGAAGTTCCAATTTATAAGCAACAGACCCAATCTTCTGAAGAATCCTATATGGCCCATAGAACTTTGGAGCGAGCTTATGACGCCCTTTGAGTTTTAGTGAGGATTGCTTGTAAGGATGGAGACCAAGAAAAACCATATCACCAGCTTCAAAAGTGTGCTCATAACGGCGCTGATCAGCTTGTTGCTTCATGCGATTTCGTGCCATGTGAAGGTTTTCGCGCAAAATGCGAAGAACCTCATCGCGGTTTCGAAGGACCGCGTCAATTGCTGGGGGTGTAACGAAGAAGAACTGGTGGTGCCTGACCATAAACTGCTTCATATGGAGTCATTTTAGATGCAGTGTGGTAAGAGGTATTGTACCACCATTTAGTGAGAGGGAGCCACTTTGCCCACTGATGTTGTTGCTCAGAGGAGAAGCAACGAAGATAAGTTTCCAAGCATTTATTGATAATTTCAGTCTGACCATCCGTTTGGGGGTGATAACCTGAACTCATCTTCAGTTTGGTGCCAGTGTGGTGAAATATTTCTGTCCAAAAATGACTGGTGAAAGTCGCATCACGATCCGAGACAATGGAAGAAGGCATTCCATGAAGACGAAATATCTGGTCTAGAAAAATTTGAGCAACGGAAGAGGCTGTATAGGGATGGCTGAGAGCACAAAAATGACTATATTTGGAGAGGCCATCAACCACAACCAAAATCACAGTCTTCCCTCCAAATTTAGGGAGCCCTTCAATGAAATCCATAGAAATATCGATCCATATCCGGGTAGGTATGGGCAAGGGCTCGAGCAATCCCGGAAGGGGTGTTGTTTCACCCTTATTGCACTGGGAGGTATCACATTCAGCCACCATCTGTTGAATTGTCCTTTTCATGCCCTTCCAAAAGAAGTTGCGCCGTGCCCGTTCATACGTTTTGAGAAAACCAGAGTGCCCCGCTGATGGAGAAGCAGGGAGTTCATAGAAGATAGCTTGTTGAAGAGCGGTGTTCTAGGGAAGCACCAAACGACCCTTGTATCTCAATGAAGCACCATCCCAAGAGTAATGTGGGATAGTAGAAGGGTTGTTGTCCAAGCGTTGGATGATGTGAGATAATGAAGAGTCATTGACATAATCCTGTTGAACCGATTGCAACCAATTTGGAACAGGCATAGAAATAGCGGAAAGAGAACCTTGGTCATCAAATGTGCGAGAAAGGGCATCCGCCACAATATTGTCCTTACCCTTCTTATAAGTGATCTCATAGTCATAACCCATGAGTTTTCTAACCCATTTCTGTTGTGCTGGGGAGGATACACATTGTTCTAGGAAATATTTCAGACTCTGGTGATCAGTCTTGATGCAGAAATGATTCCCTAAGAGGTAGGGTCACCAATTTTGTACTGCATGCAAAATAGCCATCATTTCCTTCTCATATGTAGAGGCAGCTAAATTATTACTGGAAAGGGCTTTGCTAGTGAACGCAATGGGGTGTTCATCTTGAAGGAGAACAGCACCAAGTCCATTGCCACAAGCATCACTCTCAATAGTGAAGGGCTTGGAAAAATCAGGCATAGCTAGAACATGTGTAGTACACATAGCTTGTTTAAGCTTGTCAAATGCACATTCAGTAACATGTGTCCATGTAAAAGCATCCTTTTTCAACAGAGCAGTTAATGGAGCTGCAAGCTTCCCATAATCCTTGACAAACTTGCGGTAGTAGTCAGTCAACCCCAAAAAACCACGAAGGCTCTTGAGTGTCTTAGGAGGCGGCCAATTATTCATGGCATCGATTTTGGTAGGATCCACATGAACCCCTTGTGCTGAGATAATGTGCCGAGATACTCAACTTCCTTTTGGCCAAAAACACATTTAGACTTTTTGGCATGGAGATGATGGTCAGAGAAAAGTTGCATTATAAGAGCCAAATGCTGGAGATGTTCAGCCCATGTTTTACTGTAGATGAGGATATCATCAAAAAATACCAGAATGAATTTCCGCAAATAGGGTCGAAAGATTTGATTCATCAAGGCCTGGAATGTGGAAGGAGCATTAGTGAGACCAAAGGGCATGACCAAAAATGCATAGTGGCCATCATGTGTGCAGAAAGCTGTTTTAGGGATATCATCCTCATGAACCCGAATTTGATGATACCCAGAGCGAGGATCCAACTTGGAGAAAAATTGAGCACCATGAAGCTCATCAACAATAGGAATTGGAAACTTATCCTTGAGGCGCCATGACCCATATTTTTTGCGGACAAGAAGAATTGGTGAAGAAAAGGAGTAGTGGGGGCCGCTGATGGTTGCATTTGAATGGAATGGAGCTGAGTGATGACACCATGGGAACTCTTCTTAAGGAGTTTTTCCATGTGATGTGAATTGATGATGCTGAGAGACCCTGGTTGTAATCCTTTCAATGTGTGCTTGTGTCCATCGGGGGAGAACTGCATCCAAAGTTCAGCAAAATCTCATAATATGGGGCCAAGTGTGCACAGCCATTGAGCGCCCAAAACCACATCACATCCGCCTAAGGTCAAGGCAAACACGTCAGAGCGGAGGTTATAATCTCCCATAGAGATACGCACATTACGAAACTTCCCTTTGCAAGGTAAGGTGCCCCCATTGGCAACCATGAATTCAAAGTTGGAGCAAGGATGGATAAAACAATCAGCTTGTTTGGCGATCCGAGGGTCAATGAAATTATGAGTGCTGCCAGAATCAATGAGTATCATAAGAGGAAGCTTCTTGAAGTAACTGCGTACCTGCATTATTTGGGGGGCAGTGACTCCAGCTAAAGCATGGAGGGATATCTCGAGCTAGTCATCCTGAGATGGAGGGTCAGTAGGCGGCTCCTGAGTGGCAACCGGAGCATCCATTACATCGACAAATTCTTCACCAATTTAAGAGGCAGGTGGAGAATCCACATTCCAAGAGATAGATCTTTTGTTGAACACATCAATGTCCCCGACTGAATTTCGCATCACAATTATAACAAAGCCCTTTTTCTCTGCGTCCTGCATCTCTGTTTCAGACAAATGCTTGATTGGAGGTGAGCGAGGAGCTGGCGGAATGGGAGGTCATTGAGAACCAATATTGCGGAAGGGAACAAAAGAGGATTTGGAGCGCTGTTGGGCTGCCATCTTGTCTTCTGCCAACTTAGCAAACCCCAGGGCTTCCATCATTGTGTTGTGACTGAACATTTTGACCTCAGAGCGAATTGCATCCTTTCGACCACTGATAAAACAACTCCGGTAGAAGTCATCAGGTAATCCTTCAGTGTGATTAGCTAGTTTCTCAAATTTAGTTTGATACTCTTTCACAGTGCCAGTTTGGCGAAGTTTAGTGAGAGATCCTGTGAAGTCATCAAAAGCATTCATACCAAATCGGTGCAAAAGGAGTTGGCAAAAAGTAGGCCATTTTGGCTCTTCATGAGCCTTGAAGTACCAACGATACCATTGAAGAGCTTCCTGTTCCAAATGAAAGGAGGCAAGTGGAACTTGGTGGACATCAAAAGTATTATGAAGGCTGAAATACTGTTCTGCACGATAGATCCATCCAGTCGGATCAGTACCATTGAAGCGCGAAAAATCTAGCTTCGGACCACGAAAATTGTTGGAAGAAGAGAACCCATTGGTTGATGAAGAATTGGACCGTCGTCTGGTGTTCATAGCTGAATGCTCAAGATGGAGACCGAGAAATTTTTCATCCAGTTCCTAGATTTTGGCTTGGATGGCTGCAAGTGCTTCCTCCATGATTTTTGCTCCTGTGCAGGTGACAACCATAAGCAGGAGATTTTTCAGGAAGATATCTGCAACGGCGCAGAAGTGATCGGCAACAGATGGATCTACAATGGCGCGGAAATTATCGGCAACAGATGGATTTGCAATGGCGCGGAACTGACCGGTAACAGTTCTGGATAGAGGAAATCTGCAATTGTGCAACTGAAAATAGATATGGACCCCAGGTATGTGTGGCTTCCTATCAATTCAAGGGATTCACTCGGCCACCAATGCTGTCTGACGACTTGCGTATTGGGGCAGTACGCCTCACTCCACGGCTCAGGTAAAACTGATAACCGCTTGGCCACAAACGACAGCTCTTGGTTTACCTCACGGGTGGGAACTAGTCAATCAGGTAGGGGTCGTTGCCCTTTTCGCTGGCAGGTCCTCTCAATGGGCCAGCTACTTCGGGGTTCCTGTGGTACTCCTCACAATGATTTTTAGGGCTTATGCCCAAGTACTTCCCATAGTTAAGCGGAGAGGGATTATTCCCAGATCCGAACCTGCAACAGAAAAAAAATTTGGGCAGAAATTCCACCCAATGTTCAAAAACCAGATCTATATTGCTAAGAATCGCTATTATAGCATGTTTCTGGAACTAGAACAACCACTCTGCTTCTACCCATGAAATCGGAATAAAAATCTGGGCACTCGGTCAGAAGATTTTCTTGCCGCAATTTCTGCGGCCGTCACCGAAATTCTAAAAAATTGCGGATTTTAAATCCGCGATATCTCCACTTTTAGAACTCCAAATGAGATGATTTTTTTTTGAAACTGCGTATTTTTGAAAGAGGAATTCAGATATGCAATCTGTTTCTTCTGATTTTGTGCAGAAAGTTTCATAAATTGATTTGAAAGTCACCGCCCAAAAAAAAAAATTCCCACTTGTGCCAAGGAAAGTGCTCTGACACTAGATGTGAGGACCCTGCAACAAACAAGTAATCAAAACACACGATATAGCAACAGAACTCAAAATCACTTTTATATTAATCGCAAGCCACTTCGAGGGGGAAACCTCCTTTGAGCAAGCTCAATACAAAATAACTTCACGGTGCCTTCCTTGGCCTCAACACACACTTATATACTAAAAATAGGTGCCAATACCATGGGTCAAAACCATGGGCCAATATAAACTATGGGCACCAATACTATGGGTCAAAACCATGGGCCAGTGTAAACTATGGATCAACAAATACTACAGGTGGCTTACAAAGCATATGCACCTCAAA
>LPNX010960142.1:137365-233431 GCA_001517045.1 Pseudotsuga menziesii | reverse complement strand
TCTCCCTTTAAAGCATGATCTGGTCACAAGTTGGATGCCAGGAATACTTAATAGGAGGGTCTATGAGTTAAGAAATGATACAAAAATGCTGCAAGTGGCTACAACCTGTGATTTATTGAAGACAAAAACTAGAATTCATGTCAATGGAATATATATCAGCCCTTCCATATACCAAAAAGCATTGCCAACAAATGCCATGTCATGTAATATTGGGCCTGAATCTGCTCTTTTTCCAGGGCTTCCGGATGATGTTGCTAAGCATTGTCTGGCACTTGTGCCATGCAATTATTTCCAGTCTATGGGGTCTGTTTGTAAGCTATGGAGGAAATTCCTTCAGAGCAAAGAATTCTATGTTGTGAGAAAACTGGCAGGTTCCCTGGAAGAATGGATTGAATCTATACTATTGTAACCACAGTCTGTATATTATGTTATTTTGTATGTGGATCTTCCTACTTGTTTATAGTCTCCATAATAAGATATGCCAAGGTTCTAGAAATAAATGAGCTTGTCGAGCTGAAGTTTTAGTCAATTTGGTTATCGGCTTGACTTTTAGCGTGTTGAGCTATGCAGCGTGGTGATAGTGGGGGAGATGCTGGGGATGCGGCAGACAGAGTTTTGAATCAGTTGCTGACTGAGATGGATGGCATGACTGCCAAGAAAAATATTTTCATTATTGGGGCTACAAATCGACCTGACATTATTGATTCAGCTTTATTACGACCTGGTCGCCTTGATCAGTTAATATACATACCTTTACCTGATGAAGCTTCCCGCTTTCAAATCTTTAAAGCATGTTTGCGGAAGTCACCTATTGCAAAGGATGTTGAAATTGCAACTCTTGCTCAATACACACAAGGATTTGTCAGCGTGCTTGCAAGTATGCTATTAGAGAGCACATTGAAATGGTAAGCACGTCTTAACATCAGTAGACCTTCTTGCTTGGAAGATGTTGAGCAATTCATGTTCCAATATATGATGATCAATTTTGTACATTAATATTTTTCCTTAGGGTACTTTTGGAAATCAAGAAAATGCAAAATATTTGCTTTAATTATCAGTGCCTTGGAATATTTGAATGAATTTTGCTCTTCTGTCATATGTAGGACATTGAAAAAAAGAAAGAAAGAAAAGAAAACCCTGAAGCCATGGATGAGGATGAAACTGAAGTTGCAGATATAAAGGCAGCTCATTTTGAGGAATCAATGAAATATGCTCGAAGGAGTGTTAGTGATGCAGATATACGTAAATATCAAGCATTTTCTCAAACTTTACAGCAGTCTCGAGGTTTTGGGTCAGAATTTCAGTTCACAGATCGAGCAACTACTACTACAGTCAGTGAAGGAACCACAGATCCTTTTGCTACACAAACTGCTGTTGATGATGATGATGCATACATGAAGTAGTGTATGCATTTTATTGTTCCTGTCTTGGTTTGAGTCCACTTTGCTAGCAAGTCTTGCTCCAGATTATCTGATTGTTGATCACCTCCGATACTCTCATTATTATCTGACCAGTTATAACAAGGATGATGAGAAAAGTCCGCTATGATCAGACTTTAGTTCCTTCTATATGGATGCAGCAGTTCGCATGATTACATTTGTTATTTTGTGATGCTCTGATCACTGATTATGCTCAGACATTTGATGCTATGTAAATGATGTCTTTTGATTCTTTTGAATAACAAAGGCTGGTATTTTTTCCTCTGAAAACTAATTAATATGACATTACATGATTTACATGTGTATTAGATTTTATTTACAAGTGTTGTAATTAATTATAATGTGACTGCATAATTCGCATGTGTATTAGATGAGAATAAATGTATGATTTTTTTTATTAATTTAAACATAATATCATATTAAAAATTTATATTGATTAATAATGGACACCATTCAAACTACTAAATATAATGACCATACATAAAGCGACTAAAAATGACTAAATTAGTGACCAATAAATGAGATTAATGACCAAAATTCGCAAATAAAATGACCAATAATTGAGAGATACACGACCAAACAATGAAATACAAATGACCAGAAAAATGACCAAAATTCGCATATCAATGACCAAAAATCAGTTTTGGTGGCTAATTTATGGTCTTTTATTACGCGACCAAATTTGGTCATATTTTAGCTTGTCATGTGATCATTAATTTGGTCACAAATGTGGTCATATATTTGGTCATTGATTCAAATATATGACTAAATTAATGACCAAATATATGACCAAATTAATGACCAACCGACAAGCTATAAATGACCAAAATAAAAATGACCAATTTTGGTCATGTAATAAAAGACCGCAAATTAGCCACCAGCGATCGCCAAACCAAAAGTGGTCATTGATATGCGGATTTTGGTCATTTTTTTGGTCACTAATCTCTCATTTTCCACTAGTGATATTTTGATGGTCTTCCTGTCAGCCATCTAAGGCTGCATAAATCTGCAGTGTTTCTACTATGTTCTCTACCGTTGGTTCTTCTTGTAAGTTGTGCAAGACTCCATTGGTCTTGTTCTTACAGTCTCGGGCATAATGGGGCCCTTGGCATTTCCAGCATTTTATTTTCAGCAGGGAAATGTTGGCTTCCCCATTTTTTGTTGGTTTGTTAGCATTTGATGAAGGTATATATGGCTTTGTACCCATTTTATTGAAGTTCTTATTGGATGGAAAACTGTTGTTCTATTATATGTAAGGTGGTGGGTTGAAACCAAGTTTACAATTGTCTGAGAAGGCCCTAGACCTATCTCTACTTCTATTGATGTTTTCTTTCCTCAGTTTTCCATGCTCATAGCAAAGCCTAGCTTGTGTAGGGTGGTGTCCAATGTTTTAGGCATGTCAAATTCAATCCTCTCTCGAAACGTGGGACTAAGACATCCTAAAAACTATTGTATTTTCATTTTATCATCCTTTATGTAAGGAACCTAATGTAATAGATCCAAAAATATGTTAATGAAAGCATCCATAGTCATGGATCCCATCCTAAATTCATGAAATTATTTCACCTTTCTGTTGAAGTATATTTTCAACATGTATTTCTCTTGAAAAATCTTGTGAAAATTACTCCATCAGATTTCTCTTACCTCATATTTCTTGGTATGCTCTAGGTCTCTCTGCCATCTAGTTGCTTTTTCATTTAAATTATAGATGGCTAGATGGTACTTCATCTCACTAGAGTAGTTATGTGCTCGGAATTATTTTCTCATACCTAGAAGCGATTCTTTAGCTTTCTCCCCTATGTTCATCTCTCCTTCATAGGTTGGGGCATTTGTCTTCTTGAACTCTCCTTGAAGATTTTCATCATTTCTTTGTTTCTTTCTACAAGGAGAAAGAGAACTGTCATTAGAAGTATTGTGACAATCTTATTTTGGAGGTTTAGGGGCATGTTCTTATTTTCCTTCCTTTCTCAGGTTGCTGGCCCGCTTATGATAGAATTCTTTCTTGAACTTGTTGGTTGAATGGGTGGGTTTTCCATGCAAGATTCCTCTCGTCATGTTCCATAGCAAGGATCCATTAATTTCTTTCTTTTCATTTCTTTCAATCATATTATCATCCTTCAAACTATGCGAGTCTACTTGAAGACTTTGTATGGTTTTCAATATATCAGAATTTAGCTCAACCACCAGTTTTGCTTCCTCTATGGGAATATTCAACTTTCCTTGACAGTTGTTGTCTTCTTCCTTGTTCATGATTTGAACTGTTCTTTTAATCCTGCAATTTCAAAATTTTAATAATAGGAAAAATTCCTGTTAGTTAACAAAATCTCAAAATATACTTTATTTTCTGCAATGAATGTTTGGCATGCCCATTAGGTCTTTTACTATTGAAACAGGGCTCTGATACTACTTGTAATGTCCCCAAAATTTGAAAATAATTTGCTTTTATTAGTCTAGTTAATTACTGTCTGAACTGGACATTATGTAACATCCCTGACCCTCCGACCGACGAAGAGGATGCTACCAACCATCCAACATACAGGAAAATAGCCCCATGAACATGAAGATACATATAAAGCTAAAATAAAATGCATAAAACAGAAAACATGCTAAGATGCATAAAACATACAAGGATGCATAGTTACCCAACATACAAGGGAAGCAAACATATACATTCAAGCATCAACATGTTCATCGTGATTCATGAAACAGTAAATGTAATTGCAGAAGCAAAATGGACAAGAACACTTATCTTATACAGAACTCATCTACAACTAGCTACATTGCTGCAACATTGCACCCAACCATAGGCCAGTGTGCTCATCAATCTCTCAGCAACGCTACCACCCCTGAGCTGGGCATGATTCCATAAGGAATGAGGGTCAAAGTAGGCTTACACATAGCCAAGTTTACACAAAACAACCAAGTCAACACAATTGGGTTTATCGGGCCGTTAAGGAGCTAGGAAAGGCTAAATACTAAGCTAGTGGTCTCAATGGAGAGTTAAGGATGCCTACATTAGAGCTAGCCTAACTTTTAATACATCCACACACCCAAATTTAGGAATCAATCCCTTCTTTGCTTCATAGTCCCTTAGGCCCTGACTTCCCTTTCCAATGCTCTTCGAGGGTTGTGGAGAAGAAAGCCAGCAACCTACTCTGTCTGAGCGGCTCCCAAACACCAGGTTTCTCAAGAATACCTAGCCTCTAATCCTACTCTAAAAATTCCAAACACCAACCACTGAATAACCACAGTGAAACAAGTAGTTCATAGCTCTATGAAGAAAATGAGGTCAACAGGGTGACAACCCAAACAAAATGGTGAACACAGCTCAAGTCAAACAAGACGATTCAGAGTTGTTCTTGGCCCTAGCATGGCCAAAACAACTTAGCAGCAATCCCAAAAGACATTTGCACATGCAGTAACCCAAAACCAGGGGAAGATCAACATCCCAATCGCACAATGAAACAACGGTAGCGTTACACAGTCCACAAATGGGAAAGAAGCCAGATTCTCAGCCCGAGACTGAGAAAGAACATACACACAAACCCAGATCGATAATGGAAAAGCATACCCAGAATAAATCGTGCCTCTTAGGTCTCTCTTCAAGCTTACTGCAATAGAACACAATCCCGACTTGCGTGTGAGGTAAAACAGTACTCCCTACATGAAGGGGAAACTTACATAGACCACAATAAGAAAAATGTGGAGAGCTCAATTGACTGCCTGCATGAGGAGGGAAAACAAAAACGTTGGGGAGAGTAGGAGAGAGTGGAATGCTGCCCCTCTATCCAAGCGACGTGAAGAGGAAGAGTCTGCTGGTGGAGTGGGCACATGGGCAAGGACTGATAGCCCTGCCACACCCACCACCACTCAGCAATAATTTCTCCTAGCTAATAGACAACAGAAGTTTAAATGGTTGGTTGACACATGGATTTTCCCCCTTAGGTCCAAATTTCAACAATTCCCCCTCCTTATCCTTAGGAAAATCATGCCCTTTTCATTAACGTTGCACCATCGTAGCTGGCTATAGGTTCATTTTAATTAATGTGCATATTTACATGATGCCAAAACTATTATGTGCCTAATAGCACAATATACCATCGACAATGATCCCAATTGCTGAAACATAACACAACCAAATTGATGGTGGGGTTTTTGCCTTTAGCTCCATGCCACGATTAATTACAATATATACATCATGTATCTTTTAATGAAAACGGGGTCAAAACTGGGGTATTACAATCTCCTTCCCCTTGGAATAACACCATCCTCGGTGTTCAAATACATAGGATTACATATACAATTTGCACATCCAAAATTTCAAAATTTTGCAGATCTATCCCACATTCGATTATTTACTTGAACTTTCAGGACCAATCCCCTCGGCTTCCATGAGCTTCTCTTTCTATTTCTCAGCTTTCAGCTCATCCCCAAGTCTAGGAACTTTATGGCTGCTACCCTCTTTATGTTCCCTCGTTGGGCAGTCCTGACAGTAATGATGTCGTCCACATTTCCAACATTTCGTTGGCTGCTTCATCTTTACCTGCTCAATTTCCTTTGAGTCTTCATGCCTGGAACGTTTCTTAATAGATCGCTTGGACGAATTTCCCATCATTGATCCACTTTCCTTTACTTTATGGATTTCTCCCATAAGGATTTTTACTTCCTTTTGCAAACCAATAGAGTCTTGCAAAATATGGTGGTTCATCTCATTCTACCTTTTTTTTATCTTGAGCATCTCTCCAAAATTCTCTTGGGTCTTGTCAATTGTTTGAAGGATACTTCCAGCCAAGTCCAATAGCTTTTGGTCTACTACCATGATTAATGTGCACGACTGGATTTCACTTTTCTCACCTGTGAAATGCATCATTGAAATTCTGTTAGACCAAGCATAATATAGGCATTAAAATCAGTCAATTAATTTCCCAGTTGGCATGACAGTCCAAGTCTCATCAAGGAGACTTTCATATTTTTCATGCCTTCCCAACAGGCACATGAGCTCATTCATGTCCATTCTTGGGCAGGGAATTAACTATTCTAGCATTCACAATTTACTTTAAGCAAATAAACACATTCAATTTTCAGTCATACATGCATTCAACAACCTTTTGTTTTCACAATGCATAAGTATATATATATAATCGAAAGGAAAGAGAGAGCAACAAGAGTTTTTCCCCTCTTTGTCTTGTTCCATCGTGGAACCCACAACACCACTGTGGTTTTCGTGCTCTTAGCCTCTTTCACTTCACCGTGAATGCTCGACCAATACCTCTTGGTCATGACACTTAGTGTCTCCGGTCTATTTTAGACCTCTCAACCATGGAGCCTCCCCGGATGGTTTGTCTTAGCTACTAGGACCTTCAGAGTCTCACCAGCACCTTTTTCATTACTGCTCATTCTGAGCTCTTTAGGATAGTCACATGTCCACATGAACCCCTAGGATTTTCTCATAGTCCTCGCTCCCAACGATACCTATATTCAAACATTGAATATATTCACATGTTTAGTTTATTCTCAATGGTTTGTATCTCTTAAATAAGAGCTTAGAATCTCATAACCAATCATACACACATGTATATTCATAAGCAAGGAATTGCAAATAATCCAATACTTATCTGTATTGTGCATTTCCTCTTTGGTCCACAAGATCCTGCTTCACTTTGAAAGCCTTGGGATTTCCTATGGACTTGGATTTTAGGTCAGCACACAGGTTGCTCCTCAACACCAAATAATTAATGTCCAGCCAGTACACATTCACGTCGACTGGGAAGGAACAAATCAGCCATGCCAACACAGTTGGGTTTATCAGGCCATGCACTTATACCAACAACACACTTATATCAACGATACGCTTATATCAACAACACGGTTATATCAACAATACACTTATATCAACCATGCACTTATATCAACAATAAACTACCATTTCTAGGTCCAAGATCTACTATGGATCCCTAGGCATATAATATCCCTATTTTGGTGACATCTTCACCACATCCTTTTATACATATCATGCACAATCAATCCAACCTACAGTTGGGTTTAGTAGACTATTTAGACAAGCCAATACATAATTGGGTTTATCAAGCTACAGGAAACCAAGTCAATACACTTATATCAACAACCAAACTGCATTTGTTTAGCTTGTCAACACAAGCAATATAATCAACCTCATCAGCATGATTGCTCTAAAACTGTAATCATATTTCATATCATTCACTATCAAATATTGAGACACCAGGAGTGCATCCACTCCCTAGGGTGTAATCAATATTGAAAACGCTTTAATGATTCGACATTGGGAAAGTGTGCACCCCTTTCTGATGTGTTCCATGTAGGCCCTATTCATACTCAAGGAATCTTCCATAATGGAAATAAAAGAAAAAACATGCTCTGCATATTGAATTTAACAATTTGGCATGCATATTCTTAGCTAAGGTCACAGAGCACTTATCCATTTGCCGAGGCAGTATTCCTTCGTTAAGGAGTAATGGGGCTCCCTTCTCTGAGTTAACAATCCCTCAGTTTGCCATCCCAACTCCTTTTTATATTTCATATCCACACATGTCTTTCCAACATAATATATACCATCTCACTCATGTTGCTTACCAAACATGTAGTGCAGATGATACATTTCCAAAATGTCCAATGGAGTTTCACTCGAAATCCATTTCCATGATAGGGGAAAACCTCCCCATGAATTTTGCCTCCTGCAGGCCATAACACATGATCTTCCTGCAATGTGTACCCCTGGCACATTTATTAAGTAGCCAAACAATCAAATACAATCCTTATCTACTAATATAATCTAAATTTGATTGTTCCATAACCAAGTAATGACATTAGTAATTAAATTCAATAGGAATTTGCAATTCTGTTTACTACAGAAATTGATTTGCTTGGCAATGAGGTGATCCTCATTTGTGGGTCTCTTGTAAGCAGCACCACTATGCCCATTATGATTATATTCTTACTAGCATAACACGAACACCCACTTACAATGCATCCTCCTGACACAATTCTATGCAAGCCAATAGTGATTAGAAGTTGTTAGCAATTTCTCAAATATGAAATTTACAAATTTAAATTGACAATTCATTCAGCATACAAACTATTTTCACAACCATGAGACTCTTCTCATGAGGTTTCGCTCTTTTAGATGGTATATTCCGGTCTTTGTCACGGTCTTACCCACTTTGCCATGCCCCAAACAATCTACCTGAAATCTGAACTTCAATCAACCACAAACTTGGTAAGTCTTGATGCATATAACTTTTTCCATTGTTGCAACAATCACTGAAGCATTTCCAGAATTATAGAATTCAAATACTTCTAGCTATTAGCACATCAATATTACCAAAACTCATTTACTTCAAGCAATCATTCTCATACTAAAATTGCAAGGTATAGTCACATCATTTATGCCAAAATGAAATGTTTATATACTCCTTACTTCACAAGCATTTCATTTGTACCACCTTGCCCTTCCATAGCGCATCTCTGACAGCTAATCGATCATGACTACCCTCTTCATGCACTTACTATTTTGCATCCATACCATCTCTTGAAATGGTTCCAAAATTATCATCAATTCATCATTTCAGCCATTAGTTATTCATAATGACACATACACTATCTCGATGCATTCATGCAATGCATCACAACATTTGCACCCATACTTATGTATGCATATTTACAACATTTACTCTTACATTTCATATGCATCTATTCAATGCATGACCACAAGATTTATGAAATCTTTTAATGCATATCCACTCAATGATACCTTGCATTGATTTAGGAATACTATGTCTTCAAACGTACCATGCATGGCCTAACCGTGACTACTTCATATAGGATGCATTACTATAATCAAGACCATCAGTACTTACTTTCTTTGGGCTACTAAGCTCATAACAACATATGCATGATACATTTCTGTATGAATGTAGTGTAAATTTCAAATACCTACATGGTATGAAACCTCTTGCTTTTACCACTCCATGCAATTGTTATAATTAAACCATTACCTGCATGGATCCTACTTACACCCTTGACATTACCAGTTTGGTTAGTCTCTTGCAAGAGATTGCAGAAGTTGTTCACCAACTTTTGATTATGGACTTGTTGCCTTATCCCTTTCTTCATAGGGTTGTCAGTCACCTTCATCAGTATCAGTAACATATTCAGCCATGCCCAAGTTGTCATTGGTTTTTCCACTAATGCCAACACCAATGCAATATTTACCATTAGTGGTTCCTTATAAGTGTATAATTCTCACTACTCTTACCAACATGTAATATCCTATGCATGCAAGGCATATCCTCATACATTTTATGTACAAAACTTATAAAATGTAATTATAATTAATAAGACAAGGTTTAAGGAAATTTCCCTTTTCAAGTCCCTCATATTTGCATGGAACTCCTCTTCCACACAACAACTGGTTTGAATTCATGGTCTTGCTACCTCTAGGCATGCAATTCCTGGATTTTCCATACTGACAGCAACACACTTATTTTTCAAGCAATCACTAGTACTTTGCAGCACCACATTCAAACTTTGGTGATTCCTCCTTGTTCCCTGCTGGATAAGCTTTCCAATGCCTATCCACATGCCTATTCTGACCTCAGGTGTGAAAACCTCACCACTTCTAAAATGATGATTTTCACCAATTTTTAGGCAAAACACTCAACTGTATTTTGTTCTGGAATGCTAACTTAAGCCACCTAGTATTTTTCTTCCTTTTTAGCCCTGTAACTGCTAAAAAATCCACTGATAACAGTTAAAAATCGCTGATAAATCCACTTGAAAAAACCCAAATTTCCTTTGGCCCAATTGGACCTCTTCCCAATTAAATTTATGACACTTCAGCGATCAAATCAACAATTTCCTCCAGTGCTCATCGGTGGCCCTAACAATGTAACGAACATAAACTATATAAATATTAAAAATAATATTAATAGATGATTATTAACTAATAATTAATAATTATCAAAGAGTCATGACTATAGTTTGGAAAGTCACGAATGGACGTATATAAGTCCGACCATTGTAAATGTAAATATATCTATTTTATCATCAATATATATATTATTATGGCTTATTTAATATTCCAATTCTTTTGGTAATATTATTTGTGTAAGTGAATAAGTATTCACTTCAGTGGTATCAGAGCTCTGATACCACTTGAAGTGAACACTTATTCACTTACACAAATAATATTACCAAAAGACTTGGAATATTAAATAAGCCATAATAATATATAAATTGATGATAAAATAGATATATTTACATTTACAATGATCGGACTTATATACGTCCATTCGTGACTTTCCAACCTATAGTCATGACTCTTTGATAATTATTAATTATTAGTTAATAATCATCTATTAATATTATTTTTAATATTTATATATTTTATGTCCGTTACAAACAAGTAACGTTTTCCAATGATCTGATATCAGCGATGCCAAGGATTGGCACTCAGATTCACTGTGCATTGGGGAAATAGTCCCTTAGGCGGCCACAATGGCAAGCAGCAAACTACGTGTGGCTTTCACAACCCTAACCTTGTCGGCAGTTGGAACAGTCAACCCCTGCGGTATCGACGATGAAACAAGCTAGGACATAGTAGCAATGATTGGGAGCACTATCGATCGGGTGGATAACTCCTTAGGCATCCACAATGGTGGCAATCCAACCAACTGTGGTTTCCATGGCCATGCAACCCATTGGCGATTGAGACAACTACACACTACGTGCCAACGGTATATAACTTAACATTATGATGCATCGACGACTTTGGCACTATCAACAGTCGAAATATCTAACCGTCGGAGTGATAGTCCCGTTGACAGCCGCAGCAACGAACTCACAAATGCCTAAATTCTTTCGACGTTCATTGACAGCTTGATCCTTTAATATTCTCCACCATATCGATGATCCCATCTTCTATTTCTCTCCAATGTGTCGGCGGCTCAAACAACAACTTTTCCCACTGCATCGACAATATGATCTACTAATCATCGGGTGGCTAGTTCCCTAGGCATCCACAACGACGACCAACGAACTCTCTATGGTTTTTGTGGCCACAACCTTGTCGACGATCATAGCAACTAACAACTGCAGCATCGACGACTAGGGCCTCTATAAATCGGAACGATAGTCCACTAGATAGCCACAATGATAGACGCATGAACAACTAAATCTTTTCGATGTCCATCGGTGACCTAAACAACTAATTTCTTTCGACATTAGCTGCTGCATCAGTGGTTCCATCACCTAAATTTCATTGACAGTTCGGTAAAACTTCCTTCTCTGTCCTCCACCACGTCGATTGCATCATCATCTAAATTTCACTGATGATTTCCATACTTAGAGACATTTTTAAATTTTTTTCTCTTTCTACTTTCTTCAGCTGATGCATCGGCACGTGCGTCATCTATTTTTCAGCAACGTTTCGTCGATCTTCACAAGATCTCTGCCAAAACTGTGGCTTTGCCTTCATCTATTTTCAGCTGAAACCCTTATTCATCGGCACCCTCAGCCTCTAATTGTCACCGACGGTGATGACATTTTGTGACTTAATTTTTTTTTTATTTTCTCTTTAATCTTCTTTCTGTCGCCGTCGTATCGGCGCCTCAAACAACTAAGTTTCATCGATGTATCATCGACCCTTTAAATGTATAATTTCGACGAAATTTCCTCCTTTCTCTTTAGCACCTTCACCTTTTCCCTACCGACGTATTGGCATTTACATCCTCTAACTATCGATAATCTGAACAATTAAACTCCACCGATCGCTTATGGCCTCTTTTGGATGGTCTTTCAACTAAAAAGGGCCGGTGTTTTGGCAGTCTTTGGCTATTCTCCGCTGAAACTACGACTCCAACTTCCATTAACTTTCACTCATGGTCAATGAACACTTAGAGAAAAATTCACAAATTTATTCCTCCATCGAGTGACCTTCCATCTAGTTCTCTGTTGCATCGGAGGAGCTTCCCACTTAGTCTTTCGATGGGCCGAAAGTTTAGGCACTTAGACACATTTTTCAACAAAATTTCTATCATAATTTCTAATCTCTGTTGGGCAAAAGGAAACTTGCCTCTGCTAGGTGCTCTTTCATGGCCCTCTAAGGTCCAATGCTTCAATGATGGCTCTGTCATTGCATCTTCATGGCCCATTCAGGCCCATGATGCAACATGAGCTCTGATACCACACTGTAACATCTCCGACCCTCTGACCGACGAAGAGGATGCTACCAACCATCCAACATATAGGAAAATATCCCCATGAACATGAAGATACATATAAAGCTGAAATAAAATTCCTAAAACATAAAACATGCTAAGATGCATAAAACATACAAGGATGCATAGTTACCCAACATATAGCAGAAGCAAACATATACATTCAAGCATCAAAATGTTCATCGTGATTCATGAAACAGTAAATGTAATTGCAAAATCAAAATGAACAAGAACACTTATCTTATACAGAACTCGTCCACAACCAGCTACGTTGTTGCAATGTTCCACCCAACCATAGGCCAACATGCTCATCAATATCTCAGCAACGCTGCCACCCTCGAGATGGGCATGATTCCCCAAGGAATAAGGGTCAAAGTAGACTTACACATAGCCAAGGTTACACAAAATAGCCAAGTCAACACATTTGGGTTTATCAAGTCGTTAAGGAGCTAGGAAAGGCTAAATGCTAAGCTGGTGGTCTCAATGGAGAGTTAAGGATGCCTACACCAAATCTAGCTTGACTTCTAATACATCCACACACCCAACCCTAGGAATCAGTCCCTTCTTTCCTTCACAGTCCCTCAGGCCTTGAATTCCCCTTCCAATGCTCTTAGAGGGTTGTGGAGAAGAAAGCCAGCAACCTACTCTGTATGAGTGTCTCCCAAACACTAGGTTTCTCAAGCATACCCTACCTCCAATCCTACTCTAAACAATCCGAAGACCAACCACTGCATAACCAAAGTGAAACAAGCAGTTCATATCTCTATGAAGAAAATGAGGACAACAGGGTGACAACCCAAATGAAATGGTGAACACAGATCAAGTCGAACAATACAATCCAGAGTTGTTCATGGCCCTAGCGTGGCCAAAACAACTCAGCAGCAATCCCAAAATATTTTTGCACACGCAGCAACCCAAACTAGGGGAAGATCAACATCCCAATTCCACAATGAAACAACGACAGCGTTACACAGTCTGCAAATGGGAAAGAAGCCAGATTCTCATCCCACGCCTAAGAAATAACATACACATAGACCCCAATCGATAAGGGAAAATCATACCCAGAAGAAACCGTGCCTCTCAGGCCCCTCTTCAAGCTCGCTGCAGGAGAACACAATCCTAACCTACACGTGAGGTAAAACAATACTCCCTGCATGAAGGGGAAACTTCCATAGACCACAATCAACAAAAGGTGGAGAGCTTGACTGAATTCCTGCATGAGGAGGGAAAGTAGAAGCGGTGGGGAGAGTGGGAGAGAGTGGAATGATGCCCCTTTGTCCAAGCAACGTGAAGAGGAAGAGTTTGCTGGTGGAGTGGTCATGTGGGAAAGGACTGACAGCTCTACCACACCCACCACCACTCATCAATAACTGCTCCTAGCTAACAGATGGTACAAGTTTAATGGGTGGTTGACACATGGATTTTCCCCATAGGCCCAAAGTTCAATAATTCTCCCTCCTTATCCTTAGGAAAATCATGCCCTTTTCATTAACGTTGCATCGTCATAGCTAGTTGTAGGTTCATTTTAATTAATGTGCATATTTACATCATTCCAAAACTATTATGTGCCGGATAGTGCGATATATCATCGGCAACGATCCCAATTGCCGAAACATAACACAACCAAATCGATGGTGGGGATTTTGCCTTTAGGTCCACACCACAATTAATTACAATATATACATCATGTATCTTTTAATGCAAATAGGGTCAAAACTAGGGTATTACACTTTAACTGATCTTCTGTGGAATATGTCGATCCTTGTTTTCTACACCAAAGTGACATAAGTTGTTATTACCATTTCTAGATGTGTTCCTGCTGTGGTTACTAATGTAATTATATAATGTGTTTATGTTACCTGATCTGATTTAGACGATTACATTGTTCATTGATTATTTCTTATCATGCATGTGTGTGTGTTTGTTCAGTTATAGCTTACTTCATGGTTATAATAATTGTTCATTGTTTATGGAAAATCTTGACTTGACCTCTAACTGTCAAGGGGTGGAGTGGCGGGACTTGTATCTCTTATAGGACCACTCAAAGAGGTAACTAGTTTTACTTGATGTTATAGGGTTTACTTAGTTCATGTTGAACTAATGCAACCTCTCTTCATTTTATGCAGGTTCATTAGGTGGTGCAAACTTTCTATGACTCTTTAATCATGGCATGCTACCTATGCTATACTATGCCATTGTTTTTCAAATAAAAAAGGACCAAAGTCCTATCCTAGAAAATATTACTGCTACTATTAGCATTTATTGTTTACGCATAACTATGGTTTATTAGACTTGCATCTATCTAGTTAACATTATTATTGTGGTTTAAGACTTAATAAACTTTGTTCCTATGCTTGGTATTTAAAACATATGATTGGAATGTTTTTATGCTAAAATGTGAATGGATTAAGTTATAAGAACTAGCCATATGGTATTAAAGTTTAGATCCCATGTGATAAATAGATGAATATCCATTCATGGCATATTTCATATTCCATGAACCTTGGCTTAATTAAGTCAATGAAGATATGGGTAGTGGTTCCGATACAAAATCGCATTTCCAACACCAAAATGCATTTGTGGTTTTAAACTATAGGCATGAGGGTAAAATATCACGACATTGGTGGTGGACATGCTGGTGGAGTAAATGATCCTCCGGATGAGGAAAACTCAAACCCTATGCTTGCTCTATCGTAGATGAAATAACCATTTTGTCACTGCTATGGGTATGCTCTATTCAGCTCTCTTGTTTTTTCAATGCATGGAGGATTGGATTTCTTTGCACCTTGGGAAGGTATTCTCTTCACTTTGGTTTATAGTGTTATTAATTTGTTTTCTTCATACGGAGGATTGGCATACTTCTAATGGGCCTCTGTTCCTTTTTGCAGGTGACATGGTTTCCATTCGTGGGTCATGGTGTCTACCAGGTAGTCAACGAATACCCTTCACAGGTAAGCCCTGTAAGAACAATATTTGAACTATTACCTCTACGTATAAATGCTTTTAGCATAGCTTTGAGCTCGGTGTTGTAATGGTGAATGATTTGGTTAAGGGTTTCGATAGTGTAAGGTTCTTTTGATATTAAAGGGCATCCATATATGGGTATGAAATTATGGTGTTTATGATGTTTTGAGTATGGCACCTTTGGGCCATGACTATCACGACTCAGCTTTGTAATTTACTTTGGGTTGGTAGATTAAACATATGCCTTTGATGGTTAATGAAAACTCTACGTTTTAGTTTTAATGATGGGTCTTAAATTATTGCAATACCATTGCTTGGGATGGTTCCTTTTTTGAGTCTTGGCTATGTAGTTTTATTTGTAAATTATAGAAGGTATAATTGTATGCATTCATAGCTGGGGTTTATTCATTGATACTGTCACTTGCTTGGCAAGGCTGTGACCCTATGTATTTCACTGTCTGTACTTAAACTCTTGTTTTGGTATTTAAATGGAGGTTCTATGTATTGGTTTTAAATGATTTAGTTTAGCTTACAGCCATGCCATTGCTAGAAATGGCACTCTTTCCAATTCACAGCTGGGTATTTTATTATGGGCAATGTTTATTTTAATGGTGAATCATGATGTATTTTACTTACCTGTGATTTAATTTGGGGATAAACGTAATCTTGGCTTATCATTGTGAAATGTGGATTCTGTAGCTGTGATAGCATAGACAGTAGTGTTTTCACATTGATTATGTTAATGGGTTTTTTTTACTTCTCGGCCATGAGCCTTGACAAACAATGCAGCATGTATATTTTGTTTATATTAATGTGGAATGCTGACAGCGCAATGATTTCGATTATGGCTTAATACTGGGTTTTGGGTTCGATCTTTGATAGCTACGATTCGAACCCTTAAGTTGAAGTGTAGCTTGTGTGAAGTTTCGATGTTTATTTCTTTATGTAATTTAGTTTTGTTATCATACTTTTTTTTGAATTATGTGGAAATTTGTAAATCCTTGCAGCATTGTTAATTTTTTCCAATCGAATCCTACAGGATTCGATGCCTGTCGTGGTTTTCTATAACCTATGTTTTTAACGACACGAGCCTATGAGTTTCGATCATGGGATGTGTTGGTATGTGGTTTAATTTTATATTCGTGGATTTGGTCTTGGCAGAAATGTTGACATGATTCGATCCCGAGACCTTTGAATGGATACAATATTTCAATAATGAGTTTGTATTAGTTTTAGGTTTGATTCTTATTGGGATAGTAGATAGTGTGTTTATTGTTTATAATAATCGTGCTCACAATACATTGATAGGTCTCGATGGCTAGCATATGATAAGGGAAAAGTTTATAAAGTGAAAACTATTTGTTTGTAATTTGTATATGGTAATTGGTAGGTTTTTAAAATAGGTTAACTATGTTTTATCTTGTGTTTATATATATTGTTTAAAGTTTCAACAATGATGATTAAGTTATGATTTTATGCATAGAATTTATACTAAATCTATAATTAATAGTTTTGCTGATTATAATTACTACAAGCTTGCTGGGATTATGAAATATTCCAGCAGAGAAAATATATAAAGTTAGTTTTTAAATAGTTCTAGGTTGATAAGTTCCTTTGTGAGGGTTAGTAAGATTCAAGTACAAAATATATGATATTATTTTTATGTTTTGAACTTGAATATAATAAATAGGAAATATAACATACTTTAAAAATCGAGACTCTGTTTAAAGAAATACCTCTGTCAAAGAAGACTGAAATTAACCTATAAATGATGAAATAAAATGCAGAAAATAACAGAAATAAAACCTTCCTATAGAGGTGATAGTCCATCATTATGAATATGAATAAGATATATTTTCTTAACTAGAATATCATGTTTGAATAGATAACATAACCTAACCTCTATTAAAATAAATATGTGGGTTAGGGAATAATTAATTTAGCTTGTAAGTGAAGAAAGAAGTAATACATAAAATAACCTAGCTATAGAAGACATATAGAAATTATCCATTCAGAATTTAATATACTTCTTTAATAAGAAAACTTATGTACCTTGCAAGGGAAAAATCAAGAACCTCATACTCGCAATTTGAAGTTGTTTTAATGGCTAAAAATCCTGCACACTTAAATAGCCATCATTAACAAATTCATAAATAGATGTGACTTCCTTTCAGATAACCGAATAACTTGCGAACTACCTGGTTCCACCCAACCATGACCCGGAATCGTTCATGGTTTCAATCTAGATCACCCCAATCTAGTTCCAACGTGCAAGTAGCTTAGAGCTCCTAAGGTAAGGATCACCCGTGTGCGTTAGTACTTCACAAATACACATGTATTACAAGTAATTTCACTTGATAATCAATTGATCACATCATCATCCCCATCAGTATTTTATGTAATAATTTAATTCATCATAGGTATGCATGACATATAATAATTCCATTGGTCACATCGTAACATGGTATCCATGTATCACATCATATACTTCACATTTGATAAATGAAAACATTTCAACATACACTATCATCGTAAAATACAGTAATCCTATGATAATAAACACATTGTAACTGCATAAACATAGCAACATTATAATCATGGTGATATCATAACCATAATAAAATCATAATCACAATGCCATAATAAACATAGTAACTTCATAATCTTGGTCCCATCACATCGTAAGTAAATTTACTCAGCTCGACAAAGTCCAAAAGATAATAAGTAAATAAAGTGCAGTATGTCTAACTGATAAATGTGTCTAGTCAAAATGGGGCATTACACATTCCATGATGATGGTGGAGTGGAATTACTCCTAATTTAGGTAAAAAAAATATTCTCATATGATTGATTGGAAGAAAACCATCAATTAGTACTAATCTTTTCCAAAAGTCAGAGTCCTCGTATATTCACATGAACACACATATTTATAAAAAACTAAAAGTTATTAATAGATCCCAATATATATATATATATATATATATATATATATATATATATTCTCTCATCACCTTATCCTTTGAGAATTGTGCTTCTTCCATACAATCATATGAATAGTCAAGGACGATCACAATTTAGTGGAATGATGCGATGGTATGAAAAGTGAAGAACAATAACTATTTACTGGAATCAACGATTTGGATTTGGTTATTCACTGAAAAGTTGTTATATTTATGAATGTAGACATATGTGATAGGTGGAGTCCATCAATGTCTTGATCCTAAACGTCTGTATTCCATTCTTCTTTTAGCTATTTCAGAACAGGAGGAGATGTTAAGTTTCCTTATTTCCATTATTGCAACTTAGTAAGCCACACATCTATTGGTTTTATTAGATTTACAATGCAATTTTAATTTCCATTGTTAGATAAGGAAGAAAGAGAAAATAATCACAACAATCATGTTTTGTGTGATCAATAGTTCTCGAAATACTTTTGAAATATTCCACGAAATATTCAAAGATAAAACCAATATGCTTTGCTATACAATGAATATGCCACTGAGTTCTATGTGTATTGGATTCTGACAAATCATCTATATGGGATCATATCATCATTATGTTATTATGTTGTTATGAGATATGGACAAATACAATTGAGTACTTTATCTATAAAATTCATCCTCGGAATGAAAAACTTACAAGTACAAGTAAAATTGACATGTTTAATATATCTCAAAATGGAAAACATAATTTACCCAATGTTTTAAGAATATTTGAAAGTGAATTCTAAAATTTTAAACTAAAAATAACACTAGTATTATCTAAGGATTATATTTAGGGATTTTATTGTGATGTTATACCTGAGTAAGGAACACTCCTATGTGTCTCAAATTTGGCTTTAGAACAATCTCATAGAATGATTTTGTGTACAATTGATAACAAGGAACTCCTTCCATAGGATTTGAGAGGTCTCCTATTATGATGTCGAATCATTCATCTCCGTTCTCAAGCTCAGACCTGCGTGGAAGAATTTCGATTAAACTTTAAACTTTAGCAGGAACCTAAGAAGTATATAGAATAGTTTTAGAAAATGAAGCATTGAAAATTAGTTACCTAGCATGATTGATAATGATGCTAAAGGCAATAACTATAGAACAATTCTCTGTTCACAACAACCAGTTTGAAATGGTCAAATCATTAGATGGTTAATTTTACCATTGTTAGCAGAAAGTTCCCTTGCCATTTATTTTCAAAGACAAAAGGACCAAAGTCCTATCCTAACAAATCTTACTGCTACTATTAGCGTTTAGTGTTTATGCATAACTAGGGTTTATTAGACCTACGTTTATCTGGTTAACATTATTATTGTGGTTTAAAGACTAATAAACTTTGTTCCTATGCTTGGTATTTGAAACATATGATTGGAATGTTTTTATGTTAAAATGTGAAGGGCTTAAGTCATAAGACCTAGCCATATGGTATTAAAGTTTACATGCCATGTGATAAATATATGAAGATCCATTCATGACATATTTCATATGACATGAACCTTGGATTAACTAATTCAATGATGATATGGGTAGTGGTTCCAATACAAAATCACATTTCCAACACCAAAACGAATTTGTGGTTTTAAACTATAGGCATGAGGGTAAAATATCTTGATGTTGGTGGTGGACAGGGTGGCAGAATAAATGCTTCTCAGGATGGGGAAAACTCAAACTCTATGCTTGGTATCTCGTGGATGGAAGAACCATTTTGTCAATACCGTGGGTATGCTCTGTTTGACTCTCTCGTTTTTTCAATGCGTGGAGGATTGGCTCGCTCTGTGCCTTGGGAAGGCATGCTCTCCACCCGGGTTTGCATCGTTATTACTTTTTTGTTTTTAGATGGAGGATTCACATACTTCTAACAGGACTTTGTTCCTTTTTGCAAGTTTCATGGCTTCCATTCGCAGGTCGTGGTGTATACCAAGTTGTTAATGAATACCCTTCATGGGTAAGCCCTATAAGAACAAGATTTGAACTATTACCTCTGTTTATAGATGTTTTAACAGATCTTTGAGCTCAATGTTGTAATGGTGAATGATTTGGTTAATGATTTCGACTGTGTAAGGTTCTGTTTATTTAAAGGGAATCCATAGATGCATATGAAATTATGGTGTTTATGATGTTTTGAGTATGGTTCCTTTGGGCCATGACTATCACAACTCAGCTCTCTAATTCATTTTTGGTTGGTAGCTTACATGTATAACTTTGGTGGTTAATGAAAAGTCTACATTTTAGTTTTAATGATGGTCTTAAATTATGGCAAGACCATTGCTTGCGATGGTGCCGCTTTATCGAATTTCAACTATGTAGTTTTATTTGTAAATTATAGAAGGTATAATTATATGCATTCATAGCTGGGGTTTATTCATTAAAGCTGTCACTAGTTTGGCAAGGATGTGACCCTATGTATTTCGTTCTCTGTACTTAAACTCTTGTTTTGATATTTAAATGGAGGTTCCGTGTATTGGTTTTAAATGATTTAGTTTAGCTTACATCCATGCCATTTCTAGCAATGACACTCTCATCAATTTGTGACTGGGTATTTTCTTATGGGAAATGTTTATTTTAATGGAAAATCATTATGTATTTTACTTACCTGTGATTATTTTTGGGGATGGTCGTAATCTTGGCTTATCGTTGCAGAATGTGGATGTCGTAGCTATGATAGCATAGACAATAGATTTTTCACATGGATTATGTTAATGGGTTTTCTTTACTTATTGGTCATGATCCTTGAGGAAGAATGCAACATGTATATTTTGTTTATATTAATGTGGAACTTTGACAAAGAAACGATTTCGATTATGGCCAAAAACTAGATTTTGGGTTCGAGCTTTGATAGATGCGATTCCGATCCTTAAGTGAAAGTGTAGCCTGTGTGAAGTTTCGTTGTTTATTCCTTTATGTAATTTAGTTTTGTTATCATAGTTTCTTTTGACTTATGAGGAAATTTGTAAATACTTGCAGCATTGTTAATTTTTCCCAATCGAATCCTACGGGATTTGATGTGTGTCATGGTTTCATATAACCTCTGTTTTTAATGACACGAGCCCATAGGATTCGATCCTGGGCAGCATTGGTATGTGGTTTAATGTTATATTCATGGATTTGGTCTTGGCAGAAATGCTGACAGGATTCTATCCAGAGACATTTAAATGGATATGATATTTCAATAATGAGTTTTTATTAGTTTTAGGTTTGATTCTTATCGGGATAGTAGATGGAGTGTTTTTTGTTTATAATGATTGTTCTCATAGACCTTGATAGGTCTCGATGGCGAGCATACGATATGGGTAAAGTTTATAAAGTGGAAACTATTTGTTTGTAGTTTGTTTATGGTAATTGGTAGGTTTTTAAAATAGGTTAACTATGTCTTATCTTGTGTTTATACATATTGTTTAAAGTTTCAACAATGTTGATTAAGTTATGATTTTATGCATAGAATTTATACTAAGGCTATAAGTAATAGTTTTGTTGATTATAATGACTACAAGCTTGCTGGAAATATGAAATCTACCAGCAGAGAAAAGATATAAAGTTAGTTTTTAAATAGTTCTAGGTTGATAAGTTCCTCAGCAAGGTTTAATAAGATCCATGTACAAAATATATGATATTATTTTTATGTTTTGAAATTGAAAATAATAAACTGGAAATATAAATTACTTTATAAATCTAGACTCTGTTTAAAGAAATACCTCTGTCAAAGAAGACTAAAATTAACCTGTAAATGATGAAATAAAATGCATAAAATAACATAAACCAAAACCTCCTACAGACAAAAATAAAGGTGATAGTCCATCATTATAAATATGAATAAGATATATTGTCCTTACTAGAATATCATGTTTGAATAGATAACATAACCTAACCTCAGTTAAAAGAAATGCATCTGTTAGGGAATAATGAATGTATCCTATAAGTAAAGAAAGAAGTAATATAGACAATAACCTAGCTATAGAAGATATAAACAAATTATCCATTCAAAATTTAATCTCCTTCTTTAATAATAAAATCTGTGTAGCTTGCAAGGGAAAAAGCAAGAACCTCATACCTGCAAGTTGAAGTTGTTTTAATGGCTTGAAATCTTGCACACTCAAATACCCAACATTAACAAATTCATAGACAGATATGACCTCTTTTCAGATAACTGAATAACTTGGGAACTACCACTTTTCACCTGAACATGACCATAAACCGTTCCTATTTTTAATTTGGATCCCCTTGAGATGTTTCCAACATGCAAGTAGCTTAGAGCTCCTAAGGTAAGGCTTCCCTATTTGGGATATCAGGATCTATATTTGTTTTCCTTTTTTCCTCTTAGGAAAAGTGTTCTCCAAGAACTCTCTTCAATATTATCATGTAGAATTATGGAATCATCCAAAGATAGATAGATCCCCAAGCCTCTCTTTCGCTTGGGTCTTTATAGACATAATTTTAAGGAAAAGGGACAATTAAATCAAGAATCATTTGATTTCTTGAAATAACCCTTTTTATTTAATTTAGGTAATTTAAATATTTAACTTAGGAACTTTTGACTAGTTTCTACTTTGACTCTTGTAGGTATTTTAATATTTAATTATCATTAGTAATAATAATAACATGTGGATCCTTTATTTATTACTTATAGTTACTAGTATTATTACTATGCTTACTCTTTTATACATATCATGTATAAATTATATATATACCATTTGTTAACATTTTAACTTTTGGTATCATATAGCATGATCCCTAATCATATGACACTTTTCTTTTAGCTTAGTCACATTATTTAATAAGCCCTTCAGGTAGGGGTTAGGTAAGCTAGGTTAGGCAACTCTAAACCTCCTTGCATGTGGGATTCCCTTGTATAACATGGTAGTTCTTCAATACTTGATGAGATACCAAAGTTCAAAATTTCATTTAATATTAAAAATAAGTGAGATGGGATCAATATTTTATCATATTATTTTTCACTCAACATATTAATTTTCCAGTAACTCCTAGCGCTTATCCAGAGCCCATACTCAATGCTAAAAATAGGGAGTTAGAAACTTAGTGCAATTCCATAGCTCCTCGCTCAACACTCATGCTAGGATGTATTTGTAGGATCCACCTAGGGATATAATGGCCAAGGATGCGATTTTCCAGAGCTTCTGCTCAACATCAACTTGAAAGGCTCCATGGCTTATGCACAACCCTTCTAATTTTTAGCTTTTCATGTGCTTCAGAGCTTCATGCTCAACACAAATATAAATACTCATGTGCTCCAGAGATTCTCACTCAACACAACCATCAAATACTCATTTGGTCTAGAGCTCCTCGCTCACCACAAACCATCTCATCAATTATGTGCTTCAGGGCCCACGCCCAACACATGAAATCATATATATATGCAATTGGATTACACCCAATATATCAAAAAAATCATTATGTTCATGTGGATTGGGGTCTTATGCCTATAATACTAACTAAAACATAAAGGTAACATCATAAGAAATGGGGCTTATGCCCATAACTGTTAGGTTAAAATTCGGGATATTACATCCCTCCCCGCTTAGAACAACACCATCCTGGTGTTCTAGGGACTCGGAATGAAATCATGAAACAAAGCGGGGTAATCCTTTCTCATGGTGGCCTCATTCTCCCAAGCAACCTCATCAGCCTCGAAGTGCTTCCATTGTAATTTCAACTCGAATATGGTGCGCTTCCTGAGTTGCACCTCTCTATTGTCCAGTATATGAAGGGGTTCAAGTGCAAAATCCCCTTCAGGTTCCACCTGTAACAAGGACCAATCAATCACATGTTTAGTATCATAAACATATTTCTTTAAAAAAGATGCATGTAAAAAATTATGGACTCTTATGTGAGTAGGTTAAGCTAGTTCATATGGCATTGGCCCTCTCTTGGCCACTATGTCAAAGGATCCAAAAAATCTAGGTGCTAACTTACCACACCCTCCCAATATCAATGAGCTTCATTTTGTTTTTACTTTTAAGTAGACATGGTATCCTATTTGATAATATTTATCTTTTCTTTTCTTATCCACGTAGATTTTCTGGTGGTTTTGTGCTTATTTAAGGTTCAGTTGGACCTTGGTAACCAATTGTTCCAAGTCCTTTATTAAGTCGGTCCCTAACATGAACCGATCCACTGGGCTATCTGAAGTAACCAGTGTTCTACACTTCCATCCATAGAGTACCTCAAAGGGACTCATCTTGGTGGAGGTTTGGTATCCATTGTTCTATGCAAACTCTACAAGATGTAGTTAATCTTCCCAATTAGTGGGGTTTTTCATGACATACATCCTAAGAATGTCCTCTACAATATAGTTTAACCATTCTTTCTTCCTTTTAGTCTGCAGGTGGTAACAAGTAATAAAGTTCAAATGCGTCTCTAATCCATAGAATAAGGATCTCCAAAAGTTCCAGGTAAACTCAGTATCTCGATCTGAGATTATTTCCTTGGGTATTCCGTGTAATCTAAATATCTCTTTAAGAATATTTAGACAATGTGTACTACCTTGTAGGTTGACTTCACTGGAATGAAGTGTGTTGCTTTTGAAAATTTGTTAACTACTACAAGGATGGAATCATTTTTCTTCTTACTCTTAGTTAGACCCGTGATGAAATCCATACTAATGACCTCCCACTTCCATTCTGGAATGGGTAATGGCTCTAGCAACCCTGAGAGATGCTGGTGCTAAGCTTTGATCGACTGAAATTATTGACATTTTGTGATAAAAAACGCCATTTCAACCTTTAACTTAGGAAAGAAAAAGTGTTTATTTACCAAGGATATTGTTTTTTGATATCTCGGATGCCCTGAGTAGGGTGTCCGATGAAATTCCATGAGGATGCTCGACCTGATGTCCCCTCCTTTTGGAACGTATAATCTCTCTTTGGACCATAGCAGTCCCATTTCATCTACCTTGTACTCTTTTTGTTTCTGAAAGAACTTGTCGTCTTAGACCTTCTTGAGGATTTCAGTGTAGAAAGGGTCAACTCTTTTGGCCATTCTAATCCTCTCATGTAAATCCGAATCAGCTTGACTTAAAGTCACCTCATATATCATATGAGCTCGTCGATTCAAAGCATTAACCATTTTGTTCTCCTTTCCCTTTATATGCTTTAGCTCGAAATGGTACTCGCTAAAGAAATCCAACAATATGGATTTCCTGGCATTCATATATGGTTTCTCAAATAAATACTTCACACTCATATTATCTGTTTTCAAAAGAAATCTCTTCCCCATGAGGTAGTGCCTCTACATCTTCAAAGCTTGGATGATGGCGTCTAACTCAAGATCATGTGTGGGGTAGTTCTTCTCATGTTCTTTTAACTTCCATGATTCATAATAGATCGTGTAATCATTTTGTAAGAGGACTCCTCTGAACCCTTCCTTGCTTGCATCCATGCAAACAATGAAATCCCCATCAGGATATGCAATTCGTAGTATTGGTGCAGTCATCAAAAGTTGTTTAAGATTCTAAAACATTTCCTCACACTTGGTTGTCCATAGGAACTTGTTTTCCTTCTTTTGCAAAGTAGTCATGGGATATTCTATCCACGAGAATATGTCAATGAACTTTTGATAGTAACCGACTGATCCAAAAAATGATCTAATGTCGGTGACACTAGCAGGGGTAGGCCAATCCTCTATGGATTTAATATTTTCTAGGTCCACATCTATCCCCTTCTTGGAGATGATCTGACCAAAGTACTGTATCTATGGTTTGTAAAAATCGCATTTGTTAAACTTGGGGTAGAGATGGTGTTCCCGTAACACCTATAGCACTATGTAAAGGTGCTCCTCGTGTTCCTCTTTACTCTTAGAGTAAACTAGGATGTCATCTATAAAGACCAAAACAAATTTGTCTAGGTATTTACTAAAGATATTGTTCATCATACACATAAATTTCAAGGGTGCATTGGTCAACCCAAATGGAATCACTACAAACTCTTAGTGGCCGTACCTCGTATGAAAGAAGGTTTTGTGAATATCCTCATCGCAAATCTGTACCCGATGGTACCTAGATCGTAGGTCAATCTTGGAAAATATCTTGGCTCCTCCCACTTGATCGAAAAAGTCATTGATCCTAGGGACTGGGCATCGGTTCTTGATGGTCATTTCGTTAAGTTGACAGTAATCAATGCACATCTAAATCGTACCATCCTTGTTCTTTACGAATGTATCGGTGCTCCCTAAGGGGACACAGTCAGTCAGATATATCTCATCTCAATAAACTCTTGCAACTATAGTTTGAGTTCCACCAACTCTAGTGCACTCATACGATAAGGGGATTTTGAAGTTGGAATCGATCCTGGTGTCAGTTCTATGCAAAAATCTAAGTCTCATTTTGGTGGTAATCCTGGTATTTCCTCAGGAAATACGTCCTTGAAGTCTACGAGAACTATAAATTCCTTGATGTGTTGTTCTCTTTTAGCTTCTCTATCTTGGATGTTTACTGCAAACAGTTTGCAACCTTTCCTAATGCACTTGTTTAATTGTAAAGAAGATATCTACCTTACATAAAATTTCTTAGGTATGCCTTGGATCTTTACCGAATTCCCTTGGCTATCTATACACAAGATTGAATTGTGTAAGCAATCAAGCATGACATGGTGTTGTTTCAACCAGTCCATGCTGATAAGTATAACATATGATCCTAAGGGTAGGATGTTCAAGTTTATTATAGTAGGAAAACTATCCAGGTTGACCTCACAGTCTTTAACTATTTCATAAACCTTTCATTTCGTGCTAGTGGCTAATTGCACGAGCTAGGTTTTTTCATGTTTAACTTTGTCTAGTTTACATACATCAACAGTTTTAGGTGATGCATAGCTCCGGCAAGCATTTGGGTCAATCAATATTGAAATATAGGTGTTGGAAACCTTACCTTGAATCTCAACCATGGTAGTCTGATGGTCTTCCTATCGGCCATCCAAGGCTGCATAAATTTGTGGTGTTTCTGCTATGTCCTCTACCGTTGGTTCTTCTTGTAATTTGTGTAAGACTACATTTATTAGAGGAAATTTCAATTTAAAATGGGCCTTCCAAAAATAATACAAATTCAATGTCATCATGTATTAGCCAGTCAAAATTATTTAAAATTCAAAAAGGGAGCACCTCTTAAACAATTTTTTAATATAAATTTTGGGATAGGTATCACAAAAAAAACTACTTTTTGTATTCATATTTTCAACATATCTCCCTATGTTTTTACTAAAATTTTGATTGAGAGAGGTTGTTGGATGCATAATTAAATTCCACATCCAACGAGTACCCACTTGGCATACTTTTGATAGGACCAGCTACCCCAAAAACAAGAAATACCTAAGAAAACATGATGATGGCATCATCATCACATTTTTTCAGGTATTTCTTATTTTTGGGGTAGCGGGGCCCATCAAAAGTATGCCGAGTGGGTACTCGTTGGATGTGAAATTTAATTCTACATCCAACAAGCTCTCCCAATCGACATTTGAGTAAAAAAACAGGGAGATATGTGAAAAATATGAACACAAAAAGTAGTTTTTTATTTTCTTCCTCCAAAATTAATAAATATTATTTTATTATTTTAACTATTATGTTATTAATTTTCCTTAGGAGGCCTATTTTGAGTTGAAATTTTCTCTAATGGGTCTTGTTTATACAATCTTGGGCATAACGGGGCCCTTGGAATTTCCATCATTTTATTTGCAGCAGGGAAACGTTGGATTCCCCATTTGTTGTTGGTTTGTTAGCATTTGGTGCAGGTACATATGGATTTGTACCTATTTTGTTGAACTTATTATTGGATGGAAAATTGTTGTTCTATTTTATGTAAGGTGGTGGGTTGAAACGCAGTTTGCAGTTGTCCAAGAAGGCCCTAGACCTGTCTCCGCTTCTATTGATGTTCTCTTTCCTCAGTTGTCCATGCTCATAGCAAATCGTAGCTTTGTGTAGGGTGGTGTCCAATTTTTTAAGCATGTCAAATTCAATCCTTTCTCAAAAGGTGGGATGAAGACATCCTAAAAACTGTTGTATTTTCACTTTCTCATCCTTTATGTAAGAAACATAATGTAATAGATCCAAAAATATGTTAATGAAAGCATTCATAGTCATGGATCCCATCCTTAATTCATGAAATTCTTTCACTTTTCTGTCGAAGAATCTTTTCGACATGTATTTCTCTTGAAAAATCTTGCGAAAATTACTCCATCGGATTTTTCTTACCTCATATTTCTTGGTATGCTTTAGGTCTCTCCGCCATCTATATTCTTTTCCATTTAAATTATATATGGCTAGATGGTACTTCATATCACTAGAGTAGTTATGTGCTCAGAATTATTTTATCATACCTAGAAGCGATTCTTCAGTTTTCTCCCCTATGTTCATCTCTCCTTCATAGGTTGGGTATTTTGTCTTCTTGAACTCTCTTTGGAGATTTTCATCATTTCTCTGTTTCTTTCTACAAGGAGAAAGAGAACCGTCACTAGAAAGACTGTGACAATCTCCTTTGGAGGTTCAGGGGTATGTTCTTATTTTCCTTCCTTTCTCAGGTTGTTGTCCTACTTATGATAGAATTATTTCTTGAACTTGTTGGTTGAATGGGTGGGTTTTTCGTGCAGGATTCCTCTCGTCATGTTCCAAAACAAGGCTCCATTAATCGCTTGCTTTTCCTTTCTTTCAATCATATTATCATCCTGGAAACTATGTGAGTCTCCTTGAAGACTTTGTATGGTTTTCAAGATATCAAAACTTAGCTCAACCACTAGTTCTGCTTCCTGTGTGGGGGTATTCAACTTTCCTTTCTGGTTGTTGTATTATTTCATATTCATGATGTGAACTATTCTTTTCATCCTGCAATTGCAAATTTTTAATAACAGGAAAAATTTCTGTTAATTAACAAAATCTCAAAATATACTTTATTTTCTACAACAAATGTTTGGCACGCCCATTAGGTCTCTTACTGTTGAAATGGGGCTTTGATACCACTTGTAATGTCCCCAAAATTTGAAAATAATTTGTTTTTATTAGGCTAGTTAATTACTACCTGAACTGGACATTAACTGATCTTTTGCGGAATATGTCGATCCTTGTTTTCTACACCAAAGTGACATAAGTTGTTATTACCATTTCGAGATGTGTTCTCGATGTGGTTACTAATGTAATTAGATAATGTGTTTATGTTACCTGATCTGATTTAGATGATTACATTGTTCATTAATTAATCATTATCATGCATGTCTGTGTGTTTGTTCAGTTATAGCTTACTTCATGGTTATAATAATTGTTCATTGTTTATGGAAAATCCTTACTTGACCTTTAACTGTCAAGGGGTGGAGTGGCAGGACTTGTGTCCCTTATAGGACCACTCAAAGAGGTAACTATTTTTACTTGATGTTATAGGGTTTACTTAGTTAATCTTGAAGTAATGCAACCTCTCTTCATTTTGTGCAGGTTCATTAGGTGGTGCAAACTTGCTATGATTGTTTAAGCATGGCATGATACCTATGCCATTGCTTTTCAAAGAAAAAAGGATGTAACAAATAACAAATTTAAATATTAAACTAGGTTAGTTAATGTAATTTAACTAAGAGGTGACTTGAAAAGTCACCTCTCTTACCAACTTAAGGTATAAATTACTGGGGCTCCTATTATTTAAATGATCTTCTATATTTATAAAATTTACATTTCTACATTATGCTCCTTGTTTTCATCTCTTTTTCTATTCCATTAGTGTTCGAGCTTTTCGGCTCTTGGCACCAACCCACCACCTTGCATCAATCCACCAGTTTCCACCCCCACTGCACCTACCTCCTCCTCACATTCCTCTTCTCCTCTTCACGCTCTTCCACCTCTCCATGCCCCCCTGCTCCTCCATCTCCTGCGCCCTCATTGCCACATTCAAACTCCATTTCGCCTCCGTACTCGGCAACAGCCACCCTTTGTTTCTCTTTCTCCTTCACCCTTCCTGCTACATCTTCCCTCCCTTTGTGTCGTTGGTCCTTAGACCCCTCCATTCCTCTCACTGCTCTCCCCCTCCTCTCCATCCTCCCGCCGCTCTCCATTTCCCACCCCTNCCTGCCTGGCCCATCCTCCATGCCCACTTTTGCTCCACACCTCATGCCACTGCTCCACCCTCCACCCCCACCTCCGCTCCATCCTCCCCCCATCCCGTTGTTGCTCCATCTACCTTAGTTCAGCAACATGCTCCTCTCCACGTCCACTTCTCCGTGTGACGGTAAAAAATAAATTAATAAATAAAAATTTTAAATTTAATAATATTAATAATATTTATTAATAGTGTTTAATAATAATAATATAAATAGTATTACTTATTAAAAATTATTATTAACAAACAAAAAACTATATTATAATAATTATTATTATTATTATAATTTTTTTATTATAATTATTAAAAAAAAGAGAATCGTGGCGAGATGGCATCATACATTGAATAAAAATAAATCCATGTTCAGCGCTGAGAAAATTCCAGCAATCATCAGATCAATGGACGCTATGTTCGATCAAATCAATGAGAAAATTAACAAGAATTACGAGGAACTCCACATAAAAATCAAACATACCAATGACGATTTGACATCAAAGTGGATACAATTTACTTCATGAAAAGAGAATAGCTTCCTCACTCTACAAGAAGACCAAAAGAAAAATCAAGCAGTTTTAACCACCAACTTGGATAGATTACAAATCTCCAATTACCTACAACCAAACTCTCCAAGAACTCTGAAGCAGCCAGATCCTCTATTCAGCATGTCGTCCTCTAACGCATATACATAAGGATGCCAAATACGGGTGAAAGTCAAGTTACCCAAGTACGATGGGGATGAATGACAATGCATAGCGTGGATTAACAAAGTTGAGGAATACCTAGACATCCACAACATCCATTATGATGGTGAGAAAATTAAATACGCCTCCATGCATCTAGAAGGAAACGCTTACAACCAGTACTTATGGTGGAAGAATACTGCAAGAATATGTTCTTACAACTCGGTTAGCTTTAGGAATGACCTCATCAAAAGATTCCAAGGCGTTGAAGAAAAAGACTTCTTTGCCAAAATCATAAGGTTACAACAAAAAAACAGTGTCAATGAGTACACCTCTGAATGGGGGGCACTGTCAACTCGAGTCCGAGAGTTAACCGATGACCAATGATTTCAGACCTACATACACGATCTAAAACAACATATCCATGATGAACTAGAGTTACACAACATGTCTACCATGGAGGAAGCATGGCGTAAATCCAAGATTATTGAAAGCAAATCCTTTCATACAAATGTCGACCAAGACAACTCCAAAAGAACCCCCTCCATTCAGGATACATAGGAAATCCAAGGTATACACTGCCTCAACTTAGGGAAGGAACAAAGCCCAGTTTAGAGGCTCGAAGAATAAAATAAGGAAAATGTAAGTTCTATGGAGGCAAATGGGATACTAAGCACAGATGCCTACAAAAGAAATTATATGCTTGTGAAGCAGAGCTAGAATTCAATGAACCAATTGAGAATGATGTAAATAGCCAAGAGGACTACCACACAGTAATCGAGGACGACTCCCCACAAATCTTATTAGCCGCTATTACCGAAATCTCCCAACCGCAAACATTGAAGATTAAAGATCATATAAAAAATAATAATGTCATAGTTCTCATCGACTTTGGTAGCAACCATAACTTCGTTAATAATGTCAACCTTGCTAAAGTATTTAACCTATTTATTCGTCCAGTACCTAGCTTAACGGTTATGGTAGCATATGGCAAGAAGATTGACAATGTGGGAATATGTCACAAGGTTAAGTTACAAATGCAAGAATATAACTTAGAATCAGATTTATTTGCGACACCACTGGGAGGAATCGGTGTAGTATTAGGAATACAATGGTTACAAACCTTGGGTACATACTCTCCAAATCACCAAGAACATTTTATTGAATTCCATGCGTTCAGGAAAAAACACAAATGATATGGTTTCCGCCCACCTCCAATACAACTCGTTAGATCACATCAGAAGGAAAATCTATGTTGGAAAGACACACCAATGTACATACCTCAATGTCAAGAAATGGAGATTCTAACAAGCGAAGGAAATATGAACAATCAACCAAAGATACAAGGGTTGATTCAAAAACATCCAAGATGTTTCAAGAGTTACCTATGGTGCTCCCACCAAACTGAAAAACCAAATACATAATCAAAATAGAACCAGGGACAAAACCTGCCAATAACAACCCATACAGATATCCTCATTAGAGACTTTATGACAATTCACATAATCATTATCGTCAATTAAGCTTTGAGGACAAAGCTTCCCTCAACGGGAAGGCAATGTGACAAATAACAAATTTAAATATTAAACTAGGTTAATTAATGTAATTTAACTAAGAGGTGACTTGAAAAGTCACCTCTCTTCCCCACTTAAGGTGAAAATTACCAAGGCTCCTATTATGTAAATCATCTTTTCTATTTATAAAATATACATTTCTACATTAAGCTCCTTGTTTTCATTTCTTTTTCTCTTCAAAAGGACCAAAGTCTTATCCTAGAAAATATTGCTACTACTATTAGCGTTTATTGTTTATGCATAATTGGGGTTTATTAGACCTACATCTATCTCATTAACATTATTATTGTGGTTTAAGACTTAATAAACATTGTTCCTATGCTTGGTATTTAAAACATATGATTAGAATTTTGTTATGATAAAATGTGAAGGGCTTAAGTCATAAGAACTAGCCATATGGTATTAAAGTTTAGATCCCATGTGATAAATATATGAAGATCCATTCATGGCATATTTCATATTCCATGAACCTTGGCTTAACTAAGTCAACGAAGATATGGGTAGTGGTTTTGATACAAAATCGTATTTCGAACACCAAAATGCATTTGTGGTTTTAAACTATAGGCATGAGGGTAAAATATAATGATGTTGGTGGTGGACATGGTGGCGGAGTAAATGATCCTTGGGATGGGGAAAACTCAAACCCTATGCTTGGTATGTCATGGATGAAAGAACCATTTTGTCACTACTATGGGTATGCTCTATTCGGATATCTTTTTTTGTCAATGCGTGGAGGATTGCTTGCTCTGCACCTTGGGAAGGTATTCTCTTCACCTAGGTTTATAGTGTTATTAATTTGTTGTTTTTAGACAGAGGATTGGAATACTTCTAACGGGCCTCTTTTCCTTTTTGCAGGTGACATGGATTCCATTCGCGGGTTGTGCTGTCTAACAGAAAGTCAGCGAATACCCTTCACGGGTAAGCCCTATAAGAACAATATTTGAACTGTTACTTTTACATATAAATGTTTTTAGCACAGTTTTGATCTCGGTGTTGTAATGGTGAATGATTTGGTTAAGGGTTTCGACTGTGTAAGGTTATTTTTATATTAAAGGGCATCCATAGATGGGTATGAAATTATGGTGTTTATGATGTTTTGAGTATGGCATCTTCGGGTCATGACTGTCACGACTCGGCTTTGTAATTTACTTTGGGTTGGTAGATTAAACATATGACTTTGATGGTTAATGAAAACTCTACATTTTAGTTTTAATGATGGGTCTTAAATTATGGCAGTACCATTGCTTGCGATGGTGCCTTTGTCGAATCGCAACTGTGTAGTTTTATTTGTAAATTATAGAAGGTATAATTGTATCCATTCATAGCCGGGGTTTATTCATTGATACTGTCACTAGCTTGGCAAGGCTGTGACCCTATGTATTTCGCTTTCTATACTTAAACACTTGTTTTGGTATTTAAATGGAGGTTCCACGTATTGGTTTTAAATGATTTAGTTTAGCTTACAGCCATGCCATTGCTGGAAATGGAACTCTTGTGAATTCACAGTTGGGTATTTTCTGATGGGAAATGTTTATTTTAATGGTGAATCATGATGTATTTTACTTACCTGCGATTCAAATTGGGGATTGAAGTAATCTTGAATTCTCATTGTGAAATGTGGATTCTGTATCTGTGATAGAGTAGACAATAGTTTTTTCACATGGATTATGTTAATGGGTTTTCTTTAATTCTCGGCTGTGAGCCTTGACAAAGAATGCAGCATGTATATTTTGTATATATTAATGTGGAACATTGACAGAGCAATGATTTCGATTATGGCTTAATACTGGGTTTTGGGTTTGAGCTTTGATAGTTGCGATTCCAACCCTTTAGTGGAAGTGTAGCTTGTGTGAAGTTTCGATGTTTATTCCTTTATGTAATTTAGTTTCTTAAACATAGTTTCTTTTGAATTATGTGGAAATTTGTAAATCCTTGCAGAGTTGTCAATTTTTTCCAATCGAATCCTACAGGATTTGATGCCTATCGTGGTTTGCTATAACCTCTGTTTTTAATGACACGCACCCATGGGATTCGATCATGGGATGTGTTGGTCTATGTTTTAATGTTATATTGATGGATTTGGTCTTGGAAGAAATGTTGACATGATTCGATCACAAGACCTTTGAATGGATACGATATTTCAATAATGAGTTTGTATTAGTTTTAGGTTTTATTCTTAATGGGATAGTAGATAGTGTGTTTATTGTTTATAATAATCGTGCTCACATACATTGATAGGTCTTGATGGCTAGCATATGATATGGGCAAAGTTTAGAAAGTGAAAAATATTTGTTTGTAATTTGTTTATGGTAATTGGTAGGTTTTTAAAATAGGTTAACTGTGTTTTATCTTGTGTTTATATATATTGTTCAAAGTTTCAGCAATGATGATTAAGTTATGATTTTATGCATAGAATTTATACTAAAGCTATAATTAATAGTTTTGTTGATTATAATTACTAGAAGCTTGTTGGCAATATGAAATATTCCAGCAGAGAAAATATTTAAAGTTAGTTTTTAAATAGTTCTAGGTTGATAAGTTCCTCAGTGAGGGTTAGTAAGATTTAGGTACAAAATATATAATATTATTTTTATGTTTTGAACTTGAAAATAATAAATAGGAAATATAACATAATTTAAAAATCTAGACTCTGTTTAAAGAAATACCTCTGTCAAAGAAGACTGAAATTAACCTATAAATGATGAAAAAAAATGCAGACAATAACAAAAATAAAACCCTCCTACAGAGGTGGTAGTCCATCATTATAAATATGAATAAGATATATTTGCCTAACTAGAATATCATGTTTGAATAGATAACATAACCTAACCTGTGTTAAAATAAATACGTGGGTTAGGGAATTATAATTTAGCCTTTAAGTGAAGAAAGAAGTAATACAAAAAATAACCCAGCTATAGAAGACATACACAAATTATCCATTCATAATTTAATATAATTCTTTAATAAGAAAACTTGTGTATCTTGCAAGGGAAAAAACAAGAACCTCATACCTGCAAGTTGAAGCTATTTTAATGGTTGAAAATCCCGCACACTCAAATACCTAGCATTAACAAATTCATAAACAGATTTGACTTCCATTCAGATAACTGAATAAATTGTGAACTACTAGGTTCCACCCAACCATGACTCAAATTGTTCATGGTTTCAATCTGGATCTCTCCAAGCTAGTTCCAACATGCAAGTAGCTTAGAGCTCTGTTGGAGCAGGGTCCCGCAGCTACAGGAGAAGCTGCCATTTTGGCGGATAGATAGTTTTGACGAAGATGAAGAGATAAGGTAATGCTATGATGCCGTAGCATGTTTCTAGCTGCAGAGCATAGCCAGAAACCGTGACTGTTGGGATAGAGAAGTCAAGGAAGACAACAGTACCTGAGCGACCGAGAAGAGAAAGCTCACCGAATGCATTGAAGGCAGCGGTGGAGATAGGAGGGATTAGCTACCCTCATAAAGGAAAAGGAGTGACGAGGCTGAGGTATTGAAGATGAAGGATAGAAAAGAGGGAAGCAACGCCGGTACCCATGGTCAGCGCTGGGAAGCATGGAAGACTTCAGGAAGCCGTGGTGAAGGGAAACGGTGCACGGTACCCATGGTCAGTGCCGGGAAGCATGGAAGACTACAGAGAGCAGTGGTGTGACGAAAAGTGGCTACTCCAAGTATAGATATGCCTACTATCACTAGTTAGGGTTTTTGGGTTACTGTTGGGACAGGCCCACAGTGTTGTAATGGTGAGACCTTCGGGCCACCTATAAAGGGATGTATTTTGTATTGTATAAGGGTTGGTTGGTTGGTTGATTGGTTGGTTGTTTAGACAATAGGAGGTTGGGCAGTTAGACAAATAGACATTGTTAGACAGTTGTATTATAGAAGCCAAGCTCTGGTTCTGTTATTAGCTGTAGCTATCTTACTAAAACCAGTAGCTGGCTCAATGAGCTGTATGTAACAATCCGCAAGGATTGACAGAGAGGGAAGAAGATATTGTAGAGAAGAAATATAGAGATATAAAAGAGATCTAAGAAAGAAGGGCTCCAGGCTGTGTGCGGAGTTACCAAGAAGATCTCTAGCTGCGTATGCGGTGCAGCAGAACTGTGTTTACTTCCCCTGAGTTATAATATAGAAACACAGTTCTGTGGACGTAGCTTCCATCCTGGAAGTGAACCACGTAAAACCTCAGTGTTATGTGATTGATTCATGTGATTGCGTTTATTTGTTGTATATGTCATTCATTTACATGAACTTTGCTTACAAGTTGAATGTATGTATGTGTTATTCAATTTGCAACAGTATAGAAGGATAAATATAAGTTAAAGTATTTAAGCACCCTGTATAAGAGTTTGTCTATGTTTCGCTCAAGACAGTTAAGAGTCGCATTGTTAATTAGCATTGTATGCTGAAGTCCCATGAGTTGGACACAAGTAACTTGAAGTACGCTGAGCCGCAGCGGTAGGATATCGCAGGGAGGCAATATCGCACCATCAAAGGAGCTGTGGTGCACTGCAGTTAAGGATCTAGCGTAAGAGAGAGTTACGTGTTTCCCAGGCCGCAGCGGTGTGATAAGGGCTAGAGTCATCATGAGGAAGAGGAAGCTATGTGTCGCGGAGAGAGAGATCTCGCAGGCTAGGAAGAACCGCAAGACACGCATAGGATGCAACAAAACCTGGTCGAAGACACTTGAGTCTTTGGCCAACCCATTAGAATCACTTCGGGTGAGACTTTAAGCCGCTCTGTAGTCTGTCTCCGAAAGGGCCAGTGATCTAGGGGTGTTGTTGGTACATTACAGTAAACCCGGGTCTGCCCATAGTGCCCAACAAATGGTTTTGTTGTCGGATTTGAAAAAACTGAGCACTGATGTTCTGTTGGCATCCTACTAGAGACGAACTCAATGAGTGGGTTGGGTCTAAGGAGAAAGAGTTTTCCAAATGAGAGAACAAGAGTACTAGACTGAGCACAGAGGACTGGTTACAAAAGCATATCTTTACAGACCTGCATACGATATTTTTTGCGACCTATGGAAACGAGCTTTACAACTGGTTATCAAAGTTGACAGATAAGAATATATTCAAGAAAAAGAGGAACATTGTTTGGACACCGGAGATGATTCAGACTGTGAAGAGTCTTGATAACCCCATCACGAGAGCAGTAGACTTCTAGATTTCGAGTGTGCTGGAAGGCTTCGTCACAGAGTTTGTAATTGAACAGAGAAAAAGTTTCAGCGAGGCTGAGCGGTACTTCTTCAAAGGATATCGTGGTAAGTACCTAAGATCTCTAAACTTGTCCATTAAGATGTTATTACATGAAAAAGGAACAATGGATCTAGTTTCAGATGAATAAGTAAAGATAGTAATGTCACAAGAATTTGAGAGTGATTTTGATGACAATGGACGTACACGTAGTGGAAAGAAATATAAAGTAGATTTCAGATCTCCCATATTTGAAGATAGTGCAGATAATACTAGACAACAGAGTCATAGTACCACAGGAAGAACAGAAGGGGGTATTCCTTACCATCCCTACACCCCACAAAAACAAACTGGGACTCAGAGCAATCCCATAGGAACTCCATCTAGTAGCTCACAGACAGTACATACTACCACTACATCACCTCCACCTACACCGCCGAGTAGTAGTAACACAACAAATCAACATCCACCACGTAGAAATAGAATGGGGGATGATATGAAGCTACCTATATTTAAGGGAACTGGGGCAGAGGACCCAGAGCAACATTGGTTTCTATGTGAGCCATGTGGACCATTAAAGGAATTCAAGATGATAATATTAAACTTGTACAGTTGGTCACCACACTAAGAGAACGAGCCTTAACATGGTATATGAAGTATGTCGCAGTACCCAGAACACTTGTCCAGGTCCGGACCACCATGATTAAAGAGTTTAAGAAACCTAAGTCTGAGTCACAGTGCATTACAGAGCTCAAAGATATCAAGCAGTTACCTACAGAGTTAGTGTGGGACTTTGATCAGAAATTCAAAGCCATTATAGACAAAGTCAACTTTGAATTTGCGCCGGAGCAGCATAAGGAATGGTTTATTGCAGCACTGCTCCCTCACATCAGACTACTATTAATGCAGCAGAAACTATAGATGCAGGATGACGCGTTGGATATGGTGATGAAACTAGAGGCTTCCCCTCTAGCTGAGACTAGTACAGGCATGACAACTTTACAAAACCAGTTGGCTAATCTCATGTTACAGTTGCATGAGCTTAAGAAAGAGAAAGAGGTTGCGCAAGACATATGGTGCGTAAGATGTAAAGCACAAGGCCATACTAAAGACAACTGTCCAGTTTTTGTAGAATATCTAGCAAGCGGGGCTCCTAACCTCTTACCACAGACCCACGGGCTGTGGTGTGAAATATGCAAAACGCAAGGACATCTACCTCAGCAGTGCCCTCTACATCAGAAGTATGTGCAGACACCTAAGAACTTATACTGCGTCTTCTGCAAATCAGTAGGCCATGATGAACATGATTGTAGAGCCTATGATATCATGTTAGATAGAAAACATGATGTGTACAGAGTCCAATCAGAGACACAGGGTCCAGCAGCAGGACCACAGCATGATCCGGCTCATGTTGGCCGTGGCGGAGGATTCAGAGGATGAGGACGTGGAGGAGGCTTTGGCCATGGTCATGGACCAGTCACTTGTTATAACTGTGGAGTTTTAGGAAATTATGCTAGGGACTCTCAGAGCCCCACCACTACATGCAACTATTGCAAATCTTACGAACACGCTATAGAATAATTTCCTACCTTGATAGCTAAGATCAGAGAACCTAAGCCAGCAGTACACCAGGACATCCAGCTTATTGTTGCTGAGTAGCAAGAACCAGAACCAAGAGTCAACATAGTGACTCACAGTGGTGTTTCCGCCAGTGGGGCATTACAGGATACTGAAAAGAACACAGGTTAGGAATGGGTGCGCAAAGCTCCTAACAAAGCAACACCACTTGACCTATAGAAGAATAAACAGACATTTTAGGAAGCTAAGACTTTCTTTGATGACCGTATGCAATCTGGATCGTAGGTACCACCGTCTAGGGGCGTACCGCAGCAAGCACCTTGTGGTGTTAGCCCTGTACAGATATCGTAGGCTACCACATCGGGTACATGCGACGAGGACGGGTTGACAGGAAGTGTACAGTCCTTCCTACGGAGTTGTTTAAAACTCGTAAGAAATGAGAAAGCTATCGGAGAACTTCAACACATCATAGATCAGTGTCAGCCATCCTCTTCCGTGAGAAGTACACAGCGTGCTATTCATAGCATTATGGGACACACAAGAACAGGAAGAGAGATGTGACTCATAGCACAGGTTGGAGAATTTGAAATGGATGAGGTGATCCTAGATCTAGGATCAGAGGTAAATGTTCTGACTAAGCAGACATGGGAGCACATGGGTAGCCCTAAGATAGTCAGATCGCCTATCCAACTGAGATTAGATAATCAGCAATGGGTATCACCATTGGGTCGATTACCGCAGGTGCCAATTGACATTGACAGAGTTCGCAGCTCTGTGGACTTCGAAGTTATAGAAATCATTGGCGATAGTAGACCATACCCAGCATTACTAGGAATTGATTGGGTGATCGGTAACATGGCCGTTATCGACCTCAAGAGAAGACAAATGACCTTTGAGGACACACAGATCTGGGTCATCCCACCACTAGATCCTCTTCAGGGCCCTAGATACATTGAACCCATCCGAGCAGAGGAAGAGGCATGTAACATGGAGAGTCTCTATCAGATGACCGCGAACCAGAGCAACTACATCAATCCAACCACAGAAGGGAACATTAGTTGGCAATGCGACAGCTCATGCACATTGGATTCGGATGTTGGTCTAGAGAACTGGTAGAACAAACTTTACGAAGTCTCAGCATGCAGATGTGCGTACATGACTAAGTCACTGCAATGGATTGGTGCAGAGATCAATGAGATTCCATCATTTTATGGTCTAACAGATATCGAGGAATTCCTCACGCAGTTCGAGCAACAAATTCCTCATGAGCAAAGGATCGCAACTATGGACCTTGTAGTACGAGCCACACCTACAAGATGGTGGTATACACATAAAGAAAATATCGCATCATGGGACGTTCTTAAGAGATTGATGGTGATCAGATTCTCTACCGGCAGAGAGTATGTCCAGCAGAGATACACAGGAGAAAGTGGCCCCAGGTCACATATTCAGATATGTGAACAGAATTGGTTGAAAATTCCCGAGGATGAATGGGTTCATCGATTCATTCACACTTTGGACACAGTTCCAAGGAACTGGTACACATAGACTGAATTGTGCAAGGGAACGACTACATGGCCACTTAACATAGACAACTTTCTACTCACCTTTGCTTTTGAATCTGAGTATCCAAGTGTTGATCAGGCCTTAGATGTAATAAAGAGTAAGATATTTTAGGTCTGTACCCTATCAGTACATACTCAACCTAAGTGGGCCTTCCAGTTAGCAGATGCGCTCGAGTGCTATAACTTTGAAGCAGAACTAGAGGAAGAGGATGAGGATCCTTGCAACATCAACATTCCAGAGTCAGAGGGGGCTCGCGATGTTAATGGACCAAAGTTGGAAATTCCAGCGATCACAGAGCCCATCAAGACTAAAAAGATCAATATACAGAAACAAAACCAAATTTTTCCTCTATTGGAGACTATTGAAATGATGAAACAGTCGGACAGATTCCATACTTGCTCCATGACTATCAGGACCTATTTCCCACCAAGTTCACAGAGATGAAGGGAATAGTTGGCGACCTAGGAGTAATGAGGATACCATTGAAGGAGGATGCCAGACCAGTTAAGCAGCGTCCTTACAGATTAAATCCGCGCTATAAAGAAAAAGTTAAGGATGAGATCGATAAGATGCTAGCAGCAGGCATCATTGAGCCCGTAGAAGAAAGCGAATGGGTTAGTCTCATGGTCGTACAAGAAAAGAAAACTAAACGAGACATCAAGATCTATGTCGATCTACACAAACTCAACGATGCATCGCTTCATGATCCATTTCTGACGCCCTTCACTGGTGAAGTGCTAAACAATGTGGGAGGACAGGAGGTCTACTCCTTCACTGATGGATTTTCAGGCTATCACCATATCAGAATTCATCCAGAAGATCGATCTAAGACCACCTTTGCAACATAATGGGGCTCATTCCAGTATATGGTAATGCCCTTTGGTCTTAAGAATGCACCATCTATCTTTTCTAGAGTAGTAGTTGCTGTATTTAAAGAATACATCCATAAATTCCTAGAAATGTATTTCGATGATTGGACTATATTTGGATTAATTGACAAGCACATAGGAGATTTAAGACTGATGTTGGAGAAATGTAGGCAGTACCAGATTTATCTAAACTTGAAAAAATGTATATTCTGTGTGCCATTCGGTATTTTGTTGGGTCACATTGTTTGCAGACAAGGCTTGATGGTATATCCTGCAAAGATTGCCATCATTGTAAATCTTTCGGCACCCAACTCAGTCAAACAATTAAGGACAGTACTTGGTCATACCGGGTACTACAGAAAATTCATCAAGGGCTACGCAAAGATTACAGCACCAATGGAAAAAATGCTAAAGAAAGATGTACAATTCCTATGGAATGAGGAATGCCAATAGAGTCTAGACACACTTAAAGAGAAGATGGTTACAGCGCCCATCTTAGTATTTCTAGACTGGACTAAGCCGTTCCATGTACATTTGGATGCATCTGGCATCACACTAGGGGTTGTTTTATCACAACCAGGAGAAGGAGGTATTGATCATCCTATCGTATACTCCAGCAGAAAGCTATCGACAGTAGAAAAGAACTACACCATGACAGAAAGAGAAGGCTTAGCTATGGTGTACGCTCTACAGAAGTTCAGGCACTACCTATTGGGTGCCTCGTTCAATATGTTTACTGACCATTCTGCATTGAAGTATCTGGTCAATAACCCAGCGTTAGGGGGAAGAATATGCAGATGGTTACTCTTATTCCAGGAGTATGATTTTGAAATCATTGTGAAACCAGGTAAATTGAACGTCGGACCTGATCACCTGTCACGAATAGACTGAGGAGAAGAGCCAAGTAACCTAGAGGACAATTTGCCAGATGCGTAGTTGTTTTCTATCCAGATCACAGACGACTACTATGCTGATATCATTCAGTTTCTCACTACAGGATTGGCGCCTGTTGAGTTTACTAAGCATCAAAAGAAGCAGTTGGTTGTTAAAGCAGCAGACTTCACCCTGATCGCAGGACAACTATACAAGTTAGGTCTAGATGAAGTTCTGCGTAGATGTGTGATGCTGCATGAAAAAGAGGTTATTATTAGAGAGGCACATTCAGGTACCGCAGGAGGTCATTTCGTAGGAAAGCCGACTGTGCAGAAAATCTAAGTTGTAGGATTATGGTGGCCTACGTTGCACAAAGACACTAAGGAATTTTACAGATGCTGCGATATCTGCCATAGGGTAGGAAAACCCTCGCGACGAGAAGAAATGTCACTACGACCACAGATTATGCTCCACGCATTTGACAAGTGGGCTATAGACTTTGTGGTTCCTATCAACCCACCAGGAAAATGAAATGGTGTGAGATATGTCATCACTGGAATAGAGTACCTCACCAGGTGGGCAGAGGCCAAAGCAGTAAGAAATTGTGATGCTACTACAGCCGCATAGTTCCTTTTTGAAAATATCATCAGTAGATTTGGATGCCTAGTAATTTTGATGAGCGATCAAGGCACACATTTCTTGAACCGCACCATTGAGGCCTTGACAGAAGAATTCCAGATGTAGCACCATAAGATCACTCCCTACCACGCACAAGCTAATTGTACGGTGGAGGCCTTTAACAAGATTTTAGAAAATGATCTTACGAAGATCTGCAGCAGCCAAAGGAATGATTGGGACCTCAGAGTTAACGATGTATTATGGGCGTATAGGACTACGTGCAAGAAGATCACATGACACACACCTTTCAGCTTGGTGTATGGACAGGAGGCTGTTATGCCTACGGAGTATATTATTCCCAGTCTAATAATTGCTCAGATCACTGGGATGGTTGATACAGACACGGTGCATGAAAGGCTAGCACAGCTGCTTGCCTTAGAGGAAGACAGATTCATCGCTGGATTCCATCAGAAAGTGCAGAAGGCACGAGAGAAAGCTTGGCATGATAGACACATTAAGAATAAGACCCTTCATATTAGAGACCTAGTACTCCTATATGACAGTAAGTTTATTAAGTTTTCAGGGAAGTTCAAGACGCATTGGTTGGGGCCATATCAGATACAGCAAGTTACAGAGTGAGGTGTCGTTCAGCTCAGCAAACTGAATGGGGAGCTTCTTCCTACATTGATTAATGGCAGTAGGCTCAAGCTCTATAGCGATTGCCACTCCACCTCTCAGCCCTAGCTTAGACAGCTTAGGTGGTGCAGATGTCTAGTGTAGTTGAAAGGAGGCATCGCACTGGGAATTAGTCTACACCGGCAGGTATTTTAAGTATAAGGAATCGCATAAGGATGGTTCATTTTTCATAAGTCATAAGCGGCTTGATGTGAAAAAAAAAGAAAAAAAAAGCAGCTCTTAAGTTTGTTTTGAGTAGGTGATGCGATGGATCATCGCAGCAATGCGATGATTCTCCGTGCCACGTACCCAGTTTGACAACACGACAAAGGGCTAGTCAAGTCACCTTCTGGCAGGCAGTTAATAAAGAAATGACCGGTATACCTTACCGTAGATTTGGAAACAGCATAATTAATTTTCTAGATTTGGCAAATCTTCGATGAGGCCAGCACCTTGCACACACGTTTCGAGGGAAACGTGATCGGATTTCAGCACTCAATGAGGATCGGGATGATGGTTGTTGTCTCATACATGCAATTAATATGACCAACGGGTTCAACCTAGATGACCGTTGCATCCAGGATTATTGCCTTGGGCATAAAAGCAGGAATTATTCATTCAGGCGGGTTACATTTGCAAAGACCCGAGAGCTATAGAGTAAGTTATTGAGTTTCCCTGTGCAAAGCTAATTCCGTTACAGAGTGCTGTGATTTCCATAATTCGCAACCATTGCCTGTCCATAGTATTCCACCGAGTGGGTTCTATCTGAGGAGGAACCTATAGAATCCATTGTGAAACGCTTCAAGCGTGGAGGCCTCACGTCCGCTATGACGCCGCCGCCCAAGGTTGTGAAATTAGATACATCACAGGTCAGACAACTGCCAAGGATGAGGAGTCAAGTGCAGGATGTCAAATACATCATGAAAGTCTCTACTGAAGGGAAGAAGAAAGACGAGCCGATCACTGAATATAAGAAAGTAGAGCAGAAGAATGATGAGAAGAAATCTCCCGCCAGGAAGAAAGTAAAAATGAGAAAAATAAGGCAACGGGAGAAGGCAGCTGACCTAGCTGATCAACTAAGAGAAGAACAAGATATTTCTAAGGCAAAGAAATGACAATCTACAGACCACAGACATCATGACTACCTGGAGCGATTTGCTTAGAAGAAAAGTGAAACAGGGAAGCAACTCAAACCAGTAGAGCTCCAGCGTGCAGACAAAGGCTTGTTCTTGGAATGGAATTCATGGTTTGTTTTTCCTTCATATGAAAGGATCCAGACTGAATGAAATGTTTCGAGAAGGATGGAAGATATAGATTTATATCTTCCTCATAGCGTGAGTTCTAACCTATATAGAGAAGAGAGGATATCTGGGGAAGGCTTCTCAGAAGCTTAGGATCCTTAAGAGAGCCACTCACCTATGGAAAAATATGCGAGACCTATGAACTAAGAACACAGAATACTCTAGTATTAGTCAAGCTATGCTTGACGTGGCACAAGAGCCTGTCGAGGCTATGCAGAACGAAGTCGCAGGAATTCGGGACAAGTTTCAATGGACTTAGCAGGAAGCCAAGGAGAAGCTACAGCAGGAGAAGCTCGCTGGTAGTGGCTCGGGGACGAGCCACAAGTAAGTGTTAGGGGACTGTTGGAGCAGGGTCCCGTAGCTACAGGAGAAGCTACCATTTTGGTGGATAGACATTTTTGGCGAAGATGAAGAGATAAGGTAAAGCTACGATGCCGTAGCATGTTTTTAGCTACAAAGCAGAGATGAAAACCGTGACTGTTGGGATAGAGAAGTCAAGGAAGACAACATTACCTGAGTGTCCGAGAAGAGAAAGCTCACCCACTGCATTGAAGGCAGTGGCAGAGAAATGAGGGCTCAGTTACCCTCATAAAGGAAAAGGAGTGACGAGGCCGAGGTATTGAAGACGAAGGATAGAAAAGAGGGAAGTAGCGCTGGTACCCATGGTCAGCGCTGGGAAGCATGGAAGACTGCAGGAAGCTGTTGTGAAGGGAAGTGGTGCACAGTACCCATGGTCAGTGCTAGGAAGCATGTAAGACTACAAAGAGCAGTGGTGTGACAGAAAGCAGCTACTCCAAGTACATATATGTCGACTGTCACTAGTTAGGGTTTTTCGGTTACTGTTGGGATAGGCCCACAGTGTTGTAATGGCGAGACCTTCGGGCCGCCTATAAAGGGATGTATTTTGTATTGTATAAGGGTTGGTTGGTTGGTTGGTTGGTTGGTTGGTTGGTTAGAAAATAGGAGGTTGGGTAGTTAGACAAGTAGACATTGTTAGACAATTATATTATAGAAGCCGAGCTCTGGTTCTGTTATTAGCTGTAGCTATCTTACTAAAACTAGTAGCTGCCTCAATGAGCTGTATGTAAAAATCCGCAAGGATTGACAGAGAGGGAAGAAGATATTGTAGAGAAGCAATATAGAGATAGAAAAGAGATCTAAGAGAGAAGGGCTCCAGGCTGTGTGTGGAGTTACCCAGAAGATCTCTAGCTTCATATGCGGTGCAGCAGAACTGTGTTTACTTCCCCTGAGTTATAATATAGAAACACAGTTCTGTGGACGTAGCTTCCATCCTGGAAGTGAACCATGTAAAAACTCAGTGTTATGTTATTGATTCATGTGATTGCGTTTATTTGTTGTATCTGTCATTCATTTCCATGAACTTTGCTTACAAGTTGAATGTATGTATGTGTTATTCAATTCGCAGCAGTATAGAAGGATAAATATAAGTTAAAGTCTTTAAGCACCATTTATCAGAGTTTTTCTATGTTTCTTTCAAGACAGGTAAGAGTCACAGTGTTTATTAGCCTTGTATGTTGAATTCCCTTAAGTCGGACACAAGTAACTCGAAGTACACTGATTCGCAGTGGTAGGATATCATAGGGAAGCGATATCGCACCATCAGAGGAGCTGTGGTGCACTGCGGTTAAGGATCTAGCGTAAGAGAGAGTTACGTGTTGCCCAGGCCATGACGGTGCGATAAGGGCTAGAATCATCGCGAGGAAGAGGAAGCCGCGCGTCGTGGAGAGAGAGATCTCGTAGGCTAGGAAGAGCCGCGAGACATGCACAGGATGCAACAAAACCTGGTCGAAGACACTTGAGTCTTTGGCCAACCCATTAGAATCACTTCGGGTTAGATTTCAGGCCACTCTGCGGTCTGTCGCTAAAAGGGCCAGTGAGCTAGGGGTGTTGTTGGTACATTACAGTAAACCTGGGTCTGCCCATAGTAACCAACAAGCTCCTAAGGTAAGGCTTGCCTATCTAGGATATTAGGTTCTGTATCAGTTTTCCTTTTTTCCTCTTAGGCAAAATGTTCTCCAGTAAATCTCTTCAATATCATTAGTTTTTCAAAATTAAGCTAGCATTATTAGGATCTTTAACTGAGAGAATAACAAGTAAAACAATCAAACACAAGAGACAATGAACACAGTGATTTTCCTCAGGGAAACCATAAATGGATAAAACCTTGCAACTTCCTCAGTGATAGAATCAACACCAAAATGGTAAAATCCCAAAACAGTAAGAGATCTCTCGATAGCAGTAATCTTCTTCCTATCTAGCCCCAGTTTCTTCTCCTTCCTCAACTATGCGCTACACTTGAGTGTGTATGAGTTTTGTGCTAAATAGAGAGTCCAACTCTCTATTTATACTAATCCTGACATGAATAAAACCCTACTAGGGTTGATCTCTACTAGGAGATTCTAATAACCCTAGTGCCCTGGAACTATGGGGAATTTAACCCTTAGACAATCGAAGGGTTACCCACAATGACTTGACATGACTTGTTTACATTATTGATCCTCCCAATCAGAAAATTGGGGCATGACAACATGACTCAATTACATTATAGATACATCCTAGAATAAACATTGGGTTATAATAAATAAGATACATAGATGAATATATTCTGAAGTTACAAATACATCAACACTCCCTCTTAACTAGGAAGGTATTCTTTCAACACAATTTTCAGCACTGGCCTTCTTCTCTGTATCAGCTGGATCATCTCGTCATCTGAATCTTCAATTATTCTTAGTCTTCAATTAATCTTCGTCTTCAATTCATGTTTGTCTTCAAGTCATATTCATCTTTGGATCTGGATCATCATGGGACACCATCACTAGATCTAGTTCATTACTCGATTTGGATCATCACTGGACATCATCACTGGATCTGGATCATCACTAGGCATCATCACTGGATCTGGATCATCACTGGATCTTGATCATCACTTGATCTGGATCATCACTCGATCTAGATCAACATCAGTACTATCTCATGATTCTTCTCATCACCAGAAGTTCTACAAAGCCAACCCTTTTTCATGTTGGTTGTAGGACTAGCCTCCATGTAGGTCTTCTTCAGCACTTATATCTGATCAACACATGATCGAAGAAAGGCTCATCATTTCTATCTGATCAACACATGATCAAAGATAGATACTGCACTTACATCTTATAAACACATGATCAAATAAAGGCACATCATTTGTATCTTATCAACATATGATCGAAGATAGATACTGCACTTACATCTGATCAACACATGATTGAAGAAAGGAACATAGGTTCTATCTGATCAACACATGATCGAAGATAGATACTACACTTACATCTGATCAACACATGATTGAAGAAAGGCACATCATTCCTATCTGATCAACACATGATCGAAGATAGATATTTCACTTACATTTGATCGACACATGATCAAAGAAAGGCACATCATTTCTATCTGATCAACACATGATCGAAGATAGATACTGAAATTACATATGATCAACACATGATCAAAGAAAGGCTCGGCATTTATATTTGATCAACACATGATCTAAGAAGGGCTCTGCACTTACATTCATCCAGGATGGAACACATCCGACCACAATGATGAAAGGGCTTGCACTCATATATGATCTTGTAGGAACCAATCCTACAGTCATATTAGAATGGCCCCTAGTCCTCGACTAAGCTACCTGGTAACTGACTAGGTGCCTCCATTCTCTTAGAGAATGGCAGTTTCCCTTACATCCACGGGGACTTCACTTAGTGAACCTCTCACATAACACGTGCGATCATGGGATATTAAAGAATACCCTTAATTTCAAGAGATATTAACCCAAACTCTTTTTGTTGAAACCTCCTCCCAATACTTAAAACCTCCTCCCCACCCCTTTTTATACCTCAATCCTTATAAACCACCCTACCCATCCCCACCTTAAATCCCTCATCCCCCCAATACCTGCAATATATTGGTTCATTTTTTGATAATTTTAAAACCCACAATATGAACTAACGTGATAGGATATTGGCCAACAAGTGAATCCCCCATGCTTACATTCGACCTCCTTATCGGAATGGCCAACATTCACATCTAACATGGAAGGAACCTAATCCTTTTAGCCTTGATAGAATGGTTCATCCCTTACATCTGATCAAGTGGGAACACATCCCTCTGTCACATCAGAATGGCTTCTCAGTCCTAGATTAAGTTTTTCTTATAACTGACCAAGTGCCTCCAATCCCAGAATGGCAGTTGCCCTTACATTTGTCCTACTCGACAAAATGGCCAACAATCATATCTGATATGGAAGGAACCAATCCTCTTACCATGACATAATAGCTCATCCCTTACATTTGACCATGGAAGGAACCAATCCTCTCACCATGTCAGAATCACTATGGGTCTCATCACTTTCTCTTGGAGGAAACCTCGATCTGGAGAACACCAAGCTTCTCCCTGAAGTACTCAAAATTCATCCTATCCAATGGCTTCGTCAATACATCAGCTATCTGTTTCTCTATCACAACATACTCGAGCTTCACTGCTCCCCTTTTCACCATATCCCTGTTATAGTGGTACTTGATCTCAATATTCTTCGACTTGTCATGGAACACTGGATTCTCTGACAACTTTATGCAACCTTGGTTGTCAGAATGTATACAAGTAGCATCTAACTGGAGATCAAATAAATCAGACAGTAGCTTCCTCAGCCATACCGCCTCACAACTAGCTAAACAAGTTGTGACATACTCTGATTCAACTGTGCTCAGTGCCACATAGGAATGCTTCCTGCTAAACCAAGAGATCACACCTATGCCAATATTGAAAAAACACCCTGGAGTGCTCTTCCTATCGATGGAACTACCTACGCAATCTGAATCAACATAACCCTCCAGGTTAATCTTCTGATTTGCATTGTACTTGAGCCCATAATCAACTGTACCCTTAAGGTACCTCAGAATATGCTTTGCAACAATCAAGTGAACATGTCTCGGATCTATCAGGAACTGGCTCAAGGTGTTCATAGCAAAGCAAATGTTTGGTCTCGTGTTCATCAGGTACATCAAGGACCCAATCATCTGATGATACATCGTAGCATCAACCAACTCAGATGAGGCATCATTCAATAGCTTCAGGTTTGATGCAATAGGCGTGGCCATAGCTTTGCAGTCCATCATCCCAAATATCTTCAAGATCTCTATTGCATACTTCCCTTGTCCAACAAAGATTCCATCTGCACTTTGCCACACCTCCATACCTAGAAAGTAATGCATCATCCCCAAGTCCTTCATTTCAAACTCAGTAGCAATATTTCTCTTCATATCAGTAATCAACCCATCCGTACTTGTCACAAATAGATCATCTACATATAGTAAAAGCATCATTGGGTTGCCATCTTCAACCTTGTAGTAAAGGTTGGAATCTTCTTTACTTTTGGTAAAGCCCATACTGGATAGAAAGTTGTCAATTCTACCATACCAGTTCCTGGGTGCCTGTTTCAAATCGTACAGTGCTTTCTTCAATCTACATCCATCAGACTCTTTGGCATGTGTCTCAAAACCGAGTGGTTGTTCTACATACACTTCCTCTTCTTCTACACCATTCAAGAAAGTAGTCTTGACATCCATCCGGTGTATCTTCATTTCATCACTATATCCAGAGAAAGTACTTATCTGATGGAAGTGTATCTAGCTACAGGTGCAAAGGTTTCTTCATAGTATATTCCTTCTTTCTGAGAGAAACCCCGAGCCACAAATATTTCCTTATACTTTTCAATGCTACCATCTACAGCATGCTTGATCTTGTAGATCCATTTGGAAGTAACAACTGACTTCCCTTATGGTCTTGGGACAACATCCCAAACATCATTTTTCATGATTGATTAATACTCTTTGATCATAGCATCCTTCCATTCTTTCCATTCTACTGCTTCTTCATAACTGGAAGGTTCTTTATCAATGAAATAACATAGTAAAGCTACATACCCAGAGTAGGATCTGGTCCTCTTTCTCTGATATTTTCTTCTGGAGCACCATATCTTTCCACACCTTGTATAAGTTCTCGTACCTAAGCAGGTTTCCTCTTATGAGGGTTCTTCTCCAGAGGTGGATCTACAGGTCTTTGTGGTTCTTCTTGATCTTCTGCTTGAGTTTATTCATTCATGGTTGTATCATGAATTCTTGGTGCTTCTACTTCTTCAGGTTCTTCAATAGGTCTTGTTCTGGATTTGTTGTAAGCTGTGTCTTTATAAAATTTCACATCCCTACTGATGTCAATCTTCTTGTACCTTGGGAAATATATTCTGTAAGCCTTCGAGCTTTCATAATATCCCACAAAGAAACCCTTCTTTTCTGAAGGATCTAATTTTGTTCTCTTCTCTTTTGGAATTTTTATGTACGAAAGATAGCCGAATATTCTAAGATGGTTGACTTCTGGTTTCTTGCTGGAGAAGACTTGTTTAGGAGTCTTGTTCTCGAGTATTATATGTGGAGTACGGTTTTTTACATACACCGTTGTTCTGGCAGCTTCTGCCCAAAGATGCATAGGAATATCTTGATCATGAAGCATAGCTCTTGCAGCTTCCATGATAGTTCTGTTCTTCCGTTCCACAATCCCATTCTATTGTGTATTATAAGGAGTGGAAAACTCCCTCTTAATCCCTAAATCTTTACATAGCTCTTTGAATTCATTTGAAGTGAATTCTCCACCATTATCTGATCGAAATGTATTGATCTTATTTTCAGTGTGGTTCTTGATCAAGGCTTTGAATTCCTTGAATTTGCTGAATACTTCATCTTTGTTCTTCATGAAGTAAACCCATGTCTTCCTAGAGAAATCGACAATGAAAGAAGCACAATATGCATATCCTCTTAGTGATCTTGATGACATAGGACCACATACATCAGAGTGGATGATTTCTAGGATTCCTTTGGCTTTGCTTTTGCTTCTAGGAATTGTCTTCTTTGTATTCTTTCCTTTCACACATCCTTTGCAAACCCCATCATGTTTTGCTTGGAATTCTAGAAGATCTTCAACAACTTTGCTTGCAATTGTTAGTGCTTTGTAATGCACATGTGTAAGCCTCCTATTCCAAAGTTCATTTGGATATACTATGTCATGGACCAAGGCTTGTTTTGGATGACCCTTTAATTTGTAAAATCTTCCTTCTTGTTCTCCAATCACCACCACATCATCGATAATCTTTCCTCTTGGCCACATGATGACTTGTCCATCTATCAATGCAACCCTCATTCCTTTTGCATCTAGTGCAGATATGGAGAGGAGGTTCTTCTTGAGTCCTAGAACAAACAATACTTCCTTCATTGTTAGAGACTTTTCAAAGTCTAGTTTATAGGAAGATTCCACACTACCTTTTATTGGACATTGGTAGTCATCACCTAGCTTCACCTTGTGAGGTGATTCATGTTCTGATAGTCTCACAAATGATTCCTTGAATCTAGTCATATGTTTGGAAGCCCCATTGTCTATAATACAATCATCACTTCCATGAGTAATGTTACATGAGGGAGCGGAGATCAAAACATATTCATCCTCGCTTGAAGAATCTTCACTTTCATATCTGGTTCTCTTTTTGGATGGTTCATCATCCTCTGTAGCATGAGCATGATGCCTTCTTGTGCTCCCCTTCTTCTTATGAGAGTGAACCTTGTTCTTAGGATAGTCTTTTGCAAAGTGTCCTCCTTCATCACACTTATAACATCTCATTTTAGATGGGTCCCTTCTAATGTTGTCTCTATGATGAGGATCCTTACCTTTGGAGTAATGAGATCTTATTCTACCTTTCTTGGAGTGAACTGTGAGGGCTTGGTCTTCACTTCCCATATTCTCTTCTCGAGCTGCTATTTGAGCTTCTTCTTGAGAACATTCTTCCCACAGTCTGCTGAATTTGACTAACTTCTTTCTGGCACATATTCCTTGGATGAATGAATCCCATGACCTAGGAAGGCCATTCAGAGTTTCCATCACAATCTTCGCATTCTCCACTTCTTCATATACAACTTCTAATTGTTCCTTGATTTGAGAAACCCTTGTGAAATAATAGTGGATGGTCTCCACATTTTTAATCTTCACATTATTCAGTTGATTCCTCAAATTCATCTTCCTGTTTATGTTCTTCCCTTCAAACAATTTGTTTAGGGCATCAAACATAGCTTTAGGTATCTTGAGAGAGGACACCTGTGGGATAAGGTGATCCTTGATAGAATAATCAATTATCCTCTTTCCCATAACCATCTTCTTCTTTTGTAAGGCCTTTACCTCATCTCCCTCTGGAATAGGAACCTCCTCATGGATGTAGGAGTCTAACTCATTTTCTCCCAAGACCAGAGAGATATTATACTTCCAGGCTCAGAAGTTATCATCTCCCTCAAGCTTTTCATCAAGCTTGGTATGATGAGACATATTAACTGAGAACCTCAAATGGAAATACAAAATATTTTACATCTTACCAGGTCAAGATGTCGGATTTGGATTTGGAACTGAAATCCCGTAGTACTGGATCAGGAGCAAATTAGGGTTTTTCTTTTTTGGAGTTCTATCCACCCAAATGCCTTGAAATTTGTACCTAGATTTAATTTTGAGGAGGATATCAATCTAGTCCTAGGCTCGCTAAAAAATTCCTCTTTTGTGAAAATCCTTAATTTTCGGCAGCAGCGTTGGGTCCAAAACTGAAAAACCTTAGAATTGGATTCTTCTTCGACAGAAAGATGCGCCCTAAGGAGGAGAGTTATTACACCTTACTTTTGCTGAAAATATGTGGAGGAAGATCCACAAACTAGGAATCCATAGTTCCCACAGCTACACATGTCTTCTTCTTAGGTTAGCTTTGATTCCATGTTAGTTTTTCAACATTAAGCTAGCATTATTAGGATATTTAACTGAGAGAATAAGAAGTACAACAATCAAACACAAGAGACAATGAACACAGTGTTTTTCCTTGGGGAAACCATAAATGGAGAAAACCTCACAACTTCCTCAGAGATAGAATCAACACCAAAATGGTAAAAGACTAAAACAATAAGAGATCTCCTGACAGCAGTAATCTTTTTCTTATCTAGCCCCGGTGTCTTCTCCTTCCTCAAATATGCACTACACTTGAGTGTGTATGAGTTGTGTGATAAATAGAGAGTCCAACTCTCTATTTATACTAATGTTGACATGACTAAAACCCTACCAAGGCTGACCTCTACTAGGAGAGTCTAATAACCCTAGTGCCCTAGAACTGCGAGGACTTTAACCCTTAGACAATTGGAGGGTTACCCACAATGACTTGACATGACTTGTTTACATTATTTATCCTCCCGATCGGAACATCGGGGCATGACAACATGACTCAATTACATTATAGATACATCCCAGAATAAACATCGGGTTATAATACATAAGATACATAGATGAATATATTCCGAAGTTACAAATACATCAACATTGAATGTGAAAGGAACTTGTGTTTCCTTATTTTTTCATATGTCTCTTTAGCTTGTTAATCCCAACATCCATTAATTGTAAACATATTCCAATCCTAGATATGCTTGTACTATCGTGGAATACATTCTTCATGTGGGAGATCCTTATTTAGTTTTCTTTTCTAGTGCATCCTAGTATGAATCATGGTGGTTGGCTTAAAATAGTTTAAGGATTAACTTAAAATTTATTTATGTTATAGAGTTTTTCAATTGGTTTTTGATCTCCTTCTCTGAAATTCCTTGCCAGTTTGGCGCTTAACGTATCTTGAAAAGAATCCATTGTGTGTATTTGAAGTTTATTCACTAATGGATTCTTTGTTATAGATTTCCTCTTAGTTTGTTGTCTTAGTGGCTAGTTTCATATAGAGGCCTTTGCATGTTTAAAATTTTACTACTTCTAAATGTGGAATTAATAAAATAATAAACCTGAGCTAGAAAATTGAACCTTGTTAGGGACCTTCATATCAAACAACCCATTTCCTTGAATAAGAACTAAAATGATATTTGACTTTTCACCCATATTTTGGCAAATAATTTGCAAACCATTTTGTTCTACTCTTGTGATTACCCTAAAAACCAATGATAGTTTACTGAAACCTATGTAATATTTGTAATGTCCCCATTTTAAAATAATTGCATAGTGGGAAAATTCCATCAATCCTACTAGTTCCCTAGGTTGGGTGGAAACAATGGGAAGTTAATAAGGGAGATAATAAATGATGTTTAGACATTATAAGGAATAAAATATTTATTTAATAAGTTCAATTAAATGAATGGAAGTGAAGAACTAAATGGATAGGAAAAATGGAGACATGTCGAGACTATGGGGCCCACTCAATCTAGAATTCCTATGTTAAATGGCATCCACCTCTTGCAATCTCAAATCTATGGAAAGAATAATGTTTTTGATGGATTATAAGTTCAATATAATTCTCTATATACTTCATAGGTAGAATTTTGGATGAAGTGTAACTCACATGAGCAAGGAAGAGCCAAATGGGGAGTTGCATGGACACTTAGCTACATTTCCCTTACACTTATGACATCTATGACACCAATGATGGAGATTCTATGAAAGTTATGAAAAAAGTCAGATATTAAGGCTGACAACTAACATATTTAACATATAAGTTCAAAATAGAGAATCCAATAGAGCTCTCATGTGATTTGGAGAAGCCCAATGCATTCCTACTCAATTTAGGAGAAGATGGAAGGTGAAGAGAGAGGCCACATGGCATAGCATGAGCAGCCACACCAACTCAACTTGTATTTGGTTTATGGATGTATTTGTAAGTGAAGGAGACCATTAATTTTTATAAAATAAAGGGAGCATCCATGATAAGGGGATTTTTGATCAATTGTGAAATTTTTTGTTGTGAAGAGAGAGAGCTAGTGAGTGACTACTTCATGCTTGAGCCAATTTCGAGGGTGAAAGATTCCCATCCTAATTGGTGATTGGAAATCCTACTTAGGTATTTAAAGGATATTAAATGGATTAATAATATACAGTTTCATCTACATAAAATCGTGGACACTTAAATATTCAGCTCATTCCCCCTCCCATCTCACATTCTTTCACTATATTTCAGATTGGTGAAGTGAGGCGCACTTGGTGAGCCATTTATATTTTTGAGGGATCTCATATTGCTCTATAATTTTGTATTATGATGTAAATAATATTATATATCTATTCATTAATCTATCAGGTATAAAGGCCAAGATATTTTATGTATTATTGATCAGTAATAAAGAAATAGTGTCATTTCCCACTTCTTTGTTGCAAACTCTTATAATATTGGTAGATTTGAATGGCTGTGTAAACTATTGATTATTCATGCATGAATGGCATGTTAATTAATAATATTTTAGGTTTCATATTCATTAACTGATATTTTTTGGCCATTGCATCGAATTCCATAACCATTGGATTAAATTGCATCTCATTTCCCCAAGGGTTCAAAACTAGTCTTTATATATCTTATTGAAGGAAGTGATAATAACCATAGGATTTAGATTGGCTCAGCATATGAGTCCATGTTTATTTACTATACACATCAAATTCCTAAATTTCATAATTCGAGTGGGTTTTTGAACATTTGGTAGGTCGTTCCGGCAATTACTTGGGGGGGATTTGAGCCCCAAAATTGCTAATAAAATCTTCTATCTTGTTCAAAATTTAGTACAAACTTGCAGAAGTGATTGGAGGGAAATAATAATCCATGAAAATAATAATTAAGTTATTACATCATTCATACACCTTCTCTAAATATTTGGGAGCAACTGGGCCAATTTGGAGACCAAGACACTAAGAGTAGTCAAGAGCAAAAATTGTGAAAAATTGGAAAATTGGGCATTTTAGTAAAAATTTAAAAAGGGAAAATTACAAGTGTTATCATAGCATGGAACCTGATTATGTTAATTAGGATTCAAATTAATAAACCATCATCCTTAGAATCTGAATTGGAAGGTGCTCGGCTTGTAGAAGAAGAATTGGGGAAAAAAAGGGTACGTTGGACTAAAACTATGGGTCACGAGGGAGAAGACCACACTAAGGAGAAAATGGAGTATACACAAATTAAAATACCTTTGTTTAAATAAATGAAAAAATATATATTCATCATGTCCAAATATATAACAACAGGATTTGAATTGATGGCTAGTCAAATGGGAAGCAAAGGGATAACGGTAGATAATGGTAGTTCAAAATCAACAGAAAAGAAGACAATGGGTGAGCACATTTTCTCACAAACAAGACCTAATAATAGACCCCGTGCATTATAGATCACACCAAGGCCTACTGCACCTAAATTTATTACTCCCAAAGAATATACTAACATTCAATTTGAAATTGATACAATAACAAAAGACTGGGCTAACTTTGATGAAAGTGTAGGAGGAGTATAACATTTGAACAATACTTCACTATGGAAACCAAATTCATAAAGGAGGGAAATAAGTCTCTGTACCAAAATAAATAATTGAATTGTGCCATAGGTAAAGTGCCACTTCCTACTTTTGACGGTTCATCTCAAAGCTCTGCTAACACTTGGGTGCAGAAATTGGATGTGTATTTTTAGTTGAATCCAATGGTGCAAGAAGATGCTTTAAAAATGGCTATTTTTCACTTGGAGGGAGATGCCAATGAGTGGCGGTTCCATGGCCTAAAAACCTAGGGTCATGACCAGGTAAAAACATATGGGAAATATGTTGACAAGGTATTAGAAAGGTTTGAGAAAAAATATCCAAAATTGTCTTTCAGAGAACTAGCAAAATTGAAGCGAGTAGGGACTCCTATTGAGTATATGTTGGAATTCCAAAGATTATCAGTTAAGGTGGCTGATGTATCTATGGAAAGGTTAGTATCACTATTTATTTAAGGTTTGGAGGATCCCTTAAAATGTTTGGTCAAATCCCACAATCCTACTAACTAACTTCAATGATGCAATGAGCTTGACTAGAGACCTTCAAAATGTGCTCCCTACAACAAGATTACCTCCCAAGACTAACTCTAGATTTCAATGAAAGACTTGGCAGAAGGATGCACCTGATAAGAAGAGTTGGAAAAGAGATTCATATGAAAATAATAATAAATAAGGACAAAATAGGGATGAACTTTGAAGGAAAAGATTGTGCTTTACATGCTTCCAACCATGGACACCGGGGCATAAATGTGTTAAAGGAAAATATCAATGCATAGAAGTATTTTCTGATAATGATGAGTATGAGGGGGTTATGTATGAATAAGAGCACATTTTAGATTAGGAGGAGACATATGAGACAAGAACTAAAGAAGAAAATCAAGAATAAAATTATCCCTCACCAAACAAAGCAAGAAGGGAAATACTTTTAGCAGTGCCTCGCTATCACATTGTTCGATGCAAGGGTGTGGTATTGGGACAAAGAGATTCAGTTTTGATAGATGGAGGAGTTAAGCCTAATTTCATTGATGCAAATATGGTGGAGGAAATAAAAATACCAATTTAACCATTTTATATCTTCATAGTTGTCATCCCAGGTCACAATACAATGCAATGCAACACCTGGATTCCAACACTGTAAGTCACCATAGGTAACTATCCTTTTGTTGATAGTTTTTATGTGGTTGATGTTTCTGATACTAATATAGTCTTGGGAGTGCAATGGATGTATTATGTAGGAGACCATTCAGTAAATTATTAAATTCCTGAAATGAAATTTTAGGATTCAATAGGTGCACTAAGGGTTGTGAGAAAGGAGCACACTTACCGAAAATAGGTAGTAAATTGCAAAAGTATGAGATCTACATTGAGGCATGGTGATGTAGAATGGGATTTTGAATGTTATATCACCTCTACCAAGCCAAAAATAAGATTTGTTAAACACCCAAATGATATAGAGACACTTCTGCACAAATATGAAAAATATTTCAGAGATTTTCCACATGGTAGACCACCTAATAGGGGGGTTGATCATAACATTGTTTTGGATGAGGGTAATTCACCCATTCAGATACCACCTTGTCTAAATACAAAGAAGTTTCAAGATTAGATTGATAATTCCATTCAAGAACTATTAGAGTTGGGACTCATTATGTTGGCCATCATGTATGCCTTGGTCAAATTCCAACAATACTTGGTAGGCAATACGTTTGTGGTGAAAACAAACCACAATAGTATAAGACACTTCCTTACCCAAAAGGATATAAATGAAAGGAAAAAAAAGTGAGTAAGCAATATAAAAACTTATTATTTTGATGTTGAATATGTGAAATGAAAGAATAGCATTGTAGTATATGCATTATCTCGAAAACCTTATTTTTCTCTCGTGGCCATTGCTAAAAATTGGAAGGACATGCTACTAGTTGAATATGCCAAAGATAAGTTTTCTTGTGATGTATTAGATGGAATCACAAGATATAATGACTTAATAATTTTGGAGGGGCTGATATAATATAAGGGAATAATTTATTTGGTTCGAGATTCAGAGCTTAAGTACAAAGTTTTGCACTAAGTGCATGATTCCCCACTAGCAGGCCATTTCGGGATCTTCAAAACCTATAGGAAAATAAGGTAAAGGCTATATTGGAAGGGTCTAAAGGAATATATTTAAAATTATGTGAATGAATGTAAGGTATGTCAGAAAAAAAAATCATAACTCATATATCCATCTGGGTTACTACAACCTTTTCCCTTTCCATAGCAAAAATGGGACAGTATATCAATGGATTTCATCGTCGTTTTGCCCAAATATTTGGGCAAGGATTGCATATATGTGGTTTTGTTTATATTAAATAAATTTTCTCATTTATTTTCTATTACATCCTCTTTTAGTTCTACACAAGTGGATGAACATTTTTTTAGATAAATCTTCAGATTGCATGGGCTCCCCAAGAGCATTGTGAGTGATAGAGATGGTAGATTCATGAGTGATTTTTGGCAAGAAATTTTCAGATTGGTGGGCACTTAGTTGACTCCAGGTACAAGATACCATACCCAAACTTATGGAAAAAATAGAGGGTAAACAAATGGTTGGAAGGGTACCTCTGAAACTATGTGGGAGAACATCAGAAAGCTTGGATGAATGGCTACATTTGGGTGATTTTTGCTACAACACCACCTTTCACATGTCAATAGGAATGTATCCTTTCAAATAATTATATGTTTAGGATGAAATTAAATTTTTTGATATGTTATTTGGTGATAGTAGAGCTCCAAAAGCTAAATATTGGGTGGAAGAAAGCCAAGAAATTTTAAAGCTTTTAAAAGACAAATTTGCAGGTTGCCCAAAATAAAAATAAAAAACAATATGAAGATAAACACGGAGAGGAAAGGACTTTCCAGGTTGATGATTTAGTGTATTTGAGGTTGAATCCATACAAACAAGCCTCTCTCAAAAATAATGGAGAAGAAAAGTTAAAGCCAAGATACTTTGGGCCCTACAAGGTGATCCAAAAAATTGGAGAAGTAGCATATGAGTTGAAACTTCTTGAAGGGAGTAAAATTCATAATGTATTTCATTTTTCTTGCCTCAATAAATCTATTGGTCAGAAAATTTTCATTTCATATACACTCCCTCCTTTGGATGATCAAGGAAAACTCACACTTATTCCAGAAAAAGTTTTGAAGACAAGGGAGAGAAGATTGAGGAGTAAGACAATCAAAGAATACTTGGTGCATTGAAAGGGTCTACAAAGTGAAGATGCTACATGGGAAGAGGAGAATTTTTTGAAGCATCCAAATCTGAAATTGCTTGAGGACAAGAAATATTGGGTGGGGAGGACTATAATGTCCCCATTTTAAAATAATTGCATAGTGGGAAAATTTCATCAATCCTACTAGTTCCCTAGGTTGGGTGGAAACATTGGGAAGTTAATAAGGGAGCTAATAACCAATGTTTAGACATTAGAAGGAATAAAATATTTATTTAATAAGTTCAATTAAATTAATGCAAGTCAATAACGAAATGTCTAGGAAAAAAGGAGACATATGGAGATTATGGGGCCCACTCAAGCTAGAATTCCTATGTTAAATGGCATCCACCTCTTGCAATCTCAAATATATGGAAATCCTAATGTTTTGGATGGATTATAAATTAAATATAATTGTCCATATACTTCATATGTCTAATTTTGGATGAAGTGTAACTTACATGAGAAAGGAAGAGCCAATTGGGGAGTTTTATGGACACTTGACTAGATTCCCCTTACACTTATGACATCTATGACACCAATGATGGAGATTCTATGACAGTTATGAAACAAGTCAGATATGAAGGCTGGAATATGAAATATCTTACATATTAGGTCAAAATATAGCATCCAATATATCTCTCATGTTATTTGGATAAGCCCAATGGGTTCCTACTCAATTTGGGAGAAGATGGAAGGTGAAGAGAGAGGCCGCATGGCATAGCATGAGAAGCCACACCAATTCGACTTGGATTTGGTTTATGGATGTATTTGGAAGCTGATTATACCATTAATGTTTATAAAATATAGGTATAATCCATGATAAGGGGTCTTTTCATCAATTTTGAAATTTGTTGTTGTGAAGAGGGAGAGCTAGTGAGTGACTAGTTCATGCTTGAGCCAATTTTGAGGGTGAAAGATTCCCATCCCAATTGGTGATTGGAGAGGACACTCAGGTATTTCAAGTAGATTAAATGGATTTATAATATACAGTTGTAGCTACATAATATCATGGACACTTCATGATTCAGCTCATTCCCCCTCCCATGTCACATTCTTTCACCATATTTCATCCCGATGGAGTGAGGCACACTTGGTGAGCCATTTATATTTTTGAGGGATCTCTTATTTCTGAATAATTTTGTATTCTCATGTAAATACTATTATCTCTCTGTTAATAAATTTATCATGTCGAAAGGCCAATATATTTTATGTATTATTGATCAGTAATAAAGAAACAGTGCCATTTCCCACTTCTTTGTTGCAAACTGTTATAATATTGGTAGATTTGAATGGGTGTATAAAATCATGATTATTCATGCATGAATGGAATTTTAGTGAATAATATTTTAGGTTTAATATTCATTAATTTATATTTTGTGGCCATTTGTTCTAATTCCATAACCATTGGATTAAGTTGCATCTCATTTCCCCAAGGGTTCAAAACTAGCTTTTATATATTTGATTGAAGGAAGTGATAATAACCATAGGATTTCTATTGGTTCAGAATATGAGTCATTTTTTATTTCCTATACACATCCCATGCCTCAATTTTATAATTATATTGGGTTTCTATACATTTGGGAAGCCATTCCGACAATTACCCAGGGGGAATTTGAGCCCCAAAATTGCTAATAAAATCATCTGTCTTGTTCAAAATTTAGTAAAAACTTTAAGAAGTTATTGGAGTTCCATAATAAATCCATTAACATAATAATTAATTTATTATATCATTCATACACCTTATCTGAATATTTGGGAGCAAATGGGCCAATTTGGAGACCAAGACACTAAGACTAGTCAAGAGTGAAAAATTGTGAAAATTTGGAAAATTGGGCCTTTTAGTAAAAATTTAAAAAATTTACATTACATTATTTAGAGACAAAAATATTTTATAAACATTGGTAATATTTCTTTATTAATATGGTGATTCAATGAAGGTAGAAGAGTTGAACAATTTGTCTAGACTGGAACTATGTTTTTAGCTACCGTGATGCATTTTAGTATACAATATATATAATGGAAACAATATACCCAGCTTGAGTAACTTTTTTTATTGTTCTTAGAAACCAGTTTTAAACCATAATTTATTTTGGGTACATGTATGAAGTCCCATTTTCAAGTATGGATTTTACATCTCATTTTCCCAAGGGTTCAAAACTAGCTTTTATATATCTGATTGAAGGAAGTGCTAATAACCATGGGAGTTCAATTGGTTCAGTGTATGAGTCCCTGTTTATTTAATATACACATCCCATGCCTCAATTTGAGAATTATATTTTTTTTCTATACATTTGGGAGGCCATTCCATCAATTACCCAAAGGGGATTTTAGCCCAAAAATTGCTAATAAAATCATCTATCTTGTTCAGAATTTAGTAAAAAATTTCAGAAGTTATTGTAGTTCCATAATACATCCATTAAAATTATAATTAATTTATTATATCATTCATACACCTTCTCTAAATATTTGGGAGCAATTGGGCCAATTTGGATAATAAGACACTAAGACTAGTGAAGAGCGAAAACTGTGAAAAATTGGAAAATATGGCATTTTAGTAAAAATTTAAAAAAGTGACATTACATTATTTAGAGACCAAAATATTTTATAAACATTGGTAATATTGATTTAGTAATATGGTGATTCAATGAAGTTAGAAGAGTTGAACAATTTGTCTAGACTCAAACTATGTTTTTAGCTGCCAGGATGCATTTTTGTATACAATATATATAATGGAAACAATATACTCAGCTTGAGTAATTTATTTTATTGTTCTTAGAAACCAAGTGGAAACCATAATTTATTCTGGGTACATGTATGAAGTCCCATTTTCAAGTATGGATTTTAGTTATTCCTTACTCTTCGGCCTCCTCAAATCTCTCATGGTTTGCATGGGTTTAATCCATGTAGTGCATTAAGTATATTATATGTTAGAGTATGCTTGAAGAATATATTGCTGTAGGTATGGATTTTAGATACCCATTCCCTTTTTAGTATCATGCAAAATAATTTTTTAATGGATATATGTGTTTAGGCTTCAGTACCCAATTGTATAAATTTTTGCATGATTTTGGTGAAATTGTCACCCTACTTTTACCACCAATCTATGTTGGTGTAATAAATGTGGTGGTTGGTATGTGTATACTTATTAACTTTTCCATTGGTTACTGAAAATGTGATTGTGCACCTTAGGTATGTTCATGGTATTGTTAAATTCATGACAAGTGTGTGTCGTAATGCTGGCAATACTATCTAAATCATTGGAAGTGGAAGCTACCAATGAAAGAATATTAACCATAACAAGAATGGATACTCAGTGATTTAGATGTGCTTTTTATAATGTTTACATCATGATTTTGGTTGCTAGAAATAATATGTTGTTGTGGACATCTGATTGAATTCCCACTTAGATAATTTGTTGGTATGTGCATGTATAGATTTGGTCCATATCTTATTACTCCTCTTGCTTAAATTTAGGGATGTGGCTACAAGTATAAACTATCAATGAGTTTTGTTGGTGATCTATTTTCTAATGTAAACTTTTTCACGGAGAAAAATGTCATCGATGCATATGTTGAAAGCCAGGATCTTGATATTCTAGTCATGAATTCTATTTCAATGGAAAACCATATCCTTAGTGTCATATCTATGTGAGTATGGAAATTAATTGCATTACCATGAAACTATGATTGCAAATTCTAATTGTATAAGATATTATTGTGTATATGACTATAGCATAAAATTTAAAGGCCTTGATTAACCATTGATTAAATAATTTAAGTTGTTTGTAACCCTCTATATATATTAAGGATGTCATTTTTGGTTATTTTCCATAGTAAGTATCATTGAAACTATCTAAGCGTTTTCATTATCCATTGTCGGTTGAGCGAGAAGTTGTGGAGAACATGAGTACTTATATTTGCGTTGAGAGAGAAGCTTTGGAGCACATGAGTTTTGAGACATTTGTTTCGAGCATGAAGCTATGGAACACATGAAAAGATAAATTGAAACTATCACGGAATAAGCCCTGGAACCTTCCATGTTGATGTTGAGCATAAGCTATGGAATTATTATGTTGAGAGAAAACGACTCGAGAAAAATATTGATCTCATTTGACTTATTTATAAGTGATTAAATGAAATTTTGAATTTATATATTCTCATCAAGTACTGAATAAATACCATGTTATACGAGGGAATCCATCATGCAAGGATGTTTAGAGTTTCCTAGCCTAGTAGACGTAACCATCTACCTGATGACCTTAATGAAGAAAGTGTCATAAGTTTAGGGATCATAATATATGATGCTCAAAGACAAATGCTAACAAATAATATATTATTCTATATTTTTTATACATGGTATGTATAAACAATAGACATACTAATAATATTAATAATGTAAGAAATAAGGAAATCTTCATCTATTATTATTATTACTAAAAGAAAATTAAATAATATAATGCCTACAAAAGTTCATTTAGGAACTAGTTAAAAGTTCATAAGTTAAAGTATTAAAAGTACCTAAATTAAATAAAAAGGGTTAAGTAAAGAGATCAAATGATTCTTGATTTAAATTCCCCTTTGACTAAAAATTCTATCTATAAAGTCCCAAACCAAGGAGAGGCTTGGGGATCTCTTCCATATTTTTGGAGTCATTATTCTACCTGATTATTCTCAAGGGAGTTCTTGGAGAACATTTTCCTAAGAGGGAAAAGGAGAACTGATCCAAACCTGATATACCAATTAGGGAAACCCTACCTTAGGAGCTCTAAGCTACTTGCATGTTGGAACCAGCTCGGGGGGATCTAGATTAAACCCAGGAACAGTTTCGGGTCATGGTTGGGTGGAACGTGGTAGTTCCCAAGTGATTTGGTCATCTATACAGAGGTCAGATCTTCTTATGAATTGTTAATCTTGGGTAATTGAGTGTGTAGGGTTCAACCATTGGAACATATTCACCTTCTAGGTATGAGGTTCTTGGCCTCCTATATTTCATTATTTAGTATAATTTGAGGTTAGAATATGCAAGTGTTTATTTTTAAATTCTATCCCTATGTTTACTTTTGTTTTCCTCTCCAAATCCTTAAGGGTTTACATTTTATCTATAAACCCTATATCTGTAAATTAATCCTTATTTAAGAAATAGTTAGGGTTTATTTTTGTTATATCTAGTTCTGCATTTATTGACTACATACACTTTGTTTTCCTAAAACCTAGGAATTATTCTAACATGCCCTATGTGTTTATTTACCTATGTACTCCACTGGCAGATTTCATATTGCCGGCAGAGCTGTGTTAATAAGTAAAATACTCATTCAAATTAATCTTTAACAAAACATACATATTAAATACAGTTAACTAATATCATGTATAAACAAAACCCTAACCTAATTAAGCAATATCATAAACTCAGTATTCTATATCTAAAAATAACCATAAATTCAAAGTATTAAAGCTAAGATAAAAACCAGTGAAGACCTCTCATGGTATGCATAAATATATTTATACTAAGAACAAGGATAAACATTGTCATTCTTCATTAATCAAATATTATCATAAATGAAAGCTACAGTCCAAGTATCGAGACCATATAATGGTCCACAATTTATGCTTTACCAATACTCCACATAATAAATCCATTTCCAGTTTAATAAAACCAACCCTTAAAAACCTAGGAATCACATTAATAATCATATGCCATAACAAAATCCCAACACATAAAAAAAACCATAATTCTATGCACATCATGTATTAAAAATATAAATATTTATTTAATAAACAGAGGTTGTAGGATCGATTCCTATGGGAATTAAGACCAAATTGCATCCACCTAATTATAAAACCACACCACCATAAACAACCCAGGATTGAATCCTATAGAGTCTATTATTATTAACAAATTGTCATGAATAAATCCTATAGGATTTCATCCTCAAACTGTAGCTTTCCAACCGTCAAATCCACGCCATATTACATATACACATGATGTAACTAAAAGCATCTAATTTCTACACAGTGGTCGAAAGACCCATATAAAATAACATGTTGTAACTATGGCCCTCGTCCTTTTTACATATCCAAACAATTAATAACTTTAAACCAAGAAATACAACCATGTCAACGCTATGCAATAACCATGACATACAATGGAGGATTCTGCCCCAAGGCTACGTCCTTTGCTTACAAATCCAAATAGTAATATAAAACCATTAAAAATATCAATGAATTACCCACAGCAACGACTGCCAAGCAAAAGTGGTTTTTACCCACAATTGGTTTTATATTATAAATACACAGCTCATTCATAAACATTAAGTCCCTATATAATAAAATATCATAGCTTTGATGGCAGGAACTCCAATTCCATATACGGCATGGCTCCAAAGCTACAACATTGTCACGCATTCACCCATACAAATAACTCAAGTAATGAATGTGAATCCACACAGTCCCTTAAGAATTTTAAACCACGAAATCAACAAAGTATGCATTTATTGTTTTTATATATAAAACACGATCATTACAAAACCAATAAAGAGTTTACACAGTCATTTACATTCGACCTTGCACCATTGCAAGTAATGGTGTTGCCCCATTGCCATTTTGCAAAACCTATTTACAATTATGCAGAGCTGCCAAGAGTCACCCATCTCGTTCTTCCACATAGAGTAACCATTAACAAGCCCAATACATTAAATTTTCAGCCAAAAGACATTAAAACCCCAACAAGCAAAACTACAAACCTATCACATTACAAAATGCAGTGCCCATTAAGTTACAGTCAGAACCCATCCCAAAGTGCGGCCATTAGAAACTAGAGTTAAGTAATCCAAACCCGCAATGAGAAACAAACTCTGTCATAACCACGAATCAATGAGGGCAAAAGTAAACACTTGTTATATCAGACTCACCCGAATGGGTATGGATTTTCCATAGTGATACCCAAAAGATACGACCCATGCATATTCTCGCCACACCTTGAAAACCTACAATAGGGAAGAGCCAAGATGAGAACTATGTATAAATATCCAAAATGATCAATCAAATGATGTTATTAAAACCCGACAATCCACATACCTGCTTATTCCATCGTAGTTCCACTTTGTTACACCACATAGGAGCAGAGCACAAGAATCAAGGCCATGAATAAACCAAACCATCGCATGAGCCAAGCCCTAAGCTTGGGTGCCACCTTTCCCAATGTGCATTTAAGTCACCACCCTGGCATCCATTAATGACCTCTAGGCCCATAATCGTATAGTTCTTACCACTATTTTAAAACCGTGTTTCCAAATCAACGTGGATTGTATAAACCCCACTATGCATCGAATTACCTAGGCTTTAAGCCATAAGTCCATCGCATATGAAATATGCCACGGAATGCTTTAAGCCAAGGTTTTTACAAATGTATTATACCAACCATAAAAAACATACATTAAAACTATGTTAGAGTAGGAACAAATCCTTAAGTCTCTAAGACCATAATAAGTCGGTGTCACACAAATAATAAGTGCAGTAGTGACCACGTCACTATCATAATAATAACAATAACAATCAGTGTAATGTCACTAGGATAGATCTACAAAGGTGAGCACTAGTGACTAAAATGGTCGACATTGTCTATTAAGATTTTATAAACAAGTTTTCCTTTGGAAATTACACATGCATGAAAAGTGGAAAAAAATGCATTAGTTCATCATAACTAAGTAAGCCCAATGCGACAAGTAGAAACCGTTACCTCTCAGGTGGTTACAAGGGAAACTAGTCCCGTCACTCTGTCCCTTTTTCCAAGGAAAACTTAAAGTCAGAATCATGTATACGACAGTAAGAACATGTTATAATCAATGAAGTACATAATCAAATAACTAACTTTCACATCAATTCATAACTATAGAACGACATAGTAATCAACATCATGACAATTTAAGTAAATATAGTAATAATCACATCTAAAAATATGGAAGCAAGACGTAAGAACAACTTACGACAATACAACAGTATAAATAGAGTATGATACATTCCGCAAGTTCAAATAACGTTCAGGATAGGTAGTTTTGACTAGCCTAACAAAAAAATATTTTCGATTTTTTGGGACATTACAAGTGGTATCAGACCCTAGTTTCAACACTAACAGACCAAATGGGCATACCAGACATTTGTTGCAAGGAAAATAAAGTATGTTTTAAATTTTGTTAACTGACAAAAAAAATTCTTGTTATTAAAAATTTTCATTTGCAGGAATTTTAAAAGAATAGCTCAGGTCATGAAGACTAAAGAAGATAACAACCAACAAGGGAAGTTGAATACCCCCACCCAAGAAGCAAAAATGTTGGTGGAACTAAATTATGATATTATGAAAACCATACAAAGTCTTCAAGTGGACTTGAAAAGTTTCAAAGATGATAATTTGAATGAAAGAAAGGAACAACAAGTAATTAATGAATCATTGCTGCGAAACATGATGAGAGGAATACCGCAGGGAAAAATCACTCATTCCACCAACAAGTTCAAAAAGGAACCTTATCATAAATGGGATAGCAGCCCAATAGAAGAAGGAAAAGAGGAACATACCCCTGAACCTATAGAAGGTGATCATCGTAGTCCTTCCAATGATGATTCTCTTTCTCCATGAAGAAAGAAACAAAGAAATGATGACAATATCCAGGGGTAGTTCAGAAAAATAAGAACCCCAACCTATGAAGAAAAGGTGAACACAGGGGAGAAATCTGAAGAATGGATGTTGGGTATAAGAAAATATTTCCGAGTTCATAACTACTCTAGCAAAATAAAGGATCGACTAGCCATCTATAATTTAAATGGAAAAGCAACAAGATGATGGAGAGACTTAAAGCATACCAAGAAATATGAGGTAAGATAAATACAATGGAGTAATTTCTACAGGATGTTTCAAGAAAAATATACATAAAAAATAATCTTCGACAGAAAAGTGAAAGAGTTTCATGAGTTACGTATGTGATCCATGGCTATGGATGCTTTTATTAACATATTTTTAGATCTGTTACATTATGTTTGTTAAATTTGAGCATATAGATATGTAGACAAACACACAACTCACAAAGAAGATCTCACAATTTACTCAGCCATTGAATAATGAAACAGTGCAAAAGGCTTGCAGCTGTGAATGCTTTCATTAATCAAAAAAGTAATCCAGATAGATAATTACAATGAAGTACAATGGCTTTAATAGCCACAAGCAATTCGAATCCACATGAGGAAGTTCGAATTGATTAGACTCTACTTGACTGTAGGTGACCAAGACTTGTCTAAATCACTATTGGAGGACCCAGTAGTTAACTGTCCTTGTCTAAATCATAACCGGAGTTCTAAAACACAACCAAGTGTTACATTTAGTATTAAATAATGGTTAACTAACTGTGGTAGGTGATAAAAATGTCCCACATGTGTGCAATTAATTAAACCATTATTTAACTGAATGTAGAGATCTAGAACTGAATGTAACTGACTCCTAACTTGGCTTGACTAGTCATTAACTGAAGTGAACTGACCTTGGTTGGTTTCAGCACTCCCAGTTGCTTCCTAAATTGTAGGGATTGATCTAGGAGACTCCTAAACTTATGCAATCAAGTGCAATAAGTGGCAGTGAGCCTCAATTAGTGTTCCCCACACTTTGGTAATTGAAACATGTGCCCCAATTAGGTCAAGTTTAACCAATGGTGCTAATGACTATAAATAGACTGGATGGACTCCCGATTTAGACATATGACCAAATTTGGACAAGGGAGGATTAATAATCCTAACACCCCCCCTGAATGCTAACTTGGAGAAACTGTGGGCCCTGGTAACTAATACCATAGGTCACCCATTACATCAATTAAAGTAAAGTAACTGCTCAAAAATAAGGTGCTTGGGGGAAAACCACATGGGAAAAAAACCCCCCTTCTAATTAAGCAGGTAGAATCAGGATCAATCTGGTTCTTCTGTGCACAGGTATCCTGGGGCCTGGCATGTGAACCTCTCCATCATATTTCTGGAGGATTCTTCCTCTTTGTAAGAAGAATGATATGCTCAACTAAATCAGAAATATAGACAGCTGCCGGATGAAGACTGGACCCATGTAGAGCAACTGAAGTCAACTGAAAAGTGAGGAAAGGTTCTTGAGAATTCAGAGAATGTGAAGAACACTAAAGAAAATGATATGTTGCAGCCATGAACAGCAAACCATGAGTGGTAATAACAGCCCCAAGTGTTAAGAGCAGGTGTCCAGGCGGATGCAGAAAATCTTCCTCTTTACTAGTTCTGTGAAAAGATGAGCATGTGATCAATGGTAGAGAAGCACTGGGACTGTTGAGAGTGAATGATGGAGATCCATAGTCTGATATATCTTCTGAAATAGATAATGAATCACATAATAAAATATCATCAACCTCATATGAGGAAACTAACACCAAATCCCCATCAGCAGTTTTGAAGAGAAACTGCGGTACTTGATTTTTCACACCGGAATTGGTGAGAGCAGCTACAAGCATGACTGAATGCTTTTGAATTTTAAAATATGAACCAAATAATATCAGATCAGAAATTAAATCATATCTAAACAGGTTCAAAAAATATCCAAAACTGTGAAATGGAATCAAATCCCCAGCAGTAGTTTTGTAGGAGACTTGCGGTACTTGTTTCTTCACACCGTTGATGAGAACAGCTACAAGCAGTACTGAAAGATTATGAATTTGATATATTAAACCAAGAAATATCAGATCAGATCTAAATAATATCATATCAGATCCAATAAGGTTAATATCAGATTCAAATAAATGGTTAACCGTGACGGTCGATGCACGGCTTTCTTCTGCTTCAAAATTCTGAATTTTGGTGCATGCAATCCTGCAGGAATTTGATGGAAAAAATAGATCATGGGGAGTGAATGGATCACTCTGGTAATCTAATATTTCTTCCAAAATATCCAAGGTATCACATATTTTCACACCAGCAGCAACATTAGAGGAAGAAAAATCAAATTTCTCTTCACTTTCGGAAGCAATTACTAGTAAATTTTGCACAGAATTTAAAGGAAAATCACCGGTGAATGTTTGCATGGAAGTGCAGAAGAATTTTTCTTCAATATCAGAGATTCGAATGTCTTCTTCTGTTTCAGCAATATGAGAAGATGAGATATCATAGATCTCATGAACTTCTGGAGCAACAGGAGAAGGAGTCACTGCATGGAGACTGTCTTCAATTCGAATTGATTGTGTAGAAGTTTCTACTTCATCTTCATCTTGAACAACTTCATCAGAGAGAGTAGAGGCCGATACTTTTGAATCAAGAATGTTTGTGGTGCTGGATGTGCTCCATGTGCTTCCAAAGGTTCTGTCCAATCTTTTCCAGAGTTCCAGTGGATCTTTAATAGATCTACCGTGGTAGCGCATGCTAGGAGAAAGAGCCAGTTCCATTATTTCAAAAGCTTTATCCTTTGCTTTTAGCCAGTCATTATCACTCTCAAAATTATGTCTAACAAGTCCAATAGACACCGAAAATATTTTTTGTCTTCTTAGACATATAATCATCTTCAACTTCCATTCAGAATAGTCTGAGGCATCTGAGGATCGGGTGAGAAGAGGAACTGATGAATTCATTTCGAAGTTGTACCTGCAAAACAAAAAAATGATCCAGTAGGAGATCCGAGGAGGAGAAGTGCCTTGTCCGTCGAGGCTCTAATACCATGTTAAATTTGAGCATATAGATATGTAGACAAACACACAACTCACAAAGAAGATCTCACAATTTACTCAGCCATTGAAGAATGAAACAGTTCAAAAGGCTTGCAGCTGTGAATGCTTTCATTAATAAAAAAAGTAATCCAGATAGATAATTACAATGAAGTACAATGGCTTTAATATCCACAAGAAATTCAAATCCACATGAGGAAGTTCAAATTGATTAGACTCTACTTGACTGTAGGTAACCAAGACTTGTCTAAATCACTATTGGAGGACCCAGTAGTTAAGTGTCCTTGTCTAAATCATAACCGGAGTTCTAAAACACAACCAAGTGTTACATTTAGTATTAAATAATGGTTAACTGACTGTGGTAGGTGAGAAAAATGTCCCACATGTGTGCAATTAATTAAACCATTATTTAACTGAATGTAGAGATCTAGAACTGAATGTAACTGACTCCTAACTTGGCTTGACTAGTCATTAACTGAAGTGAACTGACCTTGGTTGGTTTCGGCACTCCCAGTTGCTTCCTAAATTGTAGGGATTGATCTAGGAGACTCCTAAACTTATGTAATCAAGTGCAATAAGTGGCAGTGAGCCTCAATTAGTGTTCCCCACACTTTGGTAACTTAAACATGTGCCCCAATTAGGTCAAGTTTAACCAATGGTGCTAATGACTATAAATAGACTGGATGGACTCCCGATTTAGACATATGACCAAATTTGGACAAGGGAGGATTAATAATCCTAACAATGTTCCATACATCAAGAATGAAAAGGTAAATATTCAACAGATTTTAAGATGTCTTCCTCCCAACTTTTAGGAAAGGATTGAGTTTGACATGCCTAAAACCATGGACACCATATTGCATAAATCCAAGATATGCTATGAGCATGGGAAGCTAAGGCAAGAGAACATGAACAGAAACAGAGACAGGTCCAAGAAATTATATGACAACCAGAAATCGGGTTTTAACCCACCACCATACAGAAAATAGAACAACAACTTTCCAGCAAACAAGAACTTCAAAAAATTAGGTACAAAGCTATATGTACCAGCTCCAAATGCTAACAATCCAGTAGCAACTGGGGGATTCAATGCTACCCCACTACAGATCAAGTGCTGTAAATGCAATGTGCCTCATTATGCTCTAGATTGTAAGAGAAAGACCAATGGGGTCTTTCCCAACTTACAAGAAGAACCAAAAATAGAGCACATAGCTGGAACACCATGGATTTATGCAGCCTTGGATGGATGACAGGAATATCATTAGGCTACCATGGTTGATACAGAAGGTAAGATATTGAAAACTTCTATTTCTATACTAATTGACCCCGGTTCTTTCCGGAGTTATATATCACCTAAAATTGTTGATATATGTAAACCAGGAAAAGTAAAACATGATAAACCTTGGATAGTACAATTAGCCACAGGTACAAAACAAAAAGTTTCAGAAATAGTTAAAGATTGTGAGGTAAACCTGAATGGTTTTCCTATGAAAGTAAACCTGAACATCCTACCCTTAGGATCGTATGATATACTTATCGGCATGGAATGGTTGGAACAACACCATGTCATGCTCGATTTCTTACACAAGTCAATCTTGTTTGTAGATAGACAAGGGAATCAAGTAAAGATTCAGGGCATACCGAAGAAAGTTTTTGTAAGAAAAATTTATGCCTTACAACCAAGGAAGTGCATTAGGAAGGGATGCAAGTTGTTTGCAGTGAATATCCAAGACATAGAGGCCGAGAGAGAACAACACATAGAGTACCTTTCTGTTCTTGTGGAATTCAAGGATGTGTTCCTTGAGGAAATACCATAATTACCTCCAAAATGATACCTAGTCTTTTTCATAGAATTGACACCAAGATCAGTTCTGACTTCAAAATCCCCTTACCGCATGAGTGCACCAGAGTTGGTGGAACTCAAACTACAGTTGCAGGAGTCGATAGAGAAATGATATATCTGACCAAGTGTTTTCCCTTGGGGATCATTGATACTTTTTGTAAAGAAGAAGGACAGTACGATGTAGATGTGCATTGCTTACCGTTAGCTTGACAAGATGACTATCAAGAAACGATACCCACTCCCTAGGATTGATGACTTGTTCGATCAAGCAGGAGGAGCCAAGATAATTTTAAATATCGACTTGTGATCTAGGTACCATCAGGTATTTATTTGTGATGAAGATATTCACAAAACCTCCTTTCGTACAAGGTACGATCACTACGAGTTTGTAGTAATGTTGTTCGGGTTTACCAATGCGCCCACAAACTTTATGTGTATGATGAACAATATATTCAGTAAATATATTGATAAAAAAAATTTGGTCTTTATAGACAACATCCTAGTTTACTCTAAGACTAAAGAGGAACACGAAGAACACCTTCGCATAGTACTACAAGTGTTACAAGAACACCAACTTTTCACCAAGTTTAGTAAATGCGAGTTTTACAAACCATAGGTACAGTACTTGGGTCACATCATCTTTGAGATAGGGATAACTATGGACCCAAAAAATATTATAGCCATAGAAGATTGGCCTACCATTACTAGTGGCACAGACATTAGGTCCTTTTTTGGATTAGCTGGATATTATCAAAAGTTCATTGAAAACTTCTTGAGCATAGCTTGTCCCATGACTGCTTTGCAAAAGAAGGAAAATAATTTCTTATGGACGACCATGTGCAAGGAAAGTTTTCAAAATATTAAGTAGCTTTTGATGATGGCACTGATACTACGAATTGCGGATCCTGAGGGGGATTTCGTTGTTTTAAAAGATGCAAGCAAGGAAGGACTCGGAGGATTCCTCTTGCAGAACAATTATGTGATCTGTTATGAATTAGAAAAGTTAAAAGAACATGAGTAGAACTACCCCACTCATGATCTTGAGTTAGAAGCCATCATCCACACCTTGAAGATGTGGAGGCACTACCTCATGGGAAGGAAATTCCTTCTGAAGATAGAAAATATGAGTCCAAATTATTTATTCGAGCAACCAGATATGAATGCTAGGAAATCCAGATGGTTGGCTTTCCTCAGTGAGTACCATTTCAAACTAAATCATATTAAGGGAAAAGAGAACAAGATTGTTGATGCTTTGATCTGATGAACTCATATGATATATGAGGGGACTTTAATTCAAATAGATTCAGATTTACAGGAGAGGCTTAAAATGGCTAACAGAGTTGACCCTTTCTATGTATAAATCCTCAAGAAGGTCTAAGAGGATAGGTTGTTTCAACAAAAAAAAAGAGTATAAGGTAGACAAAATGTGGCTGCTACAGTCCAATGAGAGATTGTACATTCCAGAAGGAGGGGACATTCGGTCGAGCATCCTCACATAATTTCATCGGATGCCCTACTCAAGGAATCCGAGATATCAAAATATGATAACCATCGTTAGGAAACACTTTTTATGGCCTAAGTTAAAGGATTACAATGTGTTCTTTATTGCAAAATTTCAGGAATGTCAGCTGGTAAAAGCTAAGCATCAACATCCTTTGGGATTGCTGCAAACATTACCTATTTTAGAATGCAAGTGAGAGGTCATTAGTATGTATTTTATCATTGTTCGACCTAAAAGTAAGAAACAAAATAAATCTGTCTTTGTTGTAGTTGATAAATTTTCAAAAGCAACACACTTCATTCTAGTGAAGTCGGCCTAAAAGGCTGTACACATTGCCAATATCTTCCTGAAGGAGATATTTATATTGCACGAGATAGCCAAGGAAATCAACTCGGATCGAGATACTAAGTTTACCGAAAACTTTTGGAGATATTTATTCTCTGGATTAGAGACACAGTTGAACTTACTGCTTGTCATCCGTAGAGAGATGGGCAGACAGAAAGGGTAAACCAGATTGTTGAGGACATGGTTAGGATGTGTGTCATGAACAACCCCACCAAGTGCAAATATTACATGCATCTTGCATAGTTTGCATAAAACAACAGATACCTGACTTTTGCCAAGATGAGTCCTTTTGAGGTACTCGATGGACTGAAGTGTTCTATAACATTGGTTACTTGGGATAGCCCGATGGATCGGCTCATGTTAAGGTGTGACTTGTTAAAGGACTTGGAGTAGTTGGTTACCAAGGTCCAAGTGAACCTTAAAGAAGCAAAAGACCACCAGAAAAGCTACATGGATAAGAAAAGAAAAGATAAAGACTATCAAATAGGCGATCATGTCTGCTTGAAAGTAAAATCAAATCGAAGCTCATTGAGCTTGGGTAGGTGTGGTAAGTTAGCACCTAGATTTTGTGGACCATTTGAGATACTAGCCAAGAGAGGGCCAGTGGCACATGAACTAACGTTCCCCACTCACATAATAGTTCATAATGTTTTCCATGCATCTTTATTAAAGAAATATTTTTATGATATTAAACATGTGATTGATTGGTCCATATTACAGGTGGAACCTGACGGGGAGTTTTCCCTTGAACCTCTTCATATATTGGAAAAGAGGGAGGTGTAGCTCAGGAAGTGCACCTTAGTCTAGTTGAAAGTGCAATGGAAGCACTTCGAAGCCCATAAGGCTACATGGAAGAATCAAGCCACCATGAGTAAGGCTTACCCCGCCTTATTTCATGATTTCATTCCGAGTCCCTAGAACACTAGGGACGTTGTTGTTCTAAGTGGGGAAGGATGTAATACCCCAAATTTTGGACTGAACACTTATGTGTATGAGCCCCATTGATTATTATGTTACCTTGATGTTTTATTTTGATATACTAGGTCAAAGACCCCACTGCATATGAACATGATGACTTGTTTGATATATTGGTCGCAAGCCAATAACATATGATATGTGTGTGTGTGTGTGTGTGTGTGTGTGTGTGTGTGTTGGGCATGGACTCTGAAGCACATGATTGATCAGATGTTTTGTGTTGAGCAAGGATATCTAGAATTGCACTAAGTTGTAACTCCCTATTTTTAGTGTTGAGTATGGGCTCTGGTAAGTGCTAGGAGTTACTAAAAAGAATTAATTATGTCAAGTGAAAATGACTCGAGAAAAATATTGATCTCATATGACTTATTTAAAAGTGATTAAATGAAATTTCAAATTTCTGTATTCTCATCAAATACTGAAGAACTACCATGTTATATGAGGGAATCCAACATGCAAGGATGTTTAGAGTTTCCTAGCGTACTAAACCTAAGCATATACCTGATGACCTTCATGAAGAAAGTGTCATAAGTTTAGGGATCATAATATATGATGCCCAAAGACAAATGCTAACAAATAATATATTATTATATATTGTATACATGGTATGTATAAAGAGTAAACATAGTAATAATATTAATAATGTAAGAAAGAAGAAAAAGTTTCATCTTCTATTATTATTACTAAAAGAAAATTAAATAGTATAATACCTACAAAAGTCCATTTGGGAACTAGTTAAAAGTTCCTAGGTTAAAATATTAAAAGTACCTAAATTAAAGAAAAAAGGTTAAATCAAGAAATCAAATGATTCTTGATTTAACTGCCCCTTTGACTAAAAAATATGTCTATAAAGTCCCAAGCCAAGGAGAGGCTTGGGGATCTCTTCCATCTTTTTGGAGTCATTATTCTTCCTTATTATTCTCAAGAGATTCTTGGAGAACATTTTCCTAAGAGGAAAAAGGAGAACTAATTCAAACCTGATATACCAGTTAGGGAAGCCCTACCTCAAGAGCTCTAAGCTACTTTCATGTTGGAACCAACTCGAGGGGATCTGGATTAAAACCATGAATGGTTCTAGGTCATTTTTGGGTGGAACGTGGGAGTTCCCAAGTGATTCGGGCATCTATACAGAGGTCAGATATTATTATGAATTGTTAATGCTAGGTAATTAAGTGTGTAGGGTTCAACCATTTGAACAGCTTCACCTTCCAGGTATGAGGTTCTTGGCCTCCTATATTTCATTATTTAGTATAATTTCTAGTTAGAATATGCAAGTGTTTATGTTTAAATTCTAACCCTATGTTTACTTTTGCTTTCCTCTCCAAATATTTAAGGGTTTACATTTTATCTATAAACCGTATATCTGTAAATTAATTTGTGTTTAAGAAATAGTTAGGGTTTATTTCTGTTATATCTAGTTCTGGATTTATTTACTGCATACACTTTGTTTTCCTAAAACCTAGCAATTATTATAACAGGGCCTATGTGTTTATTTACCTATGTACTCTACTAGCAGATTTCATATTGCCAGCAGAGCTATGTTTAGAAGTAAAAGACTAATTCATATTCTTTAAACAAAACATTAATATAAAATATAGTTAACTACTATCATGTTTAAACAGAACCCCAACCTAATTAAGAAATATTATAAACTCAATATTCTATATCTAAGAATAACCATAAATTCAAAGTATTAATTCTAAGATAAAAACCAGTGAAGACCTCTCAGTGTCGGTATAAATATATTCCTACTAAGAACAAGGATAAACATTATCATTCTTCATTAATCAAATATTATCATAAATCAAAGCTACAGTCCAAGTATCGAGACCATCTAATGGTCCACGATTTATGCTTTACCAATACTCCACATAATAAATCCATTTCCAGTTTAATAAAACCAACCCTTAAATATCTACGAATCACATTAATAATTGTATTCCATAACAAATCCCAACACATAAAATCAACCATAATGCTATGCACATCATGTATTGAAAATATCAATATAAATACATAGAGGTCACGGGATCAATTCTTGTGGGAATTAATACCAAATCACATCCACTTAATTATAAAACCTAGCCACCATAAATGACCCAAGATCAAATCCTGTAGAGTTTATTCTTATTTAAAAATCATTGTGAACGAATCCTGTAGGATTTTGTCCTCATGCAGTAGCTTTCCAACTGTCAAAGCCACTCCATATTACATATACACAAGTTGTAAATTAAAAGCATCTAATCTCTACACAGTGGTTAAAAGACCCATATAAAATATACACATTGTAACTATGGCCCTCGACCTATTACATATCCAAAAAATTAATAACTAAAAACCAAGAACTACAACCCTATCAACGCTATGCAATAACCATGAAATAGATTGGAGGATTCTATCCCAAGGCTATGGTCTTTTTGTAACTCCAAACAGTAATATAAAACCACTAAAACTTATCAACAAATTACCCACATCAACAACTACCAAGCAAAAGGGGATTTTACCCAATACATAGAGGTCGCAGGATCGATTCTTGTGGGCATTAATCCCAAATCACATCCACCTAATTATAAAACCTAGCCACCATAAATGACCCAAGATCTAATCCTGTAGAGTTTATTCTTATTTAAAAATCATTGTAAACGAATCCAGTAGGATTTTTTCCTCATGTAATAGCTTTCCAACTATCAAAGCTTCTCCATATTACATATACACAAGTTGTAAATTAAAAGCATCTAATCTCTACATAGTGGTTGAAAGACCTATATAAAATATACACATTGTAACTATGGCCCTCACACTATTACATATCCAAACAATTAATAACTATATAACAAGAACTACAACCCTATCAATGCTATGCAATAGCCATGAAATACATTGGAGGATTCTATCCCAAGGCTATGGCCTTTTCATAACTCCAAACAGTAATATAAAACCATTAAAACCTATCAACAAATTACCCACATCAACAACTACCAAGCAAAAGGGGATTTTACCCATAGTCGGCTTTATATTCTAAATACACAGCTCAATCATAAACATTAAGTCGCTATCTACTAAATTATCTCAGCTTCGATGGAGGGAACACCAATTCCATATACAGCATGGCTCCAAATCCACAATGTTGTCACGCATTCACCCATACAAATAACTCAAGTAATGAATGTGAATCCACATAGTCCCTTAAGAATATTAAACCACGAAATCAACACAATATGCATTTACTATTTACATATATAAAACACAGTCATTACAAAACTAATAAAGAGTTTACACAGTCACTTACATTCGGCCTTGCACCATTGCAACCAATGGTGCTTCCCCATTTCCATTAAGAGAAACCTCTTTACAATTACGCAGATTTTCCAAGTGTCACCAGTCTCGTTCTTCCACACAGAGTAACCATTAACAATGCCAATACATTAAAGTTTCGGGCCGAAGGCATTAAAACCCCAACAAGAAAAACCCCAAACCTATCACATTACAAAATGCAGTTCCCATTAAGTTACATTTAGATCCCATCCAAAAACGCAACCATTAGAAACCAGAGTCAAGTAATCCAAACCCATGATGAGCAACAAACTATATGATAATCACGAATCAATGAGACGAAAAGTAAACACTTGTTACGGCAGGATTACTCGAATGGGTATGTCTTTTCCACAGTGATACGCATGAGCTATGACCCATGCATATTCTTGCCACACCCTGCAAACCTCTAAGAGTGTAGAGCCACGATGAGAAGTATGTATAAATATCCAAACTAAACAAGCAAATGATGTTGTTAAAACTAGGCTGTCCACATACCTGCTTATGCCATTGTAGTTGCACTTCATTACACCACATAGGAGCAAAGCACAAGTAGCAAGGCCACGAATGAACCAAACCATCGCATGAGCCAAGCCCTAAGCTTGAGTTCCATGTTTCCCAATGCGCATTTAAGTCACCACCATGGCCTCCATTAACGACCTCTAGACCCATAATCATATAGTTCGTACCACTATTTTAAAACCTTGTTTCCAAATCAACGTGGATTGCACAAACCCCACTATGCATCTAATTACTTAGGCTTTAAGCCATAATTCCATTGCATATGAAATATGACATGGAATTATTTAAGCCACGGCTTTTACAAAGGTATTATACCAACCATAAAAACCATACATTAAAACTATGTTACAGCAGGAACAAAGCCTTAAGTCACTAAACACCATAGTAAGTTTGTGTCACGCAAATAATAAGTGAAGTAGTGACCATGTCACTATCATAAAGTTTGTAATAATAACAATAACAATCAATGTAATGTCATTAGGATAGATCTGCAAAGGTGAGCGCTATTGACTAAAACGGTCGGCATTGTCCATTAAGCTTTTATAAACAAGTTTTTCGTCGCCAAGTACACCTGCATGCAAAGTGGACAGAAATGCATTAGGTCCTCAAAACTAAGTAAGCCCAATGCGAAAAGTAGAAATTTTTACCACTCATGTGGTTACAAGGAAACTAGTCCCGCCACTCCACCCCTCTTTCCAAGGACAAAGTTTAGTCAGAGTCATGTATACAACAATAATCACATGTTATAATCAATGAAGTAGGTAATCAAATAACTAACTTACACATCAATGCATAACCATAGAAAAACATAGTAATCAACATCATGACAACGTAAGTAAATACAGTAATAATCACATATGAAAATATGGAAATAGGAAGTAAGAAAATCTTACCACAATACAACAGTATAAATAGAGTACGACACATTTCACAAGTTCAAATGTGTCCAGCATAGGTAGTTTTGGCTAGCCTAATAAATTTTTTATTTTTAGTTTCTATTTTTGGGGACATTACAGCCTTCATTCATGAGATATTAAAGAATACCTCTACNATAATTACTTAAAAAATCCTTTTGTTGACCCCCCCCCCTCCCAGTACACATTTGCAATAAAAAAACCCTATTTTAACAATATATTTTTTATTTTTACTTGAAACCATTTTTTTTACCCCCCAAATACCTATAAACCCCCCATAACCTATTCACTACCCCCAAATACCTACAATAAATTGACCTTATTTTTCACAATTAAAAAGCCCCCTTTTTGACTGAACGTGATAAGATATTACTCAACAAGGTGGATCCCTTGTGCCATGCATTTGACAAAATATGTAAATGAATTTAAATTCTTTATAGTTAACGTGTATGTCATATCCATTATGAATGGTTGCACTCGTTGTTTTACCATGCCAAATGCTTGAAAAAATAAATGATTAGGATTCATGGGTTTCAATTGGGTTGTTTTTTAGAAAAATGGGTCCTTATGTGAATCTGTTATGTTTTGGATCAATGTGAGGTGGTATTCATACCATATGAACTTGGAACCCTTGTTTTGATTCTAAATATAGTGTTTATAGAATCAAATTTTGTTCTCTGGGAAGTTTTGCGAAAATCATGTTTACCCTGTAGGCTTGGTTCTATGGCCCAAGTCTCTCAATTGGTAGCCAAAGCAAGCTTCATTGTGAACCTGTAATAAAAGGTGGCGGATGATTCAATTTATGTATGTAAAATTCTTACTATGTGGTGGTTCAAATCACATTAACGGTGATAAATCTCATGATAGAAAATATTTTCATGAAATGCCTCAATTGTTGTAGCTTCATAGCAACAAATTGTTTCTCAAATTTCCGCTATGGTTGTATATTTCCATGTTTGCAAAGAAATTGTATAAATTCCTAAATGAATCTAGTCATTTTGTAATCCAAGTGTTTGTGGAAAAATATAAATAAATAAAAGTGAGCTCTCCATATTTATGAATCTATGTTTTACTTGCTTGTACATGGAGCTGGGAATGCTTATTCCCTTTGCAATTTTTAATTTATATTTATATATGATAATGAATTATGTTTTATATTAATTTATTTCTATTAAATTGGGATTTATATTAATTATTTGGTAATGCATACAGCCCATAAATGCTTATTCCATTTCGGATGTTGTTGTTTATATATTATAGAAAATTCATTAGAATAATATGCATGGGTAAATATATGATACATGCATAATTTGTACATATATAGATTACCTGTTCTTAAGTGGTTGTAAGGAAATTTACATGTTTTACTTAATTGTGGAGGTTATTAAGTTTGATTTATATGTGCTTACTATCTGTTCATTCAAATTCCCCAATCTAAAAACACACCAATGGTTGTAGATTGATTTCAAATGGATAAACAATTGTTCAATTTGCAACCTGTTGAGGCCTGGAAAATTGCAGGAAACAACAGCAAGGGATTCTCCCCAGTAAATGTTCCCAACTAGACCATTATTGTTTGGTATGGGGAATCCGTTTGGTTTATGGTCTGGCTACCATAGGTCAAGTAACAAAAGTAAAAGGTTTTACCGGTTGCGGCCCGGTCCACCATGTATGTTTTATTTTTTATATTAAGTATGAGATGCAAGTGCCTATCTAAGAGTGCAGATTGATAGAGAATATGAGGAGTGGTCACAATGTGATGCGCAAGTTCTTACCTCTCGTCTTAACTCTCTCGTATCTAAATCAGACATAGCAAGAAAACTAAAACTAACTATCTAACCTATCCCTAGGGAGCAAGATTATCATTCATCAATGAGTAATGTATTTTGCGCATGCATTAAGAAAATCACAGATAGTTGTTAATTATTTCAAAATACATGAACATTTAAAGATATATGAACAACCAAATAGCTAGTTGTTTATGAACAACATTTATTACTCATAGTGGAAATTTCATAGAATAAACTAGAGAGCATTCATACAAGAACATAGGTTCAAAGAGTTAGAATGATCTCATAGTTCATGGACACAAAGCTGAAAATGAAATAGTTCACATTCAACACATCCATGGCACAGCATTTGAAAATTTCCACCAAGATTTATCCAATAGGGAACTTGTAATTCTTATTGCAAAAGGAAATAGTTCTTATTACAACATGTTCTCACAAATCTCAATGGGAAAAAGTCCTCTCTTCTATCTAACTCTCCTATACTTATACAAAAAGGCAAAACTTTTGGGTTGCCCCAAATGACTCTTGGGATTTCCCAACGTTTCAAATCCCAAAATTTGTCCTGTAGTGAGTGCTCATACATTATACAATATATTACAGAAACAAAATTTAATAGAGCACTTTTAAGAAGAGGGCCCTGCTTGATCATTTAAGAACTTCTTCCACGTCTAGGCCTCCGCTGCTATGCTCTCAAAATATGAAGGTTCAATAAAATGAATGTTGATCTCATATTTTGTAGCCTAATTCCTAACCACCTCTATTCTTGCTAGGATCAAGCGTAGCTGACCTTCAAGTAAATGGACACTCACTACTGAATGAGCTACTGCATTCTTCAGGATCTTCCCATCCAGGTCCTTGACTTGCTGAATTTTTTGCTCATCCTCCTAGTACCTACTCTATAGTAGTTCTATGAACAACTCATGCTCTGGTAATGCATCCAGTCTTTGTTCTGCAGCAACTTGGCATCTATTGTAGGTGACTAGCACCCTTTTGTAGTATTCAATACAGGCTCCTCTCGTTTTCTTCACTGTCTTCTTGAATTCTTCTACAATGTTTATTGCAAACTCTAACAAGTTGTAATCCTGCTTTAAGCTATGTTGATCTGCAGGGATTTCTTCAGGGATTTCTTCATTGGTTTCTATCCTTACTATCCTTCTAGTCAGGACTTCCAAAATATCCTAAGACCTATCTACAAAATATAAGCTAGTGTCCAAGATTCCCTCCAACCTGCTATCTATATGTAAGATTTTACATCTTTCTTCTTCAATAGACACTTGTAGTTGGTGCATTCTTCTTCATTGGGCTAGGGAATGCTCCTTTAGAGGCTGGATATTAATTTGTTGTTCACTAGCATCCTTTAATGATGATGTTAATGAAGTAATCTATCCTTCAAAACCTACTACCTGCACTTGGTATTGTTTTTCCCTTTCTTCTATGGTGGCCCTCTGTGTCTCCAACTCCACAACTTTTCTCTACAGCTGGTTCTTTTCTGCACTAAGAGTTTCATATGATGTTTTGAGGTCATCCTTTTCTATCTTCAACACCTAATACTCTTGCTATAACCTCTGCAATTCTGCTATGTTATTGTGAGCATCCCTTTCATTCTTTTCTACTGAGACTTCCAAGGCCATCTTGCTTTCCTGCAGAGTTTGGAGTTCTTCCTTTGAAGTTCTCACTTCATTATGCATATATTCAAACTTTATCTTTAGCTTGTTACCTTCATCCCTCTCCTTTCTAAGAGTGTCCTTTAATTGTGCTGCACTTTTCCTTGATTTCTCAAGGTCTGTCATAGGTCTATCAACATTGTCTTCAGTGGCATGGGTCAATGCCACCCCGACTATGGCTGTCAATCGTGGATTTGCATTTGTCCCATGCACCAAAGTTTTATCAGTAGTCATCATACCTAATTGTCCTCCTATTTCAACTTTTTTCTCAGTCCTTTTGACAATCCTCTTTTTCTCCTTGTCATAAAAGATGGTGCTGAAATCTAGGACCTCTTCTCCCTATTTTTGCATAAAAGGTATCAAATTCAATCCAAAAAAAAAATCTATTCTTGGGTGCTGCTAGAGGTTGCAGCAGGCTCCTGAAGATCAAGATTATTCGGATGCCCTTGATCAGTGTGGTCCTATGCTTCTTGTGTGTTTGTCTATTTAGTAGTTTGATGGTCTTTCTTAGCTCCTGCTAACCTTAGACCTTCACTCTCCTTTTGTTTTTTCTTTATTTCTTCATCTTCCTTCTTTTTCCTTTCTTCTTCTTCCTTCTTTGCTACTTCCTCCGTAGCTTTCTTTCTTTCTTTTTCTTCATTCTTGAACCAACTCTTAGCCTCTAGTGCTAGCCTCCTCGCATCCTCTTCCCTCTTCTATGATTCCTCTTCTTCAACTTTCTTCTATTGGTGTATTAACAGCGGGAGCAATCTGTAATAATCCTTCCTTTTTAATACAAAGAGTTACTACTGGTTTAAGGGAGCTGTACATTGTTCATCTAGCGTCTCTGTGTGAAGGCTGGGCCCGCCTTCCACAGAGATTGCTGAGTTAAGGTAGGATATTTTAATTTGTGGTTGTGTGATGTTTCGTTAATCATATTTTCTGTGTGCGCAGCAGTAGTGTGTGTGATTTACAGCATTGCATTTTCCTAAGATCAATAACTGTAACAGTCGACTGAGTAGATAATCTTTATGCAATTTATTCAATAGCTGTACACAACTCTGTTCATCTCATGGTTTCAGGTTGACATCCCACGAACCCTGTGTAATTCTTGGATTGTTATAATTGTTGATCTTTATTTCTGCAATTCAATTTTTAGAAGAGCTTGATCTGTCGCAATTGAATTTCTAGATTACAATTAATTTATGGTTACAGATTCCGAGTGTGATTAGATCAATAGGAAATTCCTTTAATCTGGGCCGTGAATAGGATTTCCTTTCTGTCAGTAATTGTTGATTTCATTTCTGGTTGATGCATAGAAGGACAAGGTTGAAATTGTAGAGTTAGAAGATTGGTGGGATCACACAAAGTTTGAGGGATGAACATAGTTTTTTAAGAACAGTATTCACTACAATGATTTGGTGTTTAGCATATATTGTGCACTTACCCTTTGAAACAAAAGACTTCCTCGGGTTGACAATGAATTTCGTAAGCTCTGTGTGTTGATAATAACTTATCTGCATTTAGGGTGCTCGACATTTTGGCGCCGTTGCCGGGGGAGGGTAATTAAACACTATCAGTAGTTGCATTTGATAATTATTTTTAGTCAGTCTCTTTTTATTTTTGTGATGAAATGATTTGGGTTGTATGAATACTAGAAGGGTAAAACGCGATCAATTCCCAACTCCCAAAACCCCACAAGATACTAACAGTGCAGGTGGCTCGGGTCGAGGTCGAGGAGCACCATTGGGCAGAAGGACGTTCATTGACGACCTTGTTGACAAAACTGATTCATCCACTTGAGCTCGTCTTCAAGAAACTCCTAACAGAAGAAACCCTACTGATCCTGGGGCGCTAGCGTCAGGATACACAGTGGAGAATACACGAGCAGCTATGACGTCCTCAGCCATCCCTGTAAACAAAGATACAGCGGTTACAACGGGACCTGCTAGTAGAGGTCCGAATTATCACATCAACGGGAGGAGTGTAACTAAGGAAGAGTGGGATCAGTACCACCAGAAGCTCCTGGGACAGTGGAAAAACGAAGAAAAGAACGAGGAACAAGGGAAAAACGAAGAGAAGAATGAGGAACAAGAGAAGAACGAAGAAAAGAGTATAGGAGGAGACGAAGAGGAGAAAACAGAAGAAGAGATGAGTAACAGACACGGAGCCGACGAGGAGGAAGTGATGGGAGAAAACTATCATCATGAGAATCGCTCCCTGCTAGAGGGAACAGTGGCTACATTGCAATTTCCTATTCAACAACCAGATGGGGTAGCTCCTATGAAGAATATCTCACCATCAGTGTTACCTCGTTTCCATGGAAAGGCGGAAGAAGACCCAGATGAATTCCTTTTCGAATTCGATATTCTTTGTCGCATTTACGATTATATCACCGATGCCCAAAAACTAAAACTTTTTCCTGCTACCCTTAAGGACAATGCATTACGCTGGTTCATGAGCCTTGGGGGAGGGATCATTACTAATTGGGAAGCAATGAAGCAGGTGTTCCTGGAGAAATACCAGGAATACTGTAACACCAAGGATAAGAGAGAGGAGTTATTTAAAATGGTGCAGAAGGAGGACGAAAGTTTGGAAGATTTCGTGGAAAGACTGTTGTACAATGTGCAGAGAGCTGGGCAGACGAACATGGGATTGGATGTACTCAAAATAATCTTGCTTCGGGGAATCAGGGATGATTGTCTAGATATGTTAAACCTGCTTGGTAAGGGAGACATCTCCAAAGAACCTTTCGACAAGATTGTGGAGCTGTGCAAAAGATACTCTAGAGGGTCTTCCAGAAATAATAAGCGGGATAAACGAGAAAAGATGGAACGTGACGTCTTCGACCGAACTCAGAAGTCATCTAATGGAGGTGCTACCCGTGCAGAGATAGGAAATCTACTTGAAAATTTCAAAACAGAAATGATGAGCTCCATCTCTTCTGAAATTGATGTCCTGAAGGCGAAACAAAAACAAGTAGTAGAGGATCTCACATTAGGTGTGTTCTGCCCCCGATGTAGAAAGAATCATCCATTGAGAGAATGCCCGCTTGACAAAGTGAACGTATGTCAGCTGTGTGAGCTGAACCATGATATGAAGGAATGTCCGTCACTTCCTCAAGTCAAGGCCGTTCTGCAAGCATCAAACCCGGATGTGGAAGCAGCCTACTTTATCGCACAGAAGAAACCATGGCAGCCTCGGAATCAAGGTATGTCTCCAGAATCTCTCCCATTTTTGAATAATATGGGGAATTGGAATAATACGCAAAATTTGAATACACAATTCCCTTCAAATTATACTCAGTGGAATTCCTCTCAACCTGCGATGCAAAAATATAATTCATGGAATCCCTGGACACAGCCACCACCCCAACCTACATCATGGACTCCTGGATGGAGGAATTTCCATCTGGGAAACCAGTTTCCTCAACCACCTATACCTCAACAAGCACCGTATTCTCCTCAATTTCCCCAATTCCCTCAAATTCCTCCATATCCTCAATACTTACCTCCACAGTCACAGCTGCAGCTGCAAAACAATTCTGTCCCTAATGTACCAATCCGACCCCAGCTGCCTGCCCAACCTAATCCTAACCCAAACAATAAAGCAGTCCACCAATTGGAGACTGTCAACATGCCAGCCTACTCTCTTTCCCCTGTACCCTGTAATGAAATTCATTTACGATCTGGGAAAATTGTAGAACCTGTGATTACAGAGGATGTTTCATCCTCTGAGCATAAAGAAGAGGAGAGCTTACAGCATCCATTTGACTCAAGGCCCATCATTGAGGATGCTGGGCATCCCTTAGAAGGGACGGCTGAACCATCCGACGATAAACCTGAAGAGATACAACCTTCCCATCTGATAAAGCAGCCACCATACCCCGAGAGATTACTGCTACCAAAAATGGGGGGGAAACCTCAGTTTAACCTCCTCGGAGAGTTAAGAAACCTTTATGTTAAAATTCCCCTCCTTCAAGCGCTTCAAGATGTGCCCATTTACGCTAGAACAGTTCGGGAGCTGTGTACAAGAAGAACACAAAGGAAATTCAAGGATCCTCCCACGGTTCATGTCATAGGAAACTTATCGGCCTTGATAACAGGAAATGCCCCTGTGACTAAATACGATGACCCTGGTAATCCTACCGTTACTGTACAGATAGGACAGACACAGATACCCAACGTCCTAGTGGATCTGGGAGCAGCAATCAATGTTATAACTATGGAAACTGTAAAGAAGCTTGGGCTCACCAAGTTTAGACCGACCCCTACTATTTTGGAATTGGCAGACAGATCCACCATCAGACCCGAAGGGATTTTGGATGACCTTGTTATATCAGTAGATTCATGGGAGTACCCAGCTGACTTTTTGGTGTTACAACCAAAATCGCAGCTGAGGGGACACCCATTGATCCTGGGGAGACCGTGGTTGGCCACAGCTGATGCTTGCATCAGCTTTCGATCGGGGTCCATGACTATATCTGATGGTGTGGATACTAAAAACCTCACCCTGTATCCTCCAGCTCGGCCAAGTCTAGAGGCTGAAACATCCCTTTGGATAGAGCAGGAGGAGGAGGAGGAGGATGTCCAGCCATTATTAACTATAGGGAAGGCCTTAACTTTCAAAAATGAGACAGAAGATGATACCATTAGCAATTTCATTAGTGAACCCACTTCAGTAAATAGAGAAGTCTATCAAATTCTTAACACTACCCTGGGCAAGGAAGAGCAAGAAAACCTTACGGAGGAATCCTTGGTTGGTGACACAAATATAATCCCGGTTGTGAAAAATTCAGAGAGCATTCTGATTGAGGTAGAACCTGGAAGGACTTTGAATATCAATCCGAGTCTCTCCTCAGAGGAACAGAAACGCCTGATCAGCCTCTTGAAGGAACATAAGGGGGCATTTTCCTGGGAGTATATAGATATGAGGGGTATCCCCTCTAATCTGTGCACTCATCACATTTATATCAAAAGTGACTCCCGGCCTGTGTGTCAACCCCAACAACGCATGAACAATAATCTGAGGGATATAGTGAAGGAGGAAATCCAGAAACTTTTGGAAGCAGGGTTTATATACCCTATTTCAGATAGTGAGTGGGTCTCCCCACTCGTGATTGTACCCAAGAAAAATGGGAAATGGAGGGTCTGTGTTGATTATAGGGAACTGAACAAAGAAACTCAAAAGGATCATTTCCCTTTACCCTTTATCAACCAGGTACTTGATACCCTGTCAGGGAAGAAGTTCTTCTCCTTCCTAGATGGTTTCAGTGGGTACAACCAAATCCAAATTGCTCCTGAGGATCAGGATAAAACCACCTTCATATGTCCCTGGGGAACGTTTGCTTACAGAGTACTTCCATTTGGATTATGCAATGCACCAGCAACGTTCCAAAGAGCTATGATTGGCATATTCTCTGAATTAGTCAATGATAGCATGGAAATATTCATGGATGATTTCACTCCCTATGGCAGGGATTTCGATGAGGCACTAGAAAATTTAAAGAAGGTTTTAACTCGCTGTAAACAGGCTCAGCTTTCATTAAGAACTGAGAAGTGCCATATGATGATGAGTGAGGGGGTGGTATTGGGGCATTTTATCTCTGCCAACGGCATACAGGTAGACCCTGCAAAAATCAAAGTAATACAGAATATACCTACCCCTTCAACTCAGAAAGAGGTGAGAAGCTTTCTGGGACATGCTGGATATTATCGAAGATTCATAGAAAAATTCTCCAAACTGGCTTCTCCTCTGTTCTCTTTGTTAATGAAGGATGCACAGTTTGTGTGGAATGCAGCATGCCAGATAGCATTCGATGAACTTAAAGCAAGGCGGTCTACAGCTCCCATCTTGCGGGGACCTAATTGGACCCTGCCCTTCCATATCTCCTCAGATGCATCTGACACTGCCATTGGGGCAGTATTAGGACAGCAGGAGGACCAAAAACCTTATGCCATTTACTATGTTAGTAAAAATCTAGCCCCTGCTGAACTTAACTACACTGTTACTGAAAAAGAATTCCTTGCTATTGTTTACTCCATCAATAAATTTAGACATTATATCACCGGGTATCCTACATTTGTGCACACTGACCACTCTGCCATCAAATACTTAATGAATAAACCAGTCACCAATGCCAGAGTGACCAGATGGATTTTGTTGTTACAAGAATTTGATATCACTATTATAGATAAACCTGGGAAGGAAAATGTTGTTGCTGACTTTTTATCCCGTCTTACTAACAGTGATGACAGTTTGCCTGTTGAGGATTCTTTCCCAGACGAGCATCTATTTGCACTTTCAGTTCATTCTCCATGGTATGCAGACGTTGCTAACTATTTGGTTGCAGGGACGCTCCCGCCATATATGACAAAACGAGAAAAAAGAAAAATTATTCAGCGCAGTGCCAGGTTTTGTTGGTTAAATGGCCATCTCTTCTACACAGGGCCTGATCTTGAGATCAGGAGATGTGTAAGAGAATATGAGATCTTTCCTATATTAAAATCCTGTCATGAGGGGCCTTGTGGAGGCCACTTTGCAGATAAAAGAACGGGTCACAAAGCACTGCGGATGGGCTATTACTGGCCGACTCTGTTCAGGGATGCCAAGAAGTATGTCCAGTCCTGTGACAGTTGCCAAAGGATGGGCCAACCCAATCGAACAGATCAGATGCCCCTACAGTCCCAACTTGTAGTTGAACCATTTGAGAGATGGGCATTGGATGTTTTTGGCCCTATCAGTCCTCCCTCCAACCAGAAGGTCTATATTCTAGTTTGTACTGATTACATGACCAAGTGGGTGGAGGCTGTAGCTTTGGCTAAGGCTAATGATCAGGCAGTAATTGATTTTCTGTACAGTGAGATCTTTACTCGTTTTGGGGTGCCAAAAGAAGTAGTTACTGATGGAGGTCCGCAGTTCGTGTCACACTGATTTGAATCCTTGCTCAGGAAGTATCATGTGCAGCACAGGATGTCTTCACCTTATCACCCCCAGGATAATGGTCAGGTGGAAAGCACCAATAAGGTTATTGAAAATATCCTTACTAAAACAGTTAATAGTCATCGAAAGGATTGGGCTGACAGGCTTCCAGAAGCACTGTGGGCATATCGCACGACTTGGCGTGACACTACAGGGTTCTCCCCATATGATCTGGTGTACGGAAAAAGTGTTGTCTTTCCAATTGAGTTCGAGATTAAAACCTTGAATATAGCCACCGAAATGAACCTGGACGTAATAGAAGCGCAGGAGCAAAGACTGAATCAATTAAATGAACTGGACGAGAAGCGGTTGGCGGCAGTAGATCAGACTTTGTTGCTTCAGCAACAGAGATCTAATTGGCACGACCGGTTTATTAAAAAGAAGGTCTTCAGTGAAGGATACTGGGCATTACTTTATGACTCCAAATTCAAAAGAGATTTTAAAGGGAAACTGCGTACACGGTGGCTAGGTCCATACTTGGTTGACAGGGTTTTTGACAACGGCACTGTCCGTCTGGTGACCATTGACGACAATCGTATACCATTACTTGCTAATGGCCACAGACTAAGACTGTACCGTAAGCCTATCTCGAAGGACGCATTCATTTTGCAGATTGCTGCCGACCCAGAGTATCAGCTATTACCAGGGCAGGAACTTCTCTCTCCCTCTGCCAACCTTTAAACTGTAAATCGCACTATTGAATCACTGTACATAAATAAGTCTTTTCTACTGTAGAGAATAACTCTTGATTGTTTCTTTTTGCATTTGATCTCTTTGGTTGTTTTTTTTCAAAGAAATAAAATTGCAGGGAAGTACCAGGCGAACGACCAGAATGGGCCCGCTGAATGAAAAACGTTTTCCTTTGTTCCCTATGTTGCATTTTCCTCTTCTCAGAATAAACATTCCTGGCGGATGAACAAACGCTCCCGCAGCTGAACAAACTTTCCCACAGCCGCAATTCTTTTTCCAAAGGCCCGAAAATTCTTTTCCCGGCGGCTGAACAAACACTCCCGCAGCTGAACATACTTTCCCACAGCCGCAATTCTTTTTCCAAAGGCCCAAATTTTTTTTTCCCGGCGGCTGAACAAACATTCCCGCAGCTGAACAAACTTTCCCACAGCCGTAACCCTTTTTCCAAAGGCCCGCAAATTCTTTTTCCCGGCGGATGAACATAAGTTTCCCGGCGGATGAACATAAGTTTCCCGACGGATGAACATAATCTTCCGACGGCCGAACATAATCTTCCAGCGGCCGAACATACACTCCCGTTGGCTGACCCACATGCTCCCACAGCCGCGACATCCTTTCCCAGCCATTGTGAATTCTGACAGCCGTGATTTTTTCCCTGTACCGCCAATTTTTTTTTCCGACACCGTGATCTTCCTTGACGGCTGTAACATCTTTTAATTGGCCGCGATATCATGTCGGGCAACTTCAATCCCGCTTTATTTGGCGGACCTTTTAGCATTACAGATGGTTCTTTTATTCTTTGCAGTAGTAACTCCTGTGTTAACCAAAGCAAATTGCTTCCGCTATTACTTATGGCTCTGATTTATTCCACTCGTGCCGGCCAATTTGGCATAATGCCGACTCCAGTGACGCGATGTTTTCTCCATTTTCACTGGAGATGGAATTATGGCATTAATTGCTATTATTATGATCGATTTAACGCCTGTGCACGAGCTCGGCCTTCCAGCGTCAGCAAACACACGGATCATCATTCCCCGCAGGTCATTCGATGCACAGTCACACGAGGTATGGCTTTGTTTTTTACATGATTAAGTGTTAATTTGGGTTTAATGATATCAGTCATGCCTTAATACGTATTACCATTATCACTTAATTAATCCCTCCCCCGTGCGACGTAAAAGCTCATAACCGCCACCCTCCCCAATTTGGAATAAAAATTTTGAACCTCCCTCTGCACTGCACTTTCCAAATTTGCCATCTCCCTACTCACATCTCTGCTCAGCGATCTGTGCATTCCCCGCTCTGCAACCTCCACTCGCGGACTCTAGAACTCTGTTTCCAAGACCATGGGGCTTCCAGCTCGTCATGAACCTTTAAACACGCAGGAACTCCGAAACAATCTTGAGGTTTTTGCCATCTTTCAAGCCGCTGGCTGGATTGAATTCTTCGAGCGACTAGATGGATTTAACAGGGAAGCAGCTTTGCAATTCACTTTACACCTCAAGGATACTCACTCTGAGGTATGGGGGCTGTGGATAGAAGTTTCCGAGGCTATTATATCTGAAGTTACTGCTCTTCCAATGGTGGGAAAGGCATGGTTTGAACGATGAATCCCCACGATGGTTGCACGGGAGGAATTTCTACGAGAGGGGGAGCACGTTCAATCATCGAAGAGAGGAATTGTACTGCAATCACTTCTGCGACCATGGGATCAGGTTGCTGTCTTCCTTAAGAAATACATCACTTGCGAAGGTAGGTACCAAGTTGTTTATAATTCTGAACTACCTTTGCTTTCCCATCTTCGCCATGGCATTTTGTTGAATATTCCATACTATCTGTTCCATAACCTACGCCAGATGGCGATGTTTGTTCAAACGGATAAACATCCACATGTTTCCCTAACCCACCATGGTCTTATTAAATTAATCATTTCAAGAACCCTGGCCTAGCACAATATCACCTGGGATCAATTCACAGCCCGCACTCAGGAGCCTGTTCCTGTCCTGGGTCTCCCAGCAGAACAGGCACAGCTTCAACATCATCAGGAGGATCGATGTCCCTCCAATATAGTTGGGGGGGGGATGATATTGTACCAGAACAAGCACAACAGGGGACACAAGCAGAACCATTGAGGGAAAGTGTTGATAAAAATATTGAGAGACATGCAGACAACAGGGTAGCTCTGTCATCAGAAGGAGAAATTGGAGCAGCATTGAATGCTGCGACAATTGAACCTGAAGATGATAGAGCTAAGGCAATTGAAGAACAGATGGAACAGATGGAGCCGATCATTGTTGAATCCTCACCTAAGTGGGAAGGAGGAACCCTAATTGAGGAGGAGATATCTGAGGCGCAAGAAAACATTCCTTTGACCCCAGCAGTGAATCCTGATAAGTCAGACCCTCAAACGAAAATGTCACGAAAAGGAAGAAAGAGACCAATTAAGGAGCTGATCATAACTGTACCAATAGGAGGCAAAAGACTCAAACCAAATACAATCTCAGAGGCAACCAAAAAAATATGGGAAACCCTGGATT